>OY992890.1:60401501-60693323 GCA_963921405.1 Cepaea hortensis | reverse complement strand
TGCCAGCAACTTTGACAGATGTCTGTTGTTCATGATATACTGATTCCGTTAAATGGAACAAATGTGCTGGAAACCCTGTATCCATCTTATTGTCCCAGTATTTCTGATGTTAAACACAGTTAAAGGCTTTACTGTAGACCAGTGGTTCTCAACCAGTGGGGAATTTCCACACCATGGGGTATGTTTTATAACGTAAGTAGACCCGCAAGTCAAGTTTTATGTTGACGTCTAGATTTGTTTTAGTATTCCATTTTTATGTATACTGTGTAAAGGAGGGGGGGGGGGGGGGGGGGGGGGGGGGGTGTGGGGGGGTGTGGTGTGTGTGTGTGTGTGTGTGTGTGTGTGTGTGTGTGTGTGTGTGCGCGCGTGCGTGTGTGTGTGTGTGTGTGTGTGTGTGTGTGTGTGTGTGCATGCGTGCGTGCGAGAATTTATAGGGAGAAAATACGAAAGGGGGGAATGACATTATGAACATATGGTGAAGGGGTGCATGGGCCAAAATAGTTTGAGAACCACTGCTGTAGACTATGTTACAAGAATGAAGTTCCACATGATACTCTCTGCACTTCTCAAAGATGGTTCCCATATTGCAGATATTCTTCTGCCCACTGAATCAAATAATCTTAGAAAATCATGTTCACTAACAATATCATTGCCAGAAATTTCCAAAATGTTATTAAAAAAGCTAATAAAATTATGGCCTCTTTGGACAAATGCTCACTCAAGGATTATTAAAGAAACTGGACAAATACAAATAATAATAATAATAAGAAGAAGAAATTAGGGAATAATGAATCTTAGCAAAAATTAATTTTCATTTTATAGAAAAATTGAAATATAAAAAAAAGACTAAATGAGATACCCACATCACAAAACATTCAAATATAATGCCAAATTGTATTATCAATACCCAAGACATAAACTATGAAAATTGCTAAACTGGTCAGTCCATTTACAAATTCAAAATACCAATATCAAACAGACCCTAGAATTGAAATACTTAGGAAGTGTTTACCCAGATAATGTGACAATTATTAATGGAGAGGTACAAATAAGATGCCATACAGCCAGTACAGTAGGCAACGTGTATGCCGACTTCTGTGGCCAAGGGCTAGCCAACACGATTCACAATCCCACATACCACGTTCAAAATCAACTGCAGGCCATTTGGAAGCAGAACATGTGTGTTGATTTATAACAATGGTAAGAGCATCTGTCGTTCAGAAAGCAATGGTAAAATACTGAACGTAAATAGTAGTAAATCTCAAGCCAACACATTCTAGGATTGATTGCAATGTCCTGTAAAGGTAATGCAGCTAACTTTTTATTGTAACAAACATAAAGCCAGTACAGAAGGTAACATGTAAGCTGTGACCACTATTCAAGCACCGAAACATCAGTTTGAAAACCAAATGATTAAAGATCGACGGACGTGTATACAAACTCTGTATGTGTTAAACATGGCCTCTGACATAGGAGATGAGATACTTGAGAAGAGGTTATTGTGTTGCAAGAAGACAGAATGAGAAACAGTGATATCAGAAGAACCACAGAAACAATATCTTGTACAGAATGTTTACTGAGATGGTTTGTCAAACTTAAAATGTAACAATCAATCTGTCTATCCATCCATCCATCATGAGCCATGTCAAGCGTGGGCGGTCATGACACGCCATTTCACTTGATCACCAGAGTCATGGATCAGCTCAGTGTTCCTGTCTCGACCTAGCCATGTGGCCAAGCCATCCAGGTATTTACTTCTCAGTCTTCCCCTTGATCTCTTCCCTTTGATCTTGCCAGTTGTCACCAAGTTCTCCAGCTCATTTCTTCTCATAACATGAGCGAATCATAATGAACTAGACACTTTTAAAGAAGGAGTTTGCCGTTGCTTTCCTTCTTTGGCAGTGACCATACTAGTCAGTGACACCAGCCATTGTCCCTTGAAAGAGATCTTCTGCCTGCCATCGCGAAAGTTGAGACCATAACTAACAACTATCTGTCGGCTGCCCTCAAAATTTCATCCACCACTTGCCTTCCATTTGCCTATAACATTAACATATCTGGTTTTTAAGTACGAGGAAGGCCTAGACTGACAACATGAGAGATATTCTACAATGGCAAGAATCTCACTCAACAGCTGTCTCAACACATTTAATAATAGAGAACACTTCAACTCTCCACACTGACTAATGGCAGGCAAGGACCAGATAACTTCAGCAGTGCATAGATGAGACAAGACAACAGTCAACCTACAAGAAGAAAAAAACACACAATTCTTGCAGCTTTCTTACCAATTTTGGTTTCATATTCCTCGTCTGAACTGTATATTTTATGCTGTGGACGTTTTCCTAATGTTTTTGTGTCATCAAGATCTGACTCTTCTTCTTCTTCTTCTTCTTCTTCCTCCTCTTCTTCGTCATCATCATCATCATCATCACCATTTTCATAAGCAGGTTTTTTGTCCTCCCTTTTGTCTTTCCTGCCTTTTAAGTCAAATGAAGATTCCTCCCCTTCTTCTGCTGGTGCTGTTTCGGGTGCCTTTTTCTGCAAGAAAGTCAAAGTTTATTACATTTAAAACTGAAGAAGAAAAAACAGGCATTTGTAATTTACACATTCTGTAATGAAAATGTTTTAAAAATTAAATTACATTTGTGGGGAAAAAAAAATACTAATCAAGTGTATTTTTGCATGTAAAATTTTAATAAATGTGACAGTGACGCTTAAGTTTCTACAAATTTGAATTATACATTTTAGTTACAAAAACAGGAAGACAGAAAATAACGTGCCAACACTATTTTATTCTGATTTTCGCCTGAATTTTTTTAGGATCACTTTCACTGCAAATGGCTCCTTCCAAAAATACTCAGTCTCCACCCATAGATCATGCAAGAAAAATCTCAACACAGTGCACAGACTCAGTAGCACCGGCAAGAATCCAAATGTGTGCATACCAAAATCTCACATCCTATAAATAATTTGCGGGCTCATTTTCTAATTGTGAATTTCAGCCGGGAAATAAACATATTCCTGCAAGCTCTTTTCAATTTCCAAAAGCACAGAGGTTTTTTAAACATGTACTTGGATCCTCCTAGTTTATTCACTCTACCAAGAATTGTACAATGCCTACTCAAATAACATAAAATCGCTGTAAGAATAATAAAAAGTTGGGTGACTCAGAACCAGCAATGAGAGCTGCAATCAATCAAACTGTCTGAAGTCATTCATGCCCAAACATTCAGAATGGTATATGTGGATCATCTCCAGTTTTGATTAGAAGGCCATTTCTTGTTCTCTGAGTTTGGCTCAGAAAACAGTCACCATCTACTTGGTACAGTTCTTGACAGGCATCAATGCAGCATTGTTTTCATTCTGGAGTAAACTGCTGTGACATTCTAGAGACACTGTGGATGAACCATGACAGATATCCTGAAGTGTAGCTATTGTATCCAGTCACTCAGCAATATTCCATAAAGATATATTCATATGCTGCAATCAACACTGGAGTCAATATGTGTGTGCGGACATAAGTCAGCAACCATCAGTCTTGAATTTGTGCTTTTTCTTAATGTTCTTACTTCACTAATATACTTGGTGTAACAGGCATGCACCAGTGTACTGGGCTTTCTTTAATGTCTGTTTAACACATTCGGATCAGCAAGATAGAGCTATTAGAGATATAGCCAGAGAAGCCTTGTCACGGGTCACTAGGAAGGAGGACTGTGAGATTAAGGTGGAGGATATTAGATGGGTACTGAAGTGGGCTAAAGGCACAGCAAGAGGCCCGGATGAGGTGAGGTACTCCCATATGAGTAAAATGAATTATGGGGACTTGGAGGAGATGGCTCTTTATTTCAACCTTAGCATCAATACGGCGGAAATACCCCACGATTGGCTGCACAGGTACCTGGTCCCACTCCCAAAGCTAGGTAAAGATCACTCCAGACTTAGTAGAAACCAAACCATAACCCGGCAAAACATGTATGGCAAAGTCCTCAAAAAGATAGTAGTACACAGGCTCCAGCAACATTTGAAAAGTCATAATCTGCTTCCCAAAGGGCTCGGCAGTTACCGGCCTGGGAAGGACACCTAGGCCAATGCTGCAACTTTTGCATTTAATGTCTATGAGGGCTTCCAGGATAAACAAGAGACAGTGGCGGTAGCTCTTGACCTGGCGGATGCGTATAACAGGGATGTCTTCTTTGTACAGAGAGTAAATTGAAGTACTCGGGTATCACCTTTGACAGGTGTTTGTCTTTTAAGGATTATGTGGAGGCTTTGGTGGTGAAGACTGGTAGGGGACTTAATGCATTGAGGGAGATGGCAGCAACCGGGGTAGAACAGAGGATGCTTTACAGGCTCTTTCTTCTTCTTCTTCTTCAGCATTCCAAGCCATTGAGGTTCTTTGCTGCAGATACAAGCCGTCTCCATTAGTCTCTCAAGTTGACCTTCTCTTGCCAGTCGCTGATTCCAATTGCTTGTAGGTCTGTATGTATAATATCTCTCCACCATCTTCTTGGTCTACCTCGAGGTCTCCGGTCATTTATTTCCTGAGTGTAAGCGAGTTTTGTTTCCCTATTATCTTCCATTCTTTCTATATGCCCCAGCGATTGCAGTCTATTAGCCTTCATGATACCAGTGATTAGCGGGGACTTAAACAGATCATAAATGTCTTTGTTGCTTCTTCTTTTCCACTTTCCACTTTGTGTATCCCTAATGGGCCCAAAGATGCATCTTAAGACTGTTCTCAAAAGTTTGTAACAAGGCTTCGAATCCTTTAGTTGTACTCCAGGTTTCAGAGCCATACAGCACAACTGGTTAATCAGTGTTTTGTATATCGTGATCTTGGTGTTATGAGATAGCACATTTTAGCAGATGTTGTAGTGCATAGTATATCTTATTTCCAGAGTTGATTCTAGCTTGTATTTCTTCCCTTATTATGTTGGAGCAGTTGAAGATTGTACCCAGGTATTTGTATGTTTCTGTTCTTTTAATGGTCATATTATCTATTTGTATGTGGTCATAGTTTTTAGCCACTCCTTCTCTTGAAATTACCATATATTCTGTCTTATCTTGGTTGATAACCAGCCCCATTTGTTGAGCTTTTTCCTTTAAGTGAGTCAATATTTCCAATGTCTTTTGTTCATTTTGCGTAACCAAGCAGTCTGGATGTTCCTCCAATAGCACATTCCTCCTTTACCTTCCTTACAACTTTCTCTAGAGCCAGATTGAAAAGGAGCGGCGATAGTGCATCACCCTGTTTCAAGCCAGATGTTATCTGGAAAGGGTCTGATTTCCTGCCTTTATATGTTACTATATTATAAGTATCTACCATGCATAGTCTGGTAATGTTGATTTCAGCAGTTAATAATTTCTGTCACTGAGTATGGTTTGGGGCTGCTGACAGTATCAAAGAGCCAGCTTGAAAGGTTGGAGTGCATATGCCATACAGGTAAGCCTGGGGATGCTGCCATGCGGGTAATCCTGTGGTACACAAAGGACACACCAATTATATGCATGAGGCGCTACCAACAATGACGGATAGGCATAGGGTCCTTCAGGCCAAATGGTACCTGAGAGTTGCTGCAGATAGGGATCACCCCTTACATGAAACCATAGATATGGTCAAGGGTCATAGACTAAGACGAGGCAGGTCCTGGATGGCAGAGGCAGAACTATCTACACATCAGGCATAATGTAACAGTAACACTGCGTCAGGAGTACAGAGAATGGGCAGTGGGCCGCACTGAATTTGAAGTGCAACAGCTGATCCAGAGTAACACACATCAAAGTGGCATAGTCATCTACACCGATGGGTCAGTGGTGAGAAACAGATGTAGTAGTTGGGGTTTTATTGCAAAGGTTAATGGGCGAGTCTTGAAAAAGGAGAGTAAGGCATATGAGACTACGAACTCCAGCATGAGAATGGAGGTGGAAGCAGTAACAGCAGCATTCCACTGGTTAGAGGAGACTACTGCAACACACATTGTATTCATTACGGATTCAAAGAGTATGCTTAGTAAGGAGGAGAAAGAAATGTTTTGTGTGGAATGGCTATTGTCACTTCAGAGATCACAGTTTGTGAGAATTGTATGGATATTTTGTCCTGGCCATGCGGAGGTGCGGGGGAATGAACAGGCTGATTGGCTGGCAGGGAATGCACCTCTTGGTGGTAGATTGCCCATGGACAAGGGGAAGGTGGTCGTGCGCTTGTGGGACCACGTGGAGAAGGAGGGGGAACAGATTGAGAACCCATATGTGGAAAGAATGAGATTGCGGGGGATCGGCAGGGGTTCTGGAAGAATCTCAAAACAGAGTGAAGACCAGGAAAACTGTAAATCAGATAGTGGTAAGAACGATTAGTAGTACGACTCTTCACTGGCCGTTGAACGAGGGGACAGAGCACGTATGGTATTGTCCTGAGTGCAGTGATGTCGGTTCTTAACTCAATTCAACTTAACTCTTTAATGTATGTTGTTTCACATATTCTTTTCTGGAAAAAAAAAACATAACAGAATGTGGCACTTTGTTACATATCACAAATGAGGTGGCCATTTTTACACTACAACTGCATGTGGTCCACCCCACTGTGATTCCACCTGTGACAATTCTGTCATAACTGCATGGCAATTTATACTGCAAGTTTAAGGTTTTCAACTAAAACTTCCTAAAATGTTAAGATCAAGCAAACAGTAACTGAAAGCTTAACTGGCACCATAAACTGGACAAGACATACAAATCAAGTGAATTTCACTGACAAAGTGAATATAAGAACCAGTGTCTCAACTGATGTTCATATTACACTAGAAACATGTTCATTGAAAAATCATGCATGAATATGCAATTATTTCATGAGGAACATATCATTAAAAGTGCTGGTTTTACAAGCAACCCCTTCTCCCCCAATAGTAGCATAGTCTCCCATGTCTACCAGGTCAAGAGGCAGGGACCAGAGTAAGAAAGACCCAACCTGGATACAATCAAAGGCAGGAAAAAAAACAACACCCCCCCCCCCCCAATGCTTGTCAAAGACGGATGTACTGAGCCACAGGCATGACAAAACAAAACACTTATTGATGCCACAAACAAAACCTGTTTCCATAATCAGCTTGCAGGTAGTTCAATTTTCTTCTACACAATTGTAGTTCACAGTAAAGTTAGCTACAAGCAATCAGAATGTCATTTCTACATAACTGTTCATACCTTGAAAGATGGAAGTTTGGACATGCCAGAACGGATTCCAAGCAAACCACCAGAACTGTAACGATTGAAACCCAGTCCTGATTGTAAACCACCCTCTCTAGCCCAAGGGTGCCTGGCCTCAAATAAACCTGCCAGAGCTGAGGTAATACCTCCTGCTGAGTCTGAAGGTGGAGGCAGCTTGTCTTTTTTTATTTCCGCACTTGATATTTTGGACGGTAGCTGAAAACAAAGAAAGCACATACATTATAATTGTATATCCAAATGAGATAAACATACTGATCATAAAGAAGGCTAGGTTGATTCTCAGTTGTCTTACAGTGTAAATATTTAACGAATAGCTTGTATGAACTGATGATGGAATAAAAAACCTATTAGAATATTCAATCTACATTCAATTTTCTGATTAATTTGGACACCCAACAATCTTTTTCTGTGTGCATAACCACACATGCATGTGTGTTTTGTGTGTTTATGTGCGTGTAAGATTGTGTGCATGAAAACAAAATTCACAGCGACCAGACTTTACTGCTAACCATAACCAGATATTTTATTTAAACCAAGTATTAGCTAAAACATGACCAACATTAGAACAAGGCACTTCAGTGGCTCAATGAGTCAAATGAGCTACAGATAAATGCATTTACAATCCATTCTAGTGTGCCATGAAGGCAGATTACATCATAAACAAAACACTTAGAAAACTTAAAAAGCACATTATCTCATATGTGTTGCTCATAGAAAACTTGAAAAGCACATTCTCTCATATGTGTAGCTCATAGAAAACTTGAAAAGCACATTCTCTCATATATGTAACTCATAGAAAACTTGAAAAGCACATTCTCTCATATGCGTAGCTCATAGAAAACTTGAAAAGCACATTCTCTCATATGCGTAGCTCATAGAAAACTTGAAAAGCACATTCTCTCATATGCGTAGCTCATAGAAAACTTGAAAAGCACATTCTCTCATATGCGTAGCTCATAGAAAACTTGAAAAGCACATTCTCTCATATGCGTAGCTCATAGAAAACTTGAAAAGCACATTCTCTCATATGCGTAGCTCATAGAAAACTTGAAAAGCACATTCTCTCATATGCGTAGCTCATAGAAAACTTGAAAAGCACATTCTCTCATATGCGTAGCTCATAGAAAACTTGAAAAGCATTCTCTCATATGCGTAGCTCATAGAAAACTTGAAAAGCACATTCTCTCATATGTGTAGCTCATAGAAAACTTGAAAAGCACATTCTCTCATATGCGTAGCTCATAGAAAACTTGAAAAGCACATTCTCTCATATGCGTAGCTCATAGAAAACTTGAAAAGCACATTCTCTCATATGCGTAGCACATAGAAAACTTGAAAAGCACATTCTCTCATATGTGTAGCTCATAGAAAACTTGAAAAGCACATTCTCTCATATGTGTAGCTCATAGAAAACTTGAAAAGCACATTCTCTCATATGTGTAGCTCATAGAAAACTTGAAAAGCACTTTCTCTCATATGTGTAGCTCATAGAAAACTTGAAAAGCACATTCTCTCATATGTGTAGCTCATAGAAAACTTTAAAAGCACATTCTCTCATATGTGTAGCACATAGAAAACTTGAAAAGCACATTCTCTCATATGTGTAGCTCATAGAAAACTTGAAAAGCACATTCTCTCATATGTGTAGCTCATAGAAAAGCACATTCTCTCATATGTGTAGCTCATAGAAAAGCACACTCTCTCATATGTGTAGCTCATAGAAAAGCACATTCTCTCATATGTGTAGCTCATAGAAAAGCACATTGTCTCATATGTGTTGCTCATAGAAAAGCACATTCTCTCATATGTGTAGCTCATAGAAAACATGAAAAGCACATTCTCTCATATGTGTAGCTCATAGAAAACATGAAAAGCACATTCTCTCATATGCGTAGCTCATAGAAAAGAACAGCAAAACAGAAACAAGTTGCCTTCGTTTGGCACTTGCTCGCTTTTGAACTCAAGCATTGACCATACAAGTGCTACAACTTTTAGTGCATAACAAATGAGTTAAAAGTTAAAGTTAGTTGCATATCCTTTATAGGGCATCACAGTCAACACCAGCCTTTTTTTTTTGCTGTTGTGATCTCTTGGCAATTTTACGTTCAGTAGTTTGCCATTGCTTTCTCAATAACCGGCACCCATACCATTTCGTAAAAAGACAACGCAAGATGATCTCAAAACATGCATAACAAATTAATGATATACAATTTGCCAATAATTTTCCTTCCAATGCAACAAGTTAGATAAATGAGAAATGTGGACAACATGTGTGAAAACTCCATAATAAAAGAACTAGTGTACAAAATGTGGCAATGAATTAACCACAACACACTGGAAACAACTGTGTTTCAAACATAAGCATGGACAAATCTGAAGAAACAAGCAATCATAGTAAGTCGCAAATGCAAATGAAACTCTGGCAGCATTATCATTAGGCAGGTGCCAGACATGGAAAAACACAAGCAACTAAAACACAACAAAAGGCCATTCAATGAATAAGAACACAAAGTTGGCGGGTATTGGTTTTGGAGCATACTATAAAAGTTATATATGGGAAGAGTTAAATCTGTAACGGAATGGTGCAGGCATAAAATATCAAGAAACATATCCATACCCACAATATAACAAATACAACTCACTAAAGAATTTCTTGTTTATAGAAGTGAAACTGAAAGACACTAGTAAGTATGAGTGTTAAGGCAGTAAGTCAGTCACAAAATGGTGTAAGATAGTTCAGCAATGGTTGTTGGTAGTTTATAAAGGTGTCATTATGTAGTATATCCATCTATAAAATCAGTGCCTCATGAGCATATTAAAACTAAAACAACTGAATAAATTGTGGAGTGAGACAGATAGAACCAGAAAAATTAGATTTTTAAGAGCATGCATCTTTCTCATTGCAACATATGCCTGTGAGACCTGGAAACTTACTAAACAAGCTGCACAGCTCATAAATGCCTTTGAATATAAATATTATAGACGAGTTCTAAGAATATCTTTGATAAAGAAAAGAACAAATGCATCCATACTTCAAGAGCTGAATATTGAAGAAGGTTGGCTATTAAAGATGATAAAGAAAATTGTAATATTTTGGTCACTTGAAACATCAGGAAAGTTTGGAGAGAACAAAAATGGAGGGGTATATGCCTGGGAAGAGAGGAAGAGGAAGGCCAAAGAGAAGATGGGTGCAGGATGTAGCGGATGAGCTCCAGATGGGTGTATCAGAGGCGGGATATCTTGCTTATGATTGAGAGGTTTTACGGAAGGTTGTTATGGGAGCGAGGTTCTACACAAGACATGCTACTGAATGAATCTTTGTCTTCACGCTATGAATTTTTATACTTAATTTTTGAGAACCCGTGTGAAGTGTGTATAGTTTATCTTGAATCTGATTTTGTGTGTGGGACAGGATGACAATGTCGCCAGTGAAGTCCAGATCATCATGCTGCTTTGTCAAAATTCATATTAAGTCCATTTCTGGAGTTGTTGTTGTTACCATAGTCTTAACAATTCAATCTATAGTCAGCAAAAATAATGAAGCTGACAAAAAGCTTCCTTGTCACATTCCAGTCCTTGTTTCAAATGTATCTGTTAGTTTTCCCCCCATGAACCTCTTAAGTTTTTAATTTTCTGTGGTATCCCACAGTGCCTCATCAAGTTTCAAAGGGATTCCCTATAAATGCTGTTTAAGACCTTTTCGCAGTCTACAAATCCAATATAGAGTGGCAAGTTCAGTTAAAAGCTTTACTCTAATATTAAGCATAATATAGCTATCTGGTTGGAAGCCTGTCTGTACATGCCTAAATTGTGACAATAACATTACTCTATAATTTCCACACTCCTGAAGGTACCCTTTCTTTGGCTGCTTCACAAGCTATCCTTCAATCCAGTCTGCCGTTATTTTATTAGAGTCCCAGACTATGCTAAATAATTGTCACAGTAATTCAGTTGATGTTTAGTAGTTTCTTCTGTGATACCTTCTGGACCAGCAGCTTTCTCATCCTTCAGAAATTTAAAAGCTTTTCTAATTTCTTTTTTAGATGGTTTCTCACAGTTGATGTCCAGCTACATTTCTGCTGGCTGGATAACTAAAGGATCTTTTGGGACTGGTCTATTCAGAAGTCCCTCAAGTACTCAGCTTATCTGTTCATTTGTCTTTAATGTTGATGAGAACTTTCCCACTAATATTTTTGCTCCCTCCACCTGGTTGTTGTGTTTTCCTATTTTCTTTGTGGTGCTATAACTATGTTTGAGGTTTTCTTGCTAGGCAATATTTGTTTTATTTTGTGAAGGATTTCTGGCATGGCCTGCTTTATGTGTGTGTGTTTGCCCTTTCCAAGGACTTATATACATGGTTCATTCCAAAAACTGTTGACTTACTGTCAGCAGTCTTCCATACATTGTTCCTTAGTTGTCTAATGTCTGAGATATCATACACTATATTTAATTCCTTGTGTATAAGATGTTATGTTAATGCTTGAGTTTGAGTTTCATCTTAATTTCAGTTATCAGCAGATAGTCATCTGAATCTAAACCAGCACCTCTAAAAAACGTCATGCAGAGATGATCTAACTTTCTTGTTAATACAGATATGATTAATTTGATTTTCTGCAATGTGGTCTGGTGATACCCACATTGCTTTATGTATTCTTTATAGGGAAAAAACACTTCCTCGTATGACCTATTTATTCAATATGCAAGTTCTTCTTTTTCTTCTGCGTTCATCCTGAGCTTTTTTTCGGACATGATTGCATTGTGCTTGTTTACAGCAGAGCTGCGTTCTTGCGCCGTTAGGCCGACACATCCAACTTCTGCGGATGTGCGAGTTCTATTTTACAACTCACTGCTTTCTATTCTATGAATACATTAACTAAAGACTGAGCACAACCCACAACTGGCAACGCTAATCGTATTCCGGTATGAACCTAAGGCCTTGTCCACGTAAATTTGGAAGCACTATACTCGAGTTTCGCTCTCGTTTGAGCTTGTCAGTAGTAGCGAAACTCAAGTATAGTGCTTCCAAATTGACATGGACAAGGCCTTAGGTTCGTACCGGAATACAATTAGCGTTGCCAGTTGTGGGTTGTGCTCAATCTTTAAATCTCAAATCCCGAAACAACCAAATAAATCAATACATTATCTGTTTATTTAGATACCATTAGGGTCACACCTTCACTGTGAGGGGCATTTTCATCAGTTTGGCCTGAAAACAAGAGTTTTACTTGTGTTTAGAAGCTTTTTTACCTGCTCTGTTCCACCCTGTTTCACATAATCTCAAAATGTTAATCTTATAATATTTCATTTCTTTTACCTTCTGTACTATATTTTCCAATTCATACACAGTGCAAAATTTTTAGGTTTTTCTACGTGAAGGAGGTTATTTGGTGATTCGGGCTTCTTTCCTTATAGCTTTCTCCGCATTGTGTCATACATCTAGAAGATGCCTCCTTTCATCTTGGTTGGCTGAGTTCTATTCGTAATTTTAACTAGTTCATGGTTGGCTGGATATTATGGGGTTTCCTCAATCAAAGGAGAAGACACCTCCTTCCTTCCACTAGCCCAAGGGACATTTTAAGACAAGGTGGAGTAGCCATTTAGCAAATAGGTAAACATTAACCACAAGAGCAGGTGGCTGACAGCTTGAGAGCAGCCAAACAATAGTTGTTGGTCATAATCTCAAGTTTGTCACTGTAGGCAGAGAACCTCTGTACAGAGACAAGTATGGCCAATGCTAAGTAGGGAAGTAATGGCCAACTACCTTCTTTACAGTTGTCTAGAGAATTATAGCAGTCAAAGAAATTATGGAGAACATTTAGAAAGACTTATGGGGGAAATGTTTTGCACAGGGCAAGCCACTCTCTCACACACGTGTGAACACAAGCACTTAGAACTTTTAAAAATATAATCACAAAATCTCAGACAAATACAAATGAAAATAAAATTGAAATCTATTATTAGGAAAATAATACATTAAAAAGAAAGTAACTTAGAAGTAGTTACTAAATGTGTGTAGACAGGTAATCTAAATATAGCACTAACAATACCCGTACAGGATATTCTCTAACCTGTTTTATATCTATGGTTGTAATGAAACACCCCTTTTCTCCAAGTACTGAGTGTTGGCTTGATCCTCTAGCCACTCCCTGTTGCACCATTCCCTTCTGGCTATGTTGATTTATTTGTTCTGCTACACTATTAACACGGTCCCAAAGGACCTTGCCTATCATACACCAATAACCCATACCCAGTAGTTCAGATCCAGCCAATCTGTCAGCCTGCTCGTTTCCCAACACATCAGCATGTTCTGGAAAAATGATCCAACAGATGCTCCCTATCTTGAAGCATGGCACTCTGAATAAAGCTTGCCTGTTTTCACTCTTCTCAGCATGTTCTGTGAGTCCGCTACAGTTATGACATGTGTGTGCTGTTTGTCCTTCAGCTAGCATAACGCTGCAGTGACTGCTTCCACCGACATAAGTTGTACAAACTACATTGATGTAACAAGAAAACAAGGAAAAGCAATTAAAGACAAAAAGACATAACACAGAGACAGCAGTAAAACACACAATGGCAAAGTTTTAAATGGATAAGATTGAACCGGCAATGAGTGCTCTGAAAATAAGAAATCACCAGGAAAGTATGAAATTATAAATGAAATACTAACAGGACTGGGTACTAAAGCAATAAAGAAACTTTCTAGCAGTCCTAAACTGTAAATGGAAGAGCAGAATGATGCCACAGGCATGGAAAGAAGCTATGCTAATATCAATCCCAAAGAAAGGAAAGACCTGGCAGAACCAAATGGCTATTGACCTATCAGTCTACTCAGCTGCGCAGGGAAATGAATGAAACACATCAATGACAGGAGAGTGGCACGTATATATATATATATATATATGATGCAACAAGCCTGATCAATGTTAGCGGAATCCTCAAAAACATGGCTGGTGAGGTCAGTGAGGAGAAAACAACATGCAGTATTCTTCCTCTCAAATAAAACACAGCACTCTAAGCTAGTGTTGATTGAAGAAATACTGCATCAGGAAGACAGTTCAAACAATCTTGACATCACATATGTTCATCACCTAACATAGAAGACACAGGTTGCAAAAATAGCGCGGCAATTATGGAAAATCTTGCCAGTACAACATTGAGAGAAGATGAAAAAGTTCTCAAGAACCTACTGATTGGATGAATGAGGTCAGTACTTAAATACGGTATTGCAGCATGGCAAAGAACAGCTAAGACATACTTTAACACAATAATCCAAATCAAGGAAAGCATATAATAACTGGAGGCATGAAAACAACACCTATTAACCAACTATTAACAATAAGCAGACATGCTGAGAAACATTTAATGGCAGCAGAAATATGGTTTCTGAGGAAAATGCAAAGAATACCATGGACGGACAGAAAAATCAATGAGCAAGTCCTACAAGAAACAAATGAAAACTGTAAATTGATTCGAGAAATTAGACACAGACAGTAACGATTTTTTGGGAATGTTATAAAGAGAAGAAAAAGGAAAACTTAGTGACAACTGGCGAAACTGATGAGAAAAGAGCTGGGGGATAGGTAGAGAGATATGTGGATGGCTTGGCCAGATGGCATAATAGAGGCAAGAACACAGACCTGATCGAAGACTGGTGATTGTGTGAGATGACCACCCACACTGATGGCCATGGCATATGACAGTGATGATTAACTCACTGAAACAGATCACGTCTACAACCTATGAATGATAGAAGAGATAGCAGAGCCATGCAACTGATGGACACATTTAAAAGACTGAAAAACCAACCTATTCTTGAAAGGGGAAGATTAAAGCGAAAAAACTAGAATCTGTAAAAAGAAAGACCAGAAATGATCATATACTCAACACTCAAACTCATTAGCAATGAACAAAGATTGCCAGATTGAAGATAGCAGTGTCTGAAATGATCCCACACGTGTACACTATTTTGTATTTCTAATCCGAATATGCCGGTCTTCCTGGTCTAGGAGTTACACGACTTTCTCCATAATCCCATATACTCTCGTGAGTAATGTGGCATTGCATGAGAATCGGTAGCGGTTCTCTCCACGTCGGTAACTTATGGGGTATGTGAGCCGTTCGCTCAGAAAGCAATGGCAAACTACTGAGCGTAATCTTGCCAATAAAATCAACAATCAGCTGAAAGATGTTGATGTTGACAGCGATGTCTTGTAAAGGATATGCGAACAAAAACAAAAAAAACTCTGAATATCCTATTTTGGATAAAGACCAAGAGTTAGCTGAGTATATAGACATTATGTCCAGTACAGTATTACATTACCTATGTTTTCCTGCTACTGTAACATAAACAAAGAGAGTATAGTGGAGGGAAAAGGTGTGACTTGTTTACACATGATTTGTACAACATATACGTTCATTTTGCAGAAGAGTACACTTTATTCATAATGCTTTGACATGTTTTTCATTTATTGCCGATTATCTTAGTCAAACAACCTCTAATTAAAAACAAAACATTCTTCATAGAACAGGTACTTCATAGGAAAACTGGACTCGTCTTAAAAATAGAGAGCATTTACTAATTACCTTATTGTTTTCCTCCTGCTGATCCCACCATTTCTCAAAATACTTAAAAGCAGACGTTTCCACCATCTTTTTACATATGTCTCTCTGCATAATTGACTTGAGCTCTTTCACAAAATCACCCAGTACCAGTGAAAACAACTGCGTCACATAATCTGTGTCCGATTCATAGTCTGAAATGAACATTCCAAGACGATCAAATCCAGACTGATGATTTTGCCAGATTCCATTGAAAGTCTGCTGTGACACATCTGAAGGATTGACTTCCAGTCTTTCATCACCACTACTAACAGAATCTAAACTCATTCTATCATCTTCTGTGTCTTTGTCCTCTATTTGTCCATCTGTGTCATTATTTAAAGGCTCTTCTAAAAACGGAGGTATGGTTTTAAAATCCAAGGGAGGAACTGGGGATGTAACAATACTGCTATCATCGATGTGCATTTCCCCCCTTTTTCTGTTGTCTCTTCTGCTCTCTGGAACAAATGGGCGAGCAACGGAGTCAGGCGGAAGAAATGCTGGATTATGGTTGCCAAATTGTCCTCCACCTCTGTTAAAATGTTTTTTATGATGTTTGCCTCTGCCCTTAGATGCACCAGCATTGTTGCTCTGAGACTGAGGAGGTTCAAATGGCTGTAAAGGAACACCTCCATCTACAGAAGATGGCGATGTCCAAGGTATACTTGATGCAATACTATTTTTTGGCCACATGTCTATATTTTGATGAGATTGAGGTCCCAAATGCCCAGTTGACAGTGACTGCACAAATGGTGGAGGTGTGTGATGAGGTGGGGCTATGTGTGGTGGTGGTGGCAGTATATTCAGAAGATGATTTTCTGGGGGAGGGGGAACATGTACATTGTTTGGATTCCAATTCCCAATATCCTGTGACTGTGGAGCCATATGAAGATGTGGTTTGTGAGCTGCCATTGATGCTGGAGAAGGGGGCACATCTGACTCAGAACCTCCTTCTCCAACAGACTTTCCATCATCTTTATCATCCATCTCTGATCCACCCTGAAGGAGACTTTGGATTCTTGATTCCAAGCTCATGAATCGTGGCTCATCATCAATATCAGCATCAGGTGTGTCAGGAAGTGCTTGGGGTTTTTCTGAAGAAATATCTAGAGGTGGAGGTTTTCCAGGTCGTGGGTCTCTACTCCTAAAAGGAATGCTGCTTCCAGGAATGGGACTAGGACCAGCAATTTGTGTGGATGTTGATGTTGGAATATCTGTATCATGTCTGTTACCCCTGCGCCAGTTCCTTTCATCACCCCTGTTGTTAATACTTTGTATGCTGTTATTTCCTGAGATATCATACATTAATGGAGGTGGTATAATTGGAGGCATGCCATCTGAAACATCCATATGAAATCGAGATTGAATATCAAAAGGCATAGGGGCAGGTACAGGACTTGGACCATAAGGAGGAGGAGGACCAAATCCGTCAGTAAAATGAGCATGATGAGGGGTCATAGGTGGTGGTCCGTGATGAACTGGAGTCTGAGGATGAGATGGCATATTGTGGCTGTGAAAAGGAGGAGGAGGAGGAGGAACTACAGTGTTAAAACTGTAGTCTACAGCTGCTGTGTACGGAATATTTGGGTTACTGCCAGGCGGTATAAACAACGCTTGATGAGGGTCATAGTTCATAGATCCTGGTGTGAAGGCATTTTGAATGAATGATGATCCAGCATTAAAATCAGTGGACTGGGATGATACATTGACATTATCAGCAGCAGTTATTGCTGAACTTTCTGCTTTTTCTTTTCTTTGATGCTCATGAAGTTTTTTGGTATTGTAGGCTGACCACTTCTCATTCTCAGGTTCAACATAATCGAATCTCTCCAATGTATCCACACTGCTAACCCTTGGAACTGATGGCAACATCTTTACTTCCAGTTCAATTCTGGGTCTGTCAGCAACTTTCTCATCAATGAGTCTTTGACGCTCTTTACCTGTGGCAGAAATATAAAAAAAATTAACATCACTTATAAGAAAGAACAAACATCATAAATATAGCATGTTAAATTTAACTTCAGAATGTAATCTTGCTTGAAAGATAGGTCGTTGTTAAATGGTCAACAGTGTCATTTTTGCAAAGTTTAAACTAAAAATAAAAACAAAGTTTCTTTAGTACATACCCATTGTGTCTAAGACAACATTCATAGCAATGCCCATTTTTGTTGTGCGATGCAACTTCTCAACACATTCTTTAGCAGACTTTGACTGAGCAAATACAACCTACATTAAAAGAGAAAAAAAAATGTTAAAAATGTTTCTCTAATGACAAGAAACAATGTAGACTGCGGTGAAACCATTTCACAGATACGCATATTTATATGATCATTATGTGCCATGGCGATTATGTTATGTCACAACCATCCGTCTTTTGTGTTCTTGATAGTTAACCACTGATCATCATCTGTGCTACTCTGCCTACCCATTCAGTTTTGTCTCCACCTTTAATACCTTTGACTTTTTGATTGTCACAACTTTCTCTACTCATTTCTTGATGAGACCAAATGATGATTTATCTTAACCCTTTACCGGGCAAAACGTCCAGGAATGTTTCTACCCCGGAACGGGCAATCCGTCCAAAAGTGCCAGTGACTATTATGCATTGTAAAAACGCGATCTCTTGGTTTTCTGAGACTTCCGATAGTCTACTTTCGGTTTCACCAATAGCTTGACAATGTGGCTGCCTTCGCAAGCATGCACTTTGAATTTGAACGGATTTTAAAAAATAGTTTTTGTGGGTTTTACACTTTGTATTTCAAAATGGATTTCGACGATTCTTCAAGTGATAGTGGAGAATTCGCTGGGTTCAATTTAAGTGACATTGAAAGGCAGAAAGTTGACTATTAATCGGAGCTAGATATCAGTGATCAGCGTTACTTTGCATTATCAGTCGTGAATCTGACTTTAAAGAAAGTGATTATGATTCAGAAAATGTGTTTGTAAATTGCCGTAAAGATGACTGACAATCACAAACAATATGTTGTATTTTGTAAATATGTGTGTTCATGTGTGGATTAGCGGCATCATTCAGGTGAGTAAAATATTCTGCATGCTTTTCCCTTTATTTTGCTGTTTATTTGACTAAAATCTGTTGACTAACAACTTCTATGTGATATTTTTACTAACGTAACCCACAATTTTACCGCACCTCAAAATTCTTCTTGCCCGTTCAGGCTACAAAACAGACAAACGTCAGCCCGGTAAAGGGTTAAAGTAGGTAATCATCCATCTGTGTGAATTGCTTCTTGCAGTACTTGGATAATGATCTTCTTTGCATCCACTGGAAACTTAACATTGTAAGAGGAAACCATATCTGTTGGACCTCCAATTTCTTTCTAATCTTGTTATACAGTGTTCATTATTAATAGGAATAGAGTAAGTAGTTCAGCGGTAACATTGCAAAACCCTTTAAAACATCCACAAACAATGGTTTGTTACGGAGAATGTTTGTCAGTTTTAATATATTTTAATTTGAGCTGGATTTGTTGATGTAGCAGATACAGAAATGTGCATGACAGTCGCGGTTCACTGGGTATGTTATACATAGTGAATAAATGTTCATGTGATAAATTATATCCAGTGATAGTGTACTAGCTCAACATTGTTACTGTTCAGGAACAGTGCACTGTCAAGCTGACACATTGAGACCATGCTCACAACTCCATTTGTTTCTGTATACCAGGCTGCCAGGCTTAGGCCACAGATGTGTTGTGAATCAGTTTTGTGCACTAACATGCAACAAGTGCAGACTGCTTACAACTGAGATCATCTCTGGACAACTGATGAAGGTTCTGGGGAACTGACCGTGCTAAGACTGGTTAACCATATTCTTTCATGTCCAGTATTCAGTCTAGGCATCATTTGTACCTAGTACACATCTTCGTGGCCAAGGGGTTAAGGATGCAGTTCATAATCCCGCATACTCACGTTCGAAACGCAGCTGTGTTGGTTTTTTATGAAATGATATGAGTGCTGGTCATTCAGAAAGCAATGGCTAACTACTGAACGTAAACTTGCCCAGGAATCAAGAAAAACCAAACAATGCTGGGGTTGACAGCTACGTCCTGTAAAGGATATGCAACAACATATCTTAAAATTGTAACAGTATAGTGGCTTGCGTGTCCCAATGATCCCAAGAGCTATGCCAGAACATAACTACTGGCAGAGCCTACTTCTTCTTCTTTCACTCGCTTGAAATGCCTATATCTACAATGTTTTTTCTTATAAGAATTTCACTGTCTTTTTAGTTCACTCAGTGGTCCACGGAGTTTATCTTCCACAGTTGTTACTCTAGGCCAGAAGGTTCGTCTAAATGTTAGCTGATTCACCACTCTTGATTTTTATATACATGTGGTTGTGTAATCTATTGTATTCTGTTCTGAGGCACAGAATAATGATTTTCTCTGGTCTGTCCATAAAGTGGTAATCGCCTTGAGCTGATGTTGGTGGCTTTCTGATTGATTTAAGA
Organism: Cepaea hortensis; assembly: GCA_963921405.1. NCBI lineage: Eukaryota > Metazoa > Mollusca > Gastropoda > Stylommatophora > Helicidae > Cepaea > Cepaea hortensis. The sequence continues at coordinate 60,673,033 of OY992890.1, read as the reverse complement.
TTCTTTTCATTTGGTGGAAACTGACACATTAGGTTGTTCTTCTATTGCTCCTTCCTTAGCTAGTTGATCAGCTCTCTTGTTTCCAGGTACTCACAGTGAGATGGTATCCACTGTATGGTGATCTTATGCTGGCTGCCTAGTTCAGATAGTAGTGTCCATAGTACTGGCAATTTCCCAGACAGGAGCGCCACAAGTACTGATTTTGCAAGTGTCAATAGCAATGCAGGCTGTGTACCATGGTTGTTATTCTGTAATTTCTGTTACTATCTTGACTGCCTGGATTTCTGCACCATAGTTATGGCAGTACTTTCCTGTTGGTATTCTGGCTGTGTCCACGGTATTATTTGGGTATTCTATGTACACTCCTGTTCCTTCATTTCAAACAGCACTTTGTGCAGACCAATCTGTGTAGACTCAGATCCAGAGGTCATTTGAGTATTTAAGGAAACAGTGGCTATTCTGCGTTGCATACTGTTCTGTTCTTCCTTGTCAAATATTCCTTTCACTTTTGTCTGCATTTTTAATGATAGTCTATGTTACTCTCCCCATGGAATTCATTCTGTGGTAGTTTTCAAGGATATACCAACGGCAGACAGATCTATTGTTTCTCTGTAGAGTCATTTGGCCTGGTGGATAAATTGTCTTTTCAACCACCCAACAGTTAGGTTTCCAAATCTGTTCATCATAGGGTGGCATGGACTTTTCTGCTTGTATAAGCATTTTCGTAACTCAGCGCTCTCTCAGTGCTTGTCTCTTCCCCATCTCTACTATAGGGGTTGACCTCATCCCTCTCGTGGGGACTCTCTAAGTGCTTGATTTTGCTCCTTGTCCAGCTCTTGTAATGTGGATTTTGATGATGAACACCATTCAGTTGACCCGTATTCCAGGTCTGGTCAAATGCTCTGTTGATAAACATTGCTAAATATTTTCCCACTGGCTCCCCATGTGGTTCCATTTAGCTTTCTCAGGATGGCTATTTTCCTTCTGGCATTTGCTACTGCTTTGTTGATGTGCTTTCTCCATGTCAGCATGCCATCAAATGTTACTCCAAGGTATGTTGGTTCTTTATCTTCTCTTAGGGCTATTTCATTTATCTGGATTATGCCTGCCTTTTGTTTTGGGGAGATGGTAAATAGAATGGTGCTGCACTTGTCTCACACTATCTATTTGTCCATGCAACTAATGCATCTACAGCTCTTTGTAATGACCTGGTGGCCACTGATCCATGTTCATTTGTGCTTCATAGGACAAGTCATCATCGTGCATTGCCACTTTAATTTAATGTGGTAGTTCGGCAACAAGATCACTGATGTAAATTAGAAGATCATTTATGTAAATTAAGACTCCATCCTGGGGGACACAGTAATACAGCAGACCTTTCTTGCTCTGGAGTCCATCTATCTGGGGGACACAGTAATACAGCAGACCTTTCTTGCTCTTGAGTCCATCTATCTGGGGGACACAGTAATACAGCAGACCTTTCTTGCTCTTGAGTCCATCTATCTGTACTTGGGCTCTTCACTTGTACAAACATGCTTTCACCTATTTGTACATTTTCCCATTGACTTTGCAGTTTCTCAATTTCTTCATCAGACCTTCCTTCCAGACTTTGTCAAAAGCTTTCTTTAGATCTATCTATACCACAAGCACCAGTTTCTTATCTTGGAACACATCCTAAATTTCTTGAGAGAGGTAGGTTGTCAATCTTCCGTACAGCAATGCTACCTAAAGCAGTGGCATAAGAATAATGTTTGCTTTCAATGTATCACTGCAGTCTGATGCCCTTCACTGTTTTGCAGAGACAGCTGGTAAGGCTAATAGGTCTGTAGCTGGAGGCACTGGAACAGTTTTTCCTTGGTTTTAGGTGAGGTATCATGATAGATTCTCTTCAGGTTTGTGGAACTTTGCAGAAGGTCCAGCAGTTGTTGAAGATCTGCAGTGGCTTTGTTTTTGGCACTGTTCCTAGGCTCTTGATAATTTCACTGGATATACTGTTGGCTCCCGGTGACTCAGTTTTGATATTGCTAGCTCCATTTCACCAAGTGTGATAGGCTCCTCTAGTACTATTTCAATCTGTCCTGTATGTTGCCATTTCTTTTGAATTTCTTGTTTCTCTGGGCTAATTTGTCTGCTGCTTACTTTTCTGTTAGGTTGTTTCTGTCTGTATGTAGTGGGATCTTTGAGTTTCTCCCTATGCCCTCGTCTTTAAATTGTTCTACTAGCTTCCACAATTTCCTTGTCTCTTTCAAAGTTCAGTGACTGTTTTCTCCTGCCAGCTACTCCATCTAGTCTGCAACTTGGCCCTTTGAAAATGGGCTTTTGTGGGCTGGTATTTATTGTGGTGCTCTTAGCTGGGTTTGTTTTCTGCTTGCTTTCTACATAATTTCACATCATTATGCAATTGCACTAGTTCAATACTACAGTACGGTTTATAATCTTTATGAGCACCTCTTGGTACCGTTTCTTGTGCTGTCTGTAGTATGCATATGTTGTATTTATATCTGTATCTGGGTAAGACTTTAACCAGTATGCTGGTCCATATTTGTACACTGCCCAAACTTCTTTCTTGTAGTTCCACCTCAAGGGGTGCTGCTTTCACTTACAAGCTCATTTTCTACAGTTTGCCAACAATTTGTGCGATGTTCCACTCCAGGTGTGGTGAATGAAAAGCCAGATTAGGTGTAGTTGTCATGTGCCATGATCTCGAGCAATAGGTTTGTAGGTCAGATGTCTTGTTAATTAAGATAAATCTATTTTAATCCTGCGTGTCTTTCAGTTTCTCTCCTCTCTGGTCCATGTGATCATACCCCAAGCTCTGTGAGTTACTGTTAAAATCACCACACAATCATGATTTTTCTTTTAATGGGAATGTTTGTAATGCCTGTGGGCGGTCACTTGGACAATAGTAATTGATCAGATGTAGGTCTGTATGGTCTGATACTCAGCCCCTTCCATGTATACTTCAATTTGGGAAGCAGCGATGTTATTCTTTACAAGGGTCAGTGTTCCACTCTTTCAAATCTCTTTACAGTTATATTAGTAGCCTATGATTTTGAATGCTATGTTTTCATTGAGTTTCTTGCAAGCAACATACATTTTCTTGTTCTTCATTCAGGATGTTTTCTAGCTTTTTTTTATTTTACTGGCTGAATGCTGCATTCCAGCGCATTACTTTCAGTCTTTGTTTGGTATGGTCAGACACTCTATTCTCATGTCTTCAGGCTCCATGAGACATATGAGGAGGACTCCCAGTCATTGTGGTTGGATCCTTTGAGGATCAGGGCCCGGTACTGCACCTGCCTGGTGGTAAATGGGCGAGCACCATAACGTTTTGTATAACAGATATTTATCATAGCATGTTTGCGTGGCATGCTGACTGCTGCAGTGCGCCTTCTGACCGGTTATCTCCATTTTCTTCTTCTTCTTCTGCTGCTGTGTTCATCCTGATTTTTATTTTGACGTGACTGCATTGTGTCTGTTTACAGTAGAGCTGCGATACTTGTGCCTTTAGGCTGACACATCCGACTTCCATGGGCAAACCTTCCTGGGTGCCTCCTTCTTCTGCTGCTGCGTTCATCCTGATTTTTATTTTGACGTGACTGCATTGTGTCTGTTTACAGTAGAGCTGCGATACTTGTGCCTTTAGGCTGACACATCCCACTTCCATGGGCAAACCTTTCCGGGTGCCTCCTTTTTCAGCACCTTTCTTTTACAAGGTAGACTTAAGTCTTACTTGAGTTTAGATATGTATGTTCTGCTTATGTATACATGTACATAAATATCTAGAGCAGTCTGGTTTCTTCTTTTTCTTCTGCGTTCATCCGGATAGTTTTTTTCAGACGTGATGGCGTTGTGCCTGTTTACAGCAGAGCTGCGTTCTTGCGCTGTTAGGCAGACACATCCGACTTCTGCTGGCATTTGTTGACCGGGTTAACCTTCCCAGGTAGTCTGGTTTTACGGAGCCAGAGACTCGCTGTCCCCCTTCTCACATGGAGGCTAGGAGTTGGACATTTGCTGCCAGAGGTGATGACTGCACAAGCCATGGGGGTATTTTGCAAGGTTGGGTGCTCACCCTCAACTCTGCGCCCCTGGATGTATCAGCAATTTGGAGCCACGGGGTCTACTAAGTCAGACAGGTCAATTGGTAGGGCGAAAAGCAAGTTGGGGCATAAAAAGCTTGTAGTTGACTGTGGACTGGTCAAAGGGCAGGGGCCAAACAAGGTGAGACAAAAACAATTGTGAACATTTACTGGGGACAGTTCCAACAGGTAGGGAACAAACAAGGCAAGATACAAAAACCTATTGGGTTCAATGGGGACAGGTCAATCTGTAGGGAACAAACAAGGTGAGATACAAAAACTCTGTAGGACAAATAGGGACAATTAAAAAAGTAGGGAACAAATAAAGTGAAATACAAAAACCTTGTAAATTGACTAGAGACAGGTCACTGGGTAGGGACCAAATAAGATACACAAAAAAAACCTTGTAGGTTGACTGGGGAAGACAAACCTGTAAATATGCTTGTTAATACTGGATGTACTAAACTACAGATTTGATGAAACAGTGCCACATAACTATTTTATGATTATAACATACAAGATTTACAAGTGTTTACCTTTCCAATGCCCATATGTTTTTTATTTTTTGGATGGTAATATATCTTGACATCCTCAATTCTCCCAAAACCTTTCACCATATTTTCTAGAAAATCTCGGTTGATGTTGTCATTGAGATTGCTGAATGTCACTTCTTTAGCAGGTGGGGTTCCAACATAGTACTGATCATACTGTAAAGACGTGATAATTACACTGTTAGAGAAACTGTTTTATTTATCAATGCATATTAAGTTTGTACAACTAGCAAAATCTTCATGAGCAGTGCACTTGATATCTGGATATAACAATACTGACAAAACTGAATTTATGCTTACTATAAGCAACATTAACTTAAAACAATTTTTAATGCTTTAAAATAATGTAGATTCAGTCATTTTAGAGCTTGAGAAAGTAATAAATAAAACATATGTTGAGCAAATACAAACCAGTCTGTTCTCCAATAGACATCTTATTTTTCTTCTGTGTTCAATATATTATTAGCAAAGTAACTGTGTTATGACTGTTTACAGCAGAGTTACTATATCTGAGTCTTTCACCCAACACATTTGACTTCTTCATGGTATTTGTTGACAAGGCTAGCCATCCCAGTTAGCCTCGCACAACTTTTCACAGCCTCAGAATGGTGGCATAATCTTCGCCCTTTATTTCACAGGTGTTGCGGTCCAACAAGCACATCCAGAATAATTGCATGCAAGCCTAAAGGGAACGCAGGGGCTGAAAATGGGACATGTCGCAAAATTCCCAATAGGCGTGACTTCATGGAGGAGAAACTTCCAATAGGCGGGGGAGCTATCGGGTACCCGAGCTAATTTTAGACTCGGGGAAGCCGGAGTAGATCTTACGTCCTAGAATGGTGCTTTATGCACCCGAAAACCCCTAAAACTGAACCTAGATGGGTTTCTCATGGGGAGAACCCATGAATCTCGGGAAAAGTAATTTTCCCCAGAAACTGCGACTTCTGCGAGCTCCAGGAGTATGCTCGGGGGAAACAGAAGACAGCCATTTGCAGTCACTTCTCTCTCACGACAAGACGTGTGTTTCGAACCACTGTTGCCTAAATGGAGCATCCCAGCACCCGACAACATTATGGCTGATTGCAGTAATGGTTCAAGATCTAAGGTAACTCAGCTATTACTTCTTTACTTGACTTTTTTAATCGTATTACGCGATTATCAGTGCCGCCCTATGTGTGTTGTTAGCTGCGCCAACTCATGAATATTAATGAAGTACTATTGATCGAGTCTAGGAGTAGAACAGGGACGATGGAGTGTTTGTTAATTTTTCTATCTATCAGTTAATCCTCCAAATACTGATTAGAGATTGTGATTTATTGAAGTCCTTTAGTACAGGCCTGTGTTTGCTCGATAGATAGAATATCTGGTTGATTTAGGTTCTTGCATTTATTTGTGAGAGAGCAGGATAAGCCCTGTGATGTTGGTTACTGAAGTTGTTAGGCTGTGAGTAACAGGGGACCGGGAAGGTTAACCCGGTCAACAAATGCCCGCAGAAGTCGGATGTGTCGGCCTCACGGCGCAAGAACGCAGCTCTGCTGTAAACAGGCACAATGCATCACATCCGAAAAAAAACTCCGGATGAACGCAGAAGAAGAAGAAGAAGAGTAACAGGGGGAATCTAGTTCCCTGTGCTATTCAAGCAGATAGGAAGGGATGAAGTAAGGCGAGTGATGCGTTAGGATGATTGTTGATTAATCTGCCGGTTACAGTGCATACAAGAGCATCGGATAGGTTAGTGCGTGATTTATAGACTCGTATACTGAAGTGGGGTTGCTCCTCGCGATTCAGACTGGAACACCAATGTGATTGTGGGGCTGAATTATGCAATGTGAATGTGGTGCGGATTTATTCAATGTGATTGTGGTGCTGATTTACTCAAGGTGATTGTGGTGCTGATCAATGTGGGGTGGTGGTGCGTATCTTCCTTGCGATTAATGAAGGAACAGCAGGTTCTCCCAGCGATTCTGGGAGGAATAGCATGTGTATTTGCATCACGATTCCTAAGGGGACGTTAGGTCTTATACTCTACACTCTACCCACATTGTCTTGGGATAACTATACTTGGGGTAGGACGTTGAGGAGGAGGGTTCTTCTATACCTCGAGAGGCGAAAGGAATGATGGGATGGGATGCATGCAGCATTCTAAATATGAGGTGACTGGTCCTACCAGACCAGTATAACCGTTCATACTCTGACCACCTCTAAGGAACGGGGTAAGGGAACGGGTTTGGACTTTCATCTACATGAGGTGTGATATCATGCATATTTGTAATACTCTTCGCCTTCTATAGGAGAGGAGGTATAAAGGAGGGTTTCTCTTTGGTCTGGGATGGAGATACCAGAAGGGAAACTAATGATGATGATGTAGGGGAATTGTCCGGACGGACAATTCTAAAGGAGAGATTACCCCTACACTTATGTAAAATTTTGGTGTTTCACTATGGTGATTGAAGAGGGGGAAGAGAGAGAGGGAGTGGGAGGTACAAGGATCAGGTGACAGGGGTACTACAATGACCAGAACGGTACTTACTGGAACTGTGCCTCCCAGACAAGCAATTTCAGGTGCTACCTGACAACAGGAGTGCTCTCAGGCCTGAACTCTTTTTCTGATGAATAAGATCCCATAAACCGTTGTGGGAGGTTTAGATTTAGTCTGAAGGGCATGTAATTCTGATGTGTGCTATGTATGTCACAGTTGTTGCCAAATGCTTTCACCAGATCCTATCCTTGCAGGGTCTGCCTTCCAAGGTTGTAATCAAAATGCGTATTCTGAGGAGGAACCTGGCTATATGCTCACTCCAGTGAGACCGCCCATGATTTAGGTGAGGTCAACGCACTGGGAGCAAGCTGAATCAGTCCCCCTCAGTGAGAACACAACTAAAGGTTATGAACTAGTATGTACCTGACAGATTCAATCTAAGGTGCATTTTAAAACTCAGGTGAGAGAGTTACGACGATTATGAATGTCATCATGACAATCCTATTGAACTGCCAGATCCAGATGGGGTCGAAGAGACAGATCAAAATCTTATGTGACTTTGTTATTTTGATCTTCATTATGACATACACGCTAAGTGATCCGACCCAGCTGGGGTCCGAACTGTCAATCGCCCATACCATTGACATCTACCAGAATATTGGCGATGGAGTTTATCCTTACTTCTCAGACCCTGAACGGGTCAGTCAGAACATTGTGACTCTAGGGTGAGCTACCCAGCTCCAACGTATTTGGTCATCTTATAGAGCTTCATAGGAGGACACCTAATGCTATAGGGTCTCCCCAGTCAGATTTTGTCGTGAGAATCTAGCTCGTGTCCGCTACGTCATAGGGTGACACATCTTTACTGAACTGTGTTAATACTGACATCCTGTCATCGGAACTCAGGATGGTCTATTCCCAGTTGGTAATCACCGTGGAACTTTGATGAGACCAGGTGCTTCTGCAACTCTCAAGTTAGCTCTCGCATGGAGGGATCCTGGTGAGATAACGAAAAGGACCGGACGTACGCACACGACAGAATCTCACTTGCCATATGATGATACTGGAATCATCACTGAATCTTCTACATTCTGTTGTCTAACTGTACATAGACCTACTCTCTACCCCGATCTCTATTCTTCACATCTGGACGATCTTGCACAATACATTTCACATTTGTTAACATGCCTTTGTTTGAGTTTATGTGTGTCTTCTGGACTGAGCCCCCTACGGGTACTAGTCCATAGGTTGAGAGAGTGAACGACAGGTGGAGTCCAGGGTCTGTGGGGGTTCGGTAGATGAATCATACTTGGTCAGTACAGGGTGGGAAGGTCAAGGTGTACCCCTACCCAGTAAAGCCCCAGGGGTTTTGGTACACTCTACATTCAAGGAAGCTTGCATAAATGTAGAACTGACAATTGTTGCGCTAGTGCTGGCTCACCCATGGGATCGTCATGCCCTGCATATGGTTGCTTGGCCTTACTTCTGTATACTGAGCCTCCTGCTAATCGTGGGCTGCACCTACAAAGACCATCAATCCCTTGATTTGGGACTTTGTTGACCTCCATACAATGATTGGTTTAATCCCTCAGGGCATTGCCAACAGCTCTTATAGCATACATTGCTTTTTTTTCCCCAGGCTAAGGGTCTTGATCAGTTACATCTGCAATGATGTACACAATGAGTAGCATGTTCCAAGTAGACTACCATCCCTGGAGAACCATTCACTGCAATGTGTTTTTATTTACCTGGAAGGTGGGAGCAGCTTTGATATGTGACCAAAACCATAATACTACCCTCACTTAAAAGTAAACTAGGCTGTAAAGAAACAAATATGGTTTGTTTGTGGGGTCTTGTGAACCACCCAGTGCATGTAACATATCTGTCAATGCTGAAACTTCAAAACTAGGACAGAAAAAATAATCCATTTCAAACAGCTGAAAGGTTCCTAAGAGCAGAAGACCCACACAAAGAAAATGCAGGGAACTAACAGGAGAGAGAGAGAGAGAGAGAGAGAGAGAGAGAGAGAGAGAGAGAGAGGAGAGAGAAGAGAGAGAGAGAGAGAGAGAGAGAGAGAGAGAGAGAGAGAGAGAGAGAGAGAGAGAGAGAGAGAGAGAGAGAGAGAGGGGGGGGGGGGAAGAGTAGGAACTGCTTGCTGCAAAAAGCCTTGCAACGTAACATCCAAATGAATGGGAAAATTCTTAAACAGGTGAATTGGTTAAACTATCTTCGAATAGTCATAAATCTGATGGAAGATGCCTTGCAGATATATGAACAAGAATCACCGTGGCAAATAATGGAAAACATAAATAACAAATTGTCTTTTGCAGTGAGGAAAAAAAAGTTGAAGTGCTATACAGAATCTATACTGTTGTATACATGTAAACATGGACAATACAGGCGAGCTGAGAAACATTTAATGAGAGTGGTCATGTGGTTTTTGTCGACAATTCAAAGAATACCCTGGATGGACAGAAACACAAATTAGATAGTTCCACAAGAAACAAATGGAAGACTATGAACTGATTAGAAAAATTAAATGTAGACAATTAAGATTTTTTTTTAGTACATTGTGAGGAGAAATAAACTTCACAACTTATTGACATGTGGTCAAATGATGGGTAAAGAGCAAGGGGAAGGCAAAGACATCAATACCTGGATTTCTTGATCACATGGTATAATTGGAACAAGAAAATAGATACGACCCAAGACTGGTGGTCATGTAAGATGGCAAACCATGACTGCCCATGGCTTATTGGCACAACACATGATGATGATATGGCTAGTATCAGGCTGACTGAATGATTTCCTCAGAACTCTGATATAAATGTGATGACTGTGAGGCTGAGTCAACCCAGAGACATACAGGTAGGATGCAACTCAACCCTGCCTCTCACGATCAAATCCAGGACAACATTGTGTAATATTATTGAGAAATGTCCTCAAGATTCAACGAAAGGAAGGAGGGATGCAATCATCAACACACAGGTACTTCACTACAACCACCACAGCATGTGTAACATAAGATGAAATCTACCTTCCATCTGGGCACTGGAAGGTCTGCAGGTGGTCTTTTATAACAAATGCGCTGATATCTTGGTCTTGGATCTTTAGTATCAACCAATCTACCATCCTACAGGAGAGAAACAAAATGTTTAAAGTTAACAGACATCGTTAATGGCACTAAAAACTTTTCATTTGTAACATTTTTCAATGTTGAGTCATTACCAAATAAAACAGAGCATATAAAATAATAATTTCAGTATGAGAATGACGATGGAGGATGTCAATGGAGTACTGAAATAGCTTTCCAATACATCACTTTTTTTTTTCTTTTTTTTTTTATTCGCATATCCTTTTACAGGACATCACTGTCAACAGCAGCATCTTTCAGCTGTCTGTTGATTTCTTGGCAAGATTACGCTCAGTAGTTTGCCATTGTTTTCTGAGCGGCCGGCTCAGTTATCCCGCAAGTCACCAGCAGGGGACGAACCGATCCCAGTTCTCGCCCGCTACGAGACTCTGCGTGATAAACGGGATTACGGAGAAAGTGGTGTAACCTCTCGGCCAGAGAGACCGGCAATACATCACTTACAAAGATGATATTGTCTCTGACTCGCAGTCAACACTGGGAACATGTGTGGATGTGTTGTCCAGGCCACACAGGGAAGGGCGTGGGTGCTGATGAAGACTTCACTTACAACATGTATTTTGTCACTTGTGATTGTGTTGTACAACTGACCAACTCCACTTCTCATGTGAGTTGATTCGGGCCATGTAGCACTGCACAGAAACAAGAGAGCTGATATGCTCACCTTTAAAGCACCCTGGGATATTGTTGATGGACAGAAGGCGTATACTGCAGTCATAAATGACAGCATAGTGCTTGGTGAATCCTCTCAACAATAGCAGATGGAATGGGGAACCAAGTATAGAACTGGTTACAATTACTGCAGCTGAGGACTGTTCTGGCGTGTAGTTAACCAGCTCAAACAGAGATAATCAGTATCCTCAATCTACATCTTCTGCTGGGAGAAAATGAGCACTCAAGGATATATCCCAAACATAGTGACTATTCTTCATTATAAAAATGTTTCCATGCAAAACAAGAGTAAATAATTCACAATGATTGTGCTTTAAAAATCAATCAATCAATCCCTCTCTCTTTCTCTCACTCACCCACTCACTCCCTCGCACAGAGAGAGAGAGAGAGAGAGAGAGAGAGAGAGAGAGAGAGAGAGAGAGAGAGAGAGAGAGAGAGAGAGAGAGAGAGAGAGAGAGAGAGAGAGAGAGAGAATGAGTACTCAAATATTTTATTATAACTACACTGGGGCAGGATATTTTATTTTTTATTTAAAGTGTTCATTCCTCATACAATCTGTGCAACACTCAATCCATATCGTTACATGTAAACCCAACTTTCATTTTGTTAAACATATGTTGTTCAAATCTACAATAGCAGTTTTTATCTTGGATATCATCTCAACAATAAGTAGTTTGGTTCCAATGTATCAGTATTTTTTTTTTGCATATCCCTTACAGGATGTTGCAGTCAACATCAGCATTTTTCAGCTGTTGTTGATGTACTAGGCATGATTACGATCAGTAGTTTGCCATTGCTTTCTGAGCGACCGGCTCACATACCCCGTAAGTTACCAACGTGGTGAGAACCGCTACCAATTCTCATGCAGGTTATGTTACTCATGAGAATATACCGGATTATGGAGAAAGATGTTAACCCCTAGGCCAGGGAGCCCGGTCTAAAACTTAAACTATATCCTTAGAATTATTTGGGAAAACAAAAACCATATTTTTTTAAGGAAACAATTATGTGAGGATCCAGAAAGTTCCATAAACCACTCCTGACAGAAAACTAGAGCAAGAACTATGAAATGCTAAGAAGAGAGCCGAAGAAAAATTATCTCTGGAAAGCTATTGCGTCAAAGACTATAAATAAAACTGCACAAAACATAATTGAGAATCAAAACTGAAACCTAGAAAAGAACACAATTCTGAAATACTGTAAAAGCTTTAAATTTTGAAGTTGTGGTGTCGTGATTTTGAATCTTTGTGATTAACTCATTATGCTGTCTGATGTTAAGAACATTTTAAGTCTTCTGATTTGTTCAGGATTGCAATAAACATAGATTTACTTAAGTCAGAAGGTATATGAGCAGAGACGGCCTTTTCAAAATCCTTGAGAAGATAGGATGTCCACCCACCCTACTAAGTCTTGTGAAATCATTTCACGAAAATATGCAGGGGACTATTTTATTAGATGGTTCAACATCCCAGTCATTCATCAGCAGTGGAGTAAAGCAGGGCTGCATGCTTGCTCCTACACTTTTTGGTATCTTCTTCGCCGTTCTCTTAAGGCAGGCATTTGGGACTGCTACTGAAGGCATATACCTCCCTCCATACAAGATCTGATGGCAAACTTTTTAACCAATCAAGACTCAAGGCAAAGACCAAAATAAGATCAAGATGCATACCATCTACTTTAACACAGGTGATGGAACAAGATGCTGGTGCACCTCCATCAATCAAAATTTATAATTACGAACTGAAGGCTGTCCATGAGTTTGCATATTTGGGGTCGACAATATCAGATAATCTTTCATTATAGACAGAAATCGACAGACGCATTGGAAAAGCAGCCACAACACTTTCCAGGCTAATTAAAAGAGTTTGGCAGAATAATAGACTAACAGAACGTACAAAAGTTCAAGTATATAAAGCTTGTGTTGTTAGTACACTACTCTATGGGTCTGAATCCTGGACCTTGTACTCATGACAGGAAAGAAAGTTGAATTCCTTCCATATGAAATGTCTGAGATGTATCCTGGGCATATTGTGGAAAGACCACATAACAAACAAACACGAGCTTGAAAGAGCAGATATTACCACAGTGCACTCCCTCTTCAAGCAGAGACGCCTCCGGTGGCTGGGCCACGTATCTCGAATGGAGGGCGAACGTATTCCTAAAGATCTCCTATACGGAGAACTAGCCACAGGGAAGAGGCCAATCGGAAGACCCCAAATGCGATATAGGGGATGTGTGTAAACAAGATATGAAAACCCTTGGCATAGATCCAGACATGTGGGAAAGAGTTGCAACAGACAGATGCTTCTGGAGAAGAGTTGTACGAAATGGACTGGCGCTCTTTGAGCGCAATCTGGGCACAGGCATAAAATGCAGCCACTTACTGCGGGACCTGCCTCGTCTTACAGATGCGGAAACTGTGACAGAGATTGTCACTCCCGCATTGGACTATGCAGTCACCAGCGGTGCTGTCTGGTACCTCCCCAATGGCACAACTCTATAGTCCTTCAGGACTGAAAGAGGCCTACTACTAGTACTATCTCCAGAATCATATATTGTGTTACATACATTTACTTAAGTCAGGAGCTATATCTGCAGATCAAAAAAAAAAAGAAACGCGACATTTTTGGTGTTACTTTTATAAAAGATATTCACTGATTGGACATCGGTCAACCTATCGACTGTGTCCATCTAGTCATTAACTTCCCGTGGTTACCTGAATTGTACTCACCTCATGATTCATGAGGTCATGAAAAAGGTCAAGGTCAAGACAACATTTTTGACAATAACTTATGACAGGTTCATGACAATCCTGTGAAACTTACTGAACACAAAACTCTCTGAATATATTATTGAATGCCTATAAAAGATTGACACTCCTCAAATAAATTCAGTTGAAAATTCAATGCGCAAGTATGGCTCATCTCACTACAGGAAAATGACTCATCATCATTGGATGTTTACAGGCTGGGCAGTCACAAAGTGTAGTAGCCAGAGAATTTAATGTAGTTAGATGCACCATTAGTCGCCTTTGGAGACGATTTCAAGAAACTGGCTCAGTGGCAGACCGGCCGCGCAGTGGAAGACCCAGAATCACAACTGTTGCAGAAGACCACTTCATACGGCTGCTTAACCTTAGGAATCAATTTGCATCTGCGCCCTCCGCAGTCCAGTCAATGCCAAGAGCCCATCGAATTTCAGATCAAATGGTCAGGAACCAGCTGCATGGCGTTAGTCTTGGGATAGAAGGCCCTACAGAGTGGGCGAATCAGCATCGTCAATAAAATGTTGGTACAAGTTTGCAATTGAAACTGCGATAATGTTGCGTTTTTTTTCTGAACAATATATATTGTGTTACATTGATCTGGAGTATGACAAGGTTGTGTCCTGTCCCCTCTCTTGTTCATAACATATATAGACAACATATGTAAAGAAACCAGCCAAGCAGAGACAGCAAGAATACCGCATGACGAGAACACAGAAGAAGAACCATCTGCAAATCTAACCATTAGAGAACTCCTGTTTGCGGACGACCAAGCACTAATAGCAAAATCAGAAGCTGAATTACAAGACCACATGAATAGTCTAAACGAAATGTGTAGGGAACATAACATGAAAATTAGCAGAAGCAAAACAGAGGTAATGATTATAACTAAATAAGAACAAACAACAACAATTCACCTAAATGAACATGCCTTGAAACAAGTAAAGAGTTTCAAGTACCTAGGAAGTATAAAACCATCAAATGCAGATCAGAAGACGAGATCGAAAATAGGTGCAATAAGGCAAATCAACTCATTAGACAAATGGCACCAATACTAAAGAACAAACATGTATCAATAACTACTAAAAAAGCACTTTACAACACAATCTTCCTGCCAACTCTATGCATCCAATGCCAAACCTGGACAATGACAGAAAAAGAGAAAAGAAAAATCACAACAACAGAAATGAGGTTCCTGAGAAGAATACTCAACGTATCAAGAAGAGATAAGATCAGAAATGAAGAAATCAGGCCTAAGTGGGGGTTAAAGCAGCACTAGATTTTATTAGAAAGCAGCAAGTCAAATGGTTTGGCCATGCAAGTAGGTTACCAGTCAACAGCATACCACAACAAGCAACTATGTATAGACCAGATGGAAACAAGAGGAAGAGGCCAACCACGTAAACGTTGGACGGAGGGAATAGCAGAGTCCATGGGAATATCGATATATGAAGCCCATAATCGGGCACTCTCACGAAGTTTATACTTCACCTCGACACCGCAAGGTACAAGAGGTACATGATGAGATGAGATGAGATTGATTTACTTAAGTCAGGAGGTATATCTGCAGAATCACACATTGTGTGGCACAGATTTACGTAAGTCAGGAGGTATATCTCCAGAACATAGGTGTTCAACGCTGTTAAAAACAGACACAGTGCAGATACCATCCTATAATTTAAACAAAAATATTAGACAAATGAAGATGAAGAAAATTCTGAAGATCGCAGATTGTTCATCGAGACAGAAGTAAAAAAAAAGGAAGAATAATACTAGCAGGTGTAGTTAGTTAGTTAGTTAGTCGCAGTTCCAACTTCACAGCAACGGGTCGTCCCCATTATGCTCCGTTCCTGTGCCAGTGAATATCACACAAAACGCTCCCCACTGCCCAATGTGAAAAAGACAGGAGTCTCAACAAACAACAGCACGCACAGATACACTGTGCATAATGCCGCCGCCAGAATGTCAACACACCAGTCCCCCACGAAACATCCAATTCATCTCTGATGGAATCGGCAGTCATTTTCCTATCTGGATGTTTCCTAGATGTTCACCCACACAGTCCACGAAAATACAGTTCATCACCGACGACAGTGGCAGTCAACCAGAAGCCCAGCAGCCACGCATTTCTGCATAAGGCAAAAACCGGTCAACTCTGGGACATAGCCACTTGCCATTGCTCCGAACATGCAGTCACGTTTCAAAAAAAAAAAAAAAAATAAAAACTTGGGCAGATTCAAAAGCACTTCACACGAAACTCACAGCTCACAGTGTCGCGCCACGCACTCACTCAGTAGCAGGGCGACGGAACCATCAAGCCTCCTTAGTCGCTAGCAGGTATGATACAGTTGATGTCTTTGCTAACAAACACAGTGCTGATAGCAAATATTATGACAGCAATATGGAAGAGACATGGAGAAATAAAAATAAAAGGATATGCAGTCACTCACAAACATTTACCTGTGGGTTTACTCCATCAAATCTGTAAATTTTGTCTTTAGTGCGATCAATCATTGGATCTGCTAACAGTCTGTAGTTTCTCCTCTTTTTGTCAATATCAGGAGGAATATTAGGTGGAGGTTGGTTAGGGTGATAACGAGCCATGCCATTCATATCTAGAAAAGTAAAATAGTTCTTAAAGTGTTGTAAATTCATGTGCACATAACTTGAATAATAGAAATTTGAAATCAAGAATGGAACCACAGTAGAATATTGGTTAAGTTCACTTGCCTGCTCGCTTATTAGTTTGGGGTTCAAATCTTCCATTAAGCAAGGATTATTTAATGACAAAAATAAACCTTTGAAAATTGCACCATACAAGGCCATATGTCTTTACCTAATTATACAAGAAACGTCACAGAGAACTGGTAATTGTGTACAATGTTTATTCCTTTTCAATATAGCACTATTTGAAGCGACACACTTATGCTGTTTTTGATTGACCTTGGAAACTTAAACAGCTATCTCAAGCGAGTCACTTTTTCATCACCATAAAAATAATTCCCTTTGAGATGTCTTTAAAAAAAAAATTGGGACAAGAAAAAAGTCTGATGGAGCCAAACACAGACACCCTAATGGGCTGGAAGAATCTCAATTTTCAAATCCTTAGCTGCTATGCTTTGTGAGAGGGTGCGTTGTCTTGAAGCAGAGGAAGTTTTTAGCAGACATTTTTGCTTGTTTTCTGGTCACAGCTTTTTTCAGTGTTGGTAAAGAAATCTGCTACTGGGCATGATAGCAAGCTGCACTGATGTCATGAGCACAGTAGGACACGGGTTTGGCGCCGGCAAAAGTGAGAGAAAGATTGGCCACCTACTCATCTGTACATTTAGGCCTACAAAATGTGTTGACGCTACCATAGCAAGAAACTGCTTGTGGACATCGTATTATTATTAAGGAAATCTGCATAATACTGTGCTGCGCTTTCGGCGGGTTGTCCTGCGGAAAGAGACTGAGCCATGTGGGATAAAACCCAGTCAATTAAGTCTTTCTGGTGACTGCCGATTCCATCGACGATGAACTGTATTTTTCATGGAGGACTTTTGTGTTGGCATTCTGGTCGCGGCATTATGCACAGTGTACCTGTGCGTGCTGTTGGCTTGCCGAGACTCCTGTCTGTTCCACTTTTCACATTTGGCAGTGATGAGCATTTTGTGTGATATTCATTGGCACAGGAACAGAGCATAATGGGGGGGGGGGGGAGACCCGTTGCAGTGAAGTTGGAACCGCGACTAACTAACTGTGTAATAATGTGTTGCCACGAAGCATTTCTAGCCAATCTTAGCACTAATCCATCCATCATGTGCCATGCTGATAAGCATGGGCGGTCATGTTCTACCATCTCACTCGATCACCAGAGTCGTGGATCAGCTCTGTGTTCCTGTCTCGACCATGCCATGTGACTAAGCCATCCAGGTATTTACTTCTTGGTCTTCCCCTTAGTCTCTTCCCTTCGATCTTGCCAGTCGTCGCCAAGTTCTCCAATTCATTTCTTCTCATAACATGCCCAAAAAAGACTGTCTACATCTAATGTCTCTAATCAGTTTACGATCTTCATTTGTTTCTTGAAGGACTTGTTCATTGGTTTTTCTGTCAGTCCATGGTATTTTTGCATTTTCCTCAAAAACCACATTTCCACAGCTACAAGCTGTTTTTCAGCTTAACTGCTTATTGTCCACGCTTCACATTCATACAGAAGTATAGGTTCTATGTAGCACTTCAACACTCTTTTTCTCGTTTCAATTGACATCTTATTATTGGTCAGTATGTTTTTCATCTTGCAATAGGCTACCTTTGCAATGGCAATTCTTGTTCTAATCTCTTCAAGGCATCTCCCATCAGATGTTATGACTGTGCCGAGATAACTGTATTGATTCACTTGCTTAAGAATATGCCCATTTACTAATATATCACATTGTGGTATTTCCTTCTTCCCAGTGACGACCATAATCTGTGTCTTCTTACAATTCAGTTCTAACCATAGTTGTTCACTGTTTGCAACAACCGCATCGACTAAATTTTGCAGGTCCTGTTCACTGTCTGCAATCAACACTGTATCATCTGCATATCTAATGTTATTAATGAATGGTCCCCCAATGTTGATTCCATCCATATCTTCTATATTTCTGAAAATATTTTCACTGTACAGGGAAAAAAGATCTGGAGACATTACACATCCATGTCTCACACCTCTTTTAATAGGCTGATACTGACCTACATCGTTATCAATTCTGATGGCAGCTTAGCACTAAATTTTTTTTTTGGGGGGCATATCCTTTACTGGACATAGCTGTCAACATCAGCATCTTTCAGCTGTATATTGATTTCTTGGCAAGATTACGCTCAGTAGTTTGCCATTGCTTTCTGAGCGGCCGGCTCACATACCCGTAAGTTACCGATGCGATTCGAACCACTGCTGATTCTCACCGTCATCACGTTACCGGCAAGAGTATACGAGATTACGGAGAAATGTCATAACCTCTAAGCCACGAAGCCGACTTAGCACTAATAACTTCACAAAAATATGTCATGACAGATGCAATACAGTATCCATTGCCAGGGACCTGACATCATCCATTTTTAATACACCGGCCAAAACAAATAAAAACCAAAAGCTATTCATTGTGAAGACCAAAAAGCATTAGCATAATGAGCCCATATTATTAGTATAAGCCTAAAGATCACACGAGAAAGAATTCAAAATAAAATACATAAAACGTAGCTGAATAACAATTTGGTTTCAGCAAAAGTATCAACATCAAAAAGGCATACTTTAAAGGAAGTATACTGAAAAATACAAACAATTGTGTATTTCATAGACTGCATACAGAGTATAATGTTAACAGTTAAAGTACTGCCTTCAAGAGATGTCAGAAACCCAGAAATCTGGGAACCAGTAGAAATAATTAACAGCAATTTCTCATCAAACAGATATGAAAAGGAGTATGGCAGGGGTGTGTGGGTTGTCACCAACATTTCAACTTACACACAGACAAAAATTGTAAGCAAGCTGGAAAAATGCCTGGACTGAATATCACTACAAACAACCTTATATTTTTATGACACAGAAAGTTAACAGGAGTTATAGAACTTTGAAGAGCAAGTATGTCAATGAGAAACAGAATTTGGATAACACAAGATTAAAAAAAAAACAAAAAACTATGATAATTAGCAATTCAAAAGACAGGCTAACAATTAACATCTGACACAAACACATTTTTTCAACATAACCCTAGGAAACTGTATACATGGAAAAGCCCTGGAGATAGAACAAGAAACCAAACTGACTACATTACGATTAGAAATAGATTTAAAAACAATGTTAAAAATGCCAAAACATACCCTGGTGCTGATATCAACTCTGACCATAATCCTGTAGTCTTAAAGTTACAAAAAAAACTTAAAAACCCAGGAATAAGGATATTAAAGACACCTCAAGTAGATATATCGGCATTGAAACAACCAGAAATAAGTCAACTATACCTAGCCACTTTAGAAATATTCTCTAAATTGCTTTTTAAGCATATGATCTGCATAGTTGGATACCTCTTGAAAAAACAAATCCTACGGTACCTTATTCAAGTCTGTAGGTCATTTTTAAGCCGAGATATTACAGTTTGTGTGTCAGTTTATCATTTAACAGGAACATATAGAAGAAAAACGATTTTGACCTTTCAATTTCTGTGACCCTACCTACACACACACAACTGTTGGTTGTCATCAAGGAGATTAACACAGCCGCTGTCTGGCTCGAGAACAGGTAACTCTGCCAGTTTATATATATTCACACACGCACACAAATATATACATGACGTCATGCTGTGATGATATCAGACGCAACGCGTGACTATAGTGACTACACGCGCGATCATGTCAACAACGCAAAGCCACCGGCGTAGATGCATTTTGGCAAAGGAAGTCCCGTTGGAAAGATGCAAAATTATCAATGATGTGGTCCATGTAGAGTGATAAAAATTTACAAATAAATGCTATAACAGGTGTTGAATGCAAACATGCAATCATTGACATTGCAAATGCTATGAATATTCCATAATAATATTAAATGTTCATAGTTGGATGGCAACTGCCATGTCCCGCCATTGAAATACCACAATATACAGCATGTCATCTTTATAATTTCAGTACGATATGGGATTGCCAACTCTAATAGTCGAAAACTACATAATTTTAAGTAAAAATGGATGATAAAGTTAAAAAAACACACTAGAACAATGCACAAAGTCTAGTTAAAACGGAATTGACAGGTGTACTTACGTCTTATAAAGTCAGTCTGTACTTCCGTCCAGGACACAAATTTGAGAAGACAAGAGGTATAGATTTGTAGCTCGTGGAGGGAAACATAATATCCAGTAATCGGTTTCTGTTTTAACTCGATCTTTAAATAATAGATATGATGGGCTAATCATTGAAAGTATGGAACAATATAGACGTGAAAATCCTGAGGATAAAATTAATACAAAATGGGAAAATATAAACACCAGTATACAGATTGCAAACACCACCTTGCCAGTGAAGATAAATAAGAAAAAACAATTATGGATAACCAATGAAATCTTGAGTATAATGACTCAAAGAAAGAAAGCAAAGAACACACCAGAGCATATATTAATAGATAGAGAAATACGTCACATGTGCAGAGTTGCCAAAGAAGAGTGGTTGCAGAAACAATGCAAAGAAATAGAGGATCTGGAAATAAAACACAACTCGAAAGAATTACATGAACATATAAAAATATTTACAAAGAAGAAAAATTATATAGCAGGAAATGGTTGCATCAGAGGAAAAAAATGGAGAAATTATAATTAATAACACTGACATAATAAAAAGATGGACAGAGTACACAGAAGAGTTATTCTTGGGCAACAGGGTCAATAGACCAACATTGTATAATACTCAAAATGGACCAAAAATATTAAAGGCTGAAGTAGAAAAGGCTAAGATGAAAGATGAAAAGGTCCTAACAAGATAACAACAGAGGTGATAAAATCCTTATCCAGCTTTGGCATTGAAACTATCACAGAATTATGTAATGATATATATAATACTGGGTACATTCCCAAGGATTTGAAAAAATCCATTTTCATCACACTACCGAAGAAGCCAAGAGCTGTTGATTGTGAGGATTACAGAACTATTAGCTTAATGAGCCACATAACTAAGATACTACTCAAGGTCATACAACAAAGAATTCAACATAAAATAGATGAGGAAGTAGCTGAAGAACAATTTGGGTTCTGCAAAGACAGTGGCACCAGAGAAGCAATTATCTGTTTAAGGATGTTAATTGAAAAATATATAGAATTTAAAAAAAGTATATATGTTTTATAGACTACAAGAAAGCTTTTGATAGAGTACAACACGAACGACTAATTACGCGCCTTCAAGATATAGGAGTAGACGGAAAGGACATCAGACTTATTTATTAGCAACTTGTACTGGGAACAAGTGGCGTCTATAAGATGCGGAAATAGCTATTCGTCGCCTACAGAGATAAAAAGGAGTACGGCAGGGATGTGTACTGTCCCCAACCCTCTTCAACCTATATACAGGAAGAATTTTTAAACAAGTTGAAATGCCAGGGCTTAACATCAATGGAAGAATCATAAACAATCTTAGGAATGCTGACGATACTGTGTTACTAGCAGAAAGTGAGCAAGAGTTACAAGACCTAGTGGAACATGTAAACAGGCACAGTGCAGAATGTGGCCTAGATATTAACATCCAAAAAACAAAAACTATGATAATTAGCAGTGAAAAGGAAAGGTCATCAATGAACATCACAGTAAACGGGCAGATACTAGAACAAGTAACAAGTTTCTCCTATCTTGGACATATCATAACAGATGATGGCAGAAGTGAAATAGAAATCAAAAAGAGAATAGGAAAGGCCAAAAATGCTTTCAACCGCATGAAATCAGCATTAACATCTAGAGAGATTACTAACACATTAAAAATGAGAATTGTCAAATGCTACGTATATTCAACGCTACTGTATGGCGCGGAAGCCTGGACATTGAACAAGCAACTAGAAAGTCACATAGAAGCCCTGGAGATGTGCTATACGGACGAATATGTCGTATTTCTTGGAAACAAAAACAATCAAATGCAGAGGTTCTAGAAAAACTTGGAATGAAGAGATAGCTGATGAAAGAAATAAAGAGGAGGCAAGTGAAATATTGTGGCCATGTTAAAAGACATGATACTCTTATAAAAACCATACTGGAAGGCAAGGTTGAGGGCAAGTGAGCAAGAGGTAGACAACAATACAAGTGGGAAGATAACATCAAGAGATGGACGAACATCAGCCTGACAGAATGTACAGTCAAGGCAAGAGACAGAGTGTTGGAGATCCATTGCAGCCAACCTTCATTGTGGAGATGGCACCTGATTGATGATTGATGATGATGAAAATCGAAAAATTGAAATAATTTAATGATCTATATTTTATTTGCATACGAGTAAGGTGCCTGTCGGGTAAATGATTTCTAAGGAATTTGCAATGCTTGCTAATATCGATTGAGTTGAGTTATTTGTGAACATTAGATTCTTTAGGCATGTTTTACATTTGAGTACAATATCAACCACCAGCAATCGCCTAACGATGTCAATAAACAGTGTAATGGTTGCTCCCCAATAAGTCATGCATAAAAACAAGTACGATTGTTACCATCAAGCAATAACAATTAGCAGTATTCAATATAGGCTGCACTAGTTTAAAAGAAAATTAAATCCTTAACCATCCACTTTTATACAGTCAAAAAATATAGAATGGATTATTTCTGCATCTAATATTATAATATATGTTAAGCTGTATATCAGTAGTTTGTAAGTTATTAAGATAATGTTACAAAATAAGTGCCTAAATAGTGTCGATGAGTGCGTATCAAGATGCAATTTAAGCTACACATAGGTCACAAGTAGGCGTGGCATTAAACATTTCTACTGTCGCGATTTGGCAAGTCAATGTTTATCTTGATCTCTAAATAACTGAACCTGGAGGAGCCAGGACCTAGAGTGACAATATCCGCTTCAGTATCTGAAGTTACAGCGTTTTTCTCAATATATGAACCTGGAGGAGCCAGAATCTAGAGTGACAATATCCGCTTCAGTATCAGAAGTTACAGCGTTTTTCTCAATATATGAACCTGGGGGAGCCAGGACCTAGAGTGACAATATCCGCTTCAGTATCAGAAGTTACAGCGTTTTTCTCAATATATGAACCTGGGGGAGCCACAGCTAAGTGTGACAGTATCCACTTCAGGCTAGGTAGTTACAGGGTTTTTCACAATAAATGAACCTGGGGTAGCTATGGCTGATAGGTCATAGTGTCTCCTTCAGACTCAGAAGTTACAGGGCTCAATCTAAGCATTGGGCTGGGAATTCTTTCCATGAACCAAGGGCTCCTAATATTAGCAATGTCAATTGTCTGCCCTTTTGAGTATTGGGGGAGATCAGTGGAAGGGTCTTTCGTGGAAAATTTTCTGAGACTCTTCCGGTTTAAGGCACTGGTACCCACGCCTGCTTGTGATTTAATGTATCAAAAACAACAGGTCACAGATAGGGGGAAACAACTCTAATAAATGCTACTATGATCTGTCTGCTAAGCTGCGTGAGTTTTTCACCTAAAACTTTCGTCTCTGCGAATTTATTTGAAATACAAGGAGCTTCGCATAAGTATTTAGCCTGACCATGAAGGAGCAGGCGGAGAAAATTGAAGTTTGGCACAGTGCTTATTCCTTTTCAATGTAGCCACCACCTGATATTATGCATTTCTGCCATCTCTGCATGATCTTGAAAGACCTTCAGAATTAAACAACCTATTTTTCGAACTAAATCAGTTATCACAAGCCAGTATGACATCTTCATCACTGTCAAAACGATTTCTGTTAAGCTGTTTTTTAAGATTTGGGAAAAGAAAAAAGTCCGATGGAGCCAAATCTGGAGAACATGGGTGTGGAAGAATTTCAATATTCAAATCGTTGGCAGTTTGCAGCACAAGCTGTGCTTTATGGGAGGGCGCGTTGTCTTGAAGCAAAGGCAGAATTTGCGAACACGCTATCCCTCGTTTTCTGGTCACAGCCTTTCTTAGTTTGATAAGGAGATCTGCATAGTACTGCCCATTAACCATGTTGCCATGAAGCATGTAATCTTTCAATATGAGACCTTTGACGTCCCAAAAAACAGTCAGCATCACTTTTCTTGCAGATTTTTATGCTCTTGGCTTGACATGTGTTGGCGAGCCCGGAGTTTTCCATAGCATGCTGGCAATTTTGGATTCTGGGTCATAATGGTGAATCCAAGTCTCATCTACCGTCACCATGGTCATCAACATGTTTTTCGACCACCAGATGTTAGGCAACTGGCCACAGCAATCAACCTGTGTTTGTTTCTGTGCACATGTCTGCAGGCGCGCGACCCAGAGGACACACACTTTTCTCATGTTCTCTGTTGTGTAAAATTCTAAAAACTGTACTCTTACTCAGTTTTGCTGAACCCGATATCTCTGCAATTGTCATTTTCCTATACTGGCCTATGATTTTCTTCATTTTTGCAGCATTTGCATTTTGCACTCTGAGGACGGTCGTCCTGATCTTGGCAGATCAGCAACTTGGGAACGGCCAGGTTTAAACTGCAAACACCCATTTTTTACAGAAGCATACGAAGGACAGACTTCCTCAAACACTGGCTCCATCTCCCTGTGTATTTCTGTAGGTGTTTTTCCCTCTAACATCAAGAATTTTACCACAGTCCTGGCGTCTGATTTCTCCATTGTTCTGACAAACCGTTGGATGTGCAGATCTGGTCAATAGGGTGTGTTATACCATGCACCATATCGAGAAAACCAGTTGAGGGAAATTCATAATTCATATGTCCATTACAAATTGAATGAGCTATACATGTGCCAAATTTCAATTTTCTCTACCAACTTCTTTATGGTCGGGGTAAAGACTTATGAGAAGCCCCTTATATCTGGCACATGGTGAGCTAATTTTACTCCTGTATTTTAAATTATCCTTGTCTTTTTATGCATTTTTGAATTCTGCATTCATTTTTACATATATTTGAAGAGTTTCAACAATCACCGTTTCTTACTTTTTTCAGAAAAAATAAACGATTTTAGCATAACAATGAGATATCGATATCGGAAAGTTAACAATGGCGAACCCATGCCGCTAGCACTGCGTAGTATAGCAGAGTGGACTCGTATTTATTTTATAATTAGAACTGGCAATTTAACTACTAAAATTAAACAGAATACAAGTTTCATTTGTAGCAGTAAATTATCTGTGTACTAGTATAATTTGTCACCCATTGACATGACTGAAAATAATTTTGAAAGCCAGTTTTCAGACCTGTCTGTAAACCTGTAAGTATTACCTTTTTTTCCCCATAACAGCACAGCAGTACATAATTATTTAAATTTTTTTTTAAATACTGTAAAATAAGTTTTTTTTAAAAAGTTAGTATTTAATTATTAATTGATCACTTTAAGAATTAGAATAGGGTAATTATAGAGCAGAAGTAGAAATCATTTATTAGCAAAAGTGACTGCTTAATTTATGCAGCAGTTACAAACTTATTTATTTACATTACTGCATGATATTTAATCAACAAAAGAAAGCTGTCACAAATGCAGTGGGTGCATCAAGACAATGTGAGTACATTTTCATGAATTGTTCTTTGACTCACGCTAACATTTCAAGTGACATTTAATTAAATAAATGGGCGGCTATTTTTAATCGTTAATTATGTCACAGCACATCCTATCAAAACAGGAATGTGGCCGTGACTTTCCTTTACCAGTCCGCAAACTAAAATATACATCTTGCCAGATTTGTTTGCCAATAATTAGCAATGCATATATTTAATTAATATTAATCAATTTGATGCTATTTTTAATTAATAATCAGGTCACGGCACATCCTATCGAAAAATAGATAACATGTCAAGTTAGGCTTCACCACCCCGGACGCAATGATCTATGGTACTAAGTTGTCCGTTTAAAAATAAACAAGCCACATTAAAAGAAGGCAGAATTTCTCATCTCCATTTACTGGACCGCCATCAGAACAGCCTCATTTACTGAGTTTCCTTTGCACTTCCTGGTTGTAGATCATGACATAAAAGTATTAATATTTCCGCTTAGAGCTGACAAAGTCTTCATTGGGATACCGTAAGATTTGTCTTGTCAAGCTGTATAAAAATGTGATGGTTTCATAAGTAAATACCCAATTTTTAAATACTGTCAAAAATTGCTACAAATATCACATGTCCCGCTGATCTCTTGGGGCTTGAGATTGGATGCCTAGCCTTCTTGGATACAGGTGAAAACAGAAGGTTCCTGTTGAGGCTGTGCATGTTTAAAATCTCATGGTAGAAGAAGCAAACCTTAAATAAATGCACGACAAAGTCAGACGCACTGGCCCTTTAGGTGCATAACTAACTAGTAGGTGTAACACACTTCCCTCAAAACAGGAACGAAGAATAATAACCGAACTTGACCTGACAATAATGCAGTCAATCTACTTATGATTGATGTTGAAGTGTGAATGAGGTACCACTAGATTTAATTTTGCCAGCTCCATCCAGTAGATGTTTTCCTTAAGTGTTTGATCAATTTGAGAAATTTCATTACAATAACAGTAATAGTACCAGGTATGGCATTGTGGTCTGCAAAACGATCTGAAACCGGAAACTGCGCCTGCGCAGAAGGATCCATTGGGCCCCCCAAGATGGCTATTAAACGACCAAGCATGCTTCCAACATCATTCATTCATTCAAATATCACGTGACAATAAGAAACACTATCTTAGTTTCTGCAGAATAGTCCCTCTAATATTCCGTGCATAGCGATTGGTTGAAATTATCATGGCTTTTAAATAAATGTAATTATTTGCCATACGGTAAGTAATTTCATTTTCTAGAGCTTGTTTATTTTAATTTTAACATATTTTTAGATGGATATTCAAATTCTGCATCCATTTTTACATATATTTGGAGAGTTTTATCGCTTATATCACTTTATATGTGGCAGAAAAAAAATATTTCTGCGGATGGAAATCCAACATGGTGGCTCCGCGAATATTGATTGGACTAGGCCATGTAAACTTTTTACTCTCAAAACGTGCAATTTGAACTACTAAAGTTAAGAGAATACAAGTTTAAAGATTATTAATAATTTATTTGTATACTTTTACTATTTTTTATCATTTAACATGACGGAACATAT
This sequence comes from Cepaea hortensis, assembly GCA_963921405.1. Classification (NCBI taxonomy): domain Eukaryota; kingdom Metazoa; phylum Mollusca; class Gastropoda; order Stylommatophora; family Helicidae; genus Cepaea; species Cepaea hortensis. The sequence goes on along the minus strand of OY992890.1, from coordinate 60,645,590 downwards.
TTTTAAAGTCAGTTTTCATATTTGTTGGAGACACTCCGGTCTGGACACAATGGAGAGCTGTGCAGACAAAGAAATCTGAAAAAAAATTTCTTCAAGATCCCGACACTCAAATGTGAATATCTCCACTTAGAAGGGAGAGTTTATTCGCAATTGAATTGCGAATAAACGAAGTGTCTATTCACAATCGAATTGCGAATAAACGAAGTGTCTATTCACAATCGAATTGCGATTAAACGAAGTGTCTAATCGCAATCGAATTGCTATTAGACACTTTGTTTATTCCCGCTCACTAGTCAATTTTAGTTCATTTGACAAATTTGGATGCACCCCCAGGAAGCTTCTGCAGATCCATAGAGCACACTGTATTCACAAGCTTCGAGTTTCTGAGTTCTATATTTTAGTTCTTAATGTGTAATATGCCGGTATCCCTGGCCTAGGGGTTAACGTCTTTCTCTGTAATCCTGCATATTCTTGTGAATAACGTAACCTGCGAGAGAATCGGCAGCGGTTCTCATCGCATTGATAACTTACAGGGTATGTGAGCCGGTTGCTCAAAAAGCAATGGCAAACTACTAAACATAATCTTTCCAAGAAATCAACAATCAGTTGAAAGATGCTGATGTTGACAGCGATGTCCTGTAAAGGACATGCAAAAAAAAAGAAGTTTAATATTGTTTATTATAAAAAAAACAAAAAACAATTGCTCCCCGGTGGGGAATCGAACCCTGTTTCTCACGTGTCAGGTGGAGATACTTAACACTATGCTATTGAGACCACGTGATCAGCAGCAATTGCGAAAATCATGTGACCAGTCGTAATTCAATTGCGAATAGACACTTCGCACTGATAATTATCCATCATTGAGGTACCATTCATTAGATTTAGTTTCCCAAGGCCTATCTATCTGTGGTGGTCTCATTAGTAAACACCCAATTGAAAAATCATGACATCATGACTAGCATGCATACCTACAGTAGTACTAACAGATCATGACTAGCATACCTACAGTAGTACTAACAGATCATGACTAGCATACCTACAGTAGTACACTAACAGATCATGACTAGCATACCTACAGTAGTACTAACAGCTAACTAACGAGTTACTTTACGCTACCCCTACTACAGTCTACAACTGAGTTTTTAAAAACCCAATGAGTAAGTTGTCAGACGTGTATGGTGTCGTCAAGCTGATTTTTCTCCCATCTCTAGACAGGAATTGTAGACAGGAATGGCACAATCTGAGTGATGAAACTCAATTTCTCTGTTGAGAAAATATATAATAAAAATAAAATAAAAACACATATCACATACAAATAATTTTATAACTAAATGTTTTTCTGATGAAGAAAAGTTGCAAACCCTCTCCTTATCGTATGCGGTATTGTCACAACCAAAGCAGACTTGAACGTTGTCTTAAGCAGCAGCTCATTCCCCTCGAATATAAAAACACTTCAGTCATAGCCTAATTACGTGTTTATTGCCACAAACTGCCCATCTTTCAATAACATTTGCCTTGTTTAGTCTACTTTTTCTTTCTCCACTCTACACAACACAGTCAGCCTATCCCAGAAGTCTATTTCTATTTCCGTTAACGTTTTATCGTGTATTTGTTTAGTTTCGAAATAAAATATTTTTATATTATATTTAAAAGCATTTATTTTGAGTAAATGAATACGAATAAATATATTTCTTGTAATCATGGACATGCTATAAGTAATTATTTATGCTAGTTTTAAAACCAACTAAGGATATTCTCAAATGGTATTATAGTAATTGACAACAGTACTAAAAATGTCAATGTAGCCATTTTTAGCTAACAGCTATCCACTTTTTGGCAACCTCTGGGACCATATTTGTAGGGTCAAGAAGTCACCCGATGTTCAAGAAGAGAAGCGAAGAAGTTAGAAGCCGCTAGTGACACCAAGGTCGTCAAGAAGACGAGGAGAGAGATCCTGTCTAGCTGTACCAAAGCGCCACCATCGCAGCCGAAAGATGAAAACTCCAAGCAGCCACCAGTTAAGCGACTGCTGGTAAAGGTGACGACACCCGCCATAAACTAGATAAAAAAACTGCCCAGAGGCATACTGAGGAGAACGACACCATAGTAAAAAAAAAAAAAAAAACGACATGCGGCAGGCGATCAGATGGGTAATCAAACGCGTCAAAGCAGAACTAACAAACGACCAGATACAGCTGAGTTGAGTTGAGTTAGGAACCGACATCACTGCACTCAGGGCATTCCCATACGTGCTCCGCCCCCCCCCCACCATTCAACAGCCAGCGAAGAGTCACACTACTAATCGTTCTCACCGCTATCTGATTAAACGTTCTCCTGGTCTTCCCTCTCAGTTTTGAGATCCTTCCAGAACCCCTGCCGATCTCCCGCAATCTCATTCTTTCCACATATGGGTTCTCAATCTTTTCCTCCGCCTTCTCCACCTGGTCCCACAAGCGCACGACCACCTCCCCCTGTCCATAGGCAAAATTCCACCAAGAGGTGCCCTCCCTGCTAGCCTATCAGCCTGTCCATTCCCTCGTACACCCACATGGCCAGGGCAAAATATCCATACAATTCTCACGATCTGTGACCTCTGAAGCGACGAGAGCCATTCCACACGAAACATTCCTTTCTCCACCTTGCTAAGCATATTCATTGAATCCGTAATGCTCCCCCGATGTGTCTCCACCTTGCCGTGGTGGGGGAGCTTGCGTGTCCCATCGACCCCATTTGCTTGCCGATGGATGAAAAACTACATATCGGACAGCTTATGGGATAGGGACCAGACTAAGAGAGACACAACCTGCTGCTCTGCAGGTGAGACTGAGGATAACAGTCAAAAATTTAAATCAGGTGCACGAAGGCAGAAGTTCTTGGTCCGGACAAAACTCTTAAGGCTTCCTGTCGAGGGCTGTGGCAGACACAAACCCTCGGATCTGAGAGCCGGGCCGATACCCATCTACCGAAAAATAGGGGCGAGATACTAAGCAAGCTACATGCTCAGGTCTGATACATGTTCGAAGGCTCTCAGCTGGGGGATATGAGGGATTCCCGGATGAGAGGGCCTGGCCGTTTCTCGTTCAGTGCTGCACGAAGGTAAGGTGCTGAGCCGGCAGCACATGTAGCCTACCTCGTGAGCGAGTACAAAAAGTCAGAAAAGTGCCCCAGTCGAAGGAAATGGTTACGAAACTGTCTGTATCTAACTCATAGAGAGTGTAGACAAAAGTGGAAGAACGTCTCAATGACGTGAAACGGAACGCACGGCGAGCGAACCTATTGCGTGGTCTGAAGTCAAAAGCAAAAGATTACCGAGTGGATGTCGCTCGCAGTCTGACCGCTCCTGGTGTGTGCTGGAGCGACCAGTGGCAAGCGAGAATCCCAACACATGGAAGTGTGGAACTAAAGCAGCCATGAGCAGGACGTGGCAACTCCTCGGGTCAGCCCAGTCTCAGAACAATATGTGCCGGCTCTGCAATTATGGAAGCCTCCTTGGATAGCGAGGGAATGCCCATGGTCTGCCCCTGCCTTCCCTTGAGGGCCGACCGCGATGTCGTTGATCGTTCTATCTTGACCAGCTGAGATGAGGGTGACATCACAACAGTCTATCGTGCCTCGAAACAAGAGGAAGGCTAACCTCATTAAAAAATGCCCGCCGGAAGTCGGAAGTGTCGTCCTACGGGTGGCAAACTAAAAATTGACACTACGCAATTACGTCCGAGTGAAATGTCTCGACCGAATGTCTCTCGTGCTAGGAACAGCTCTGACTACCTAGTTTCCGAATGCCGCTCTTGTTCGGAACAGCTCTGACTAGGTAGTTTTCCGAATGTCCGTCGTGCCTGGAACAGCTCTGACGGGCGCAACGACAAGCACATGTCCGAAAACTCGCTGAGTGGATACCGTCTGCAAACCTGTCTGGTTTGTGCGGGAATGGCCCGGGGCAAACGAAATGACCAATATATTGAAGTGAGGATTTAAAGCAGACATGAGCAGGACGTGACGATTCCCTCGGTGAGCCCAGCACCAGGGCGCTATGTGTCGGCCCTGCAACTATGGAAGCAACCCTGGATGGCGGAAAATGCTATGGACTGTCCCTGCCTTCCTTTGAGGGATGACCGTTGCCTTCGACCGTTCCAACTTGGCCAGCTGGGTTGTAGATGGCACCACAAAAGTGAGTCTCCCAGGAATGCTAGCTGGTCAAAAAAGCACGCTGTAGCCGGATGTGTTGGCCTACGGGTTTCGGCCCAAGGGCGCATAACAGACACACCGCAATCACATCTGAAAAAACACTCCGAAAAGAAGAAGAAGAATCCGTAATGAATACATCGTGTGTTGAAGTAGTCTTCTATAGCCACCAGAATGCCGCTGTTACTGCCTCCACCTCCATTCTCATGCTGGAGGTCGTAGTCTCATATGCCAGACTCTCTTTTTTCAAGACTCGCCCATTAGCCTTTGCAATAAAGCCCCAGCCACTATGTTTCTCACCACTGACCTATCGGTGTAGATGACTATGTCACCTTGATGTGTGTTGCTCTGGATCAGCTGTTGCACTTCAAACTCAGTGCGGCCCGCTGCCCATTCTCTGCACTCACGACCCAGTGTTATTATTACATTGTGCCAGTCCGTCATGTCTTCCGGAACTTCCACCCACTCTCTTTCACGATTTATGGTCTCTAGATCACACACCCTCCTGACTTATAGAATGTTCTGCCTGTGACATCCAGGACCTGCCTTGTCTTAGTCTATGACCCTTTACCATATCCATTGCTGCATGCAGCGGGTGATCCCTGTCTGCGGCAACTCTCGGGTACCATTTGGCCTGAAGGACCCTATGCCTATCCGTCATTGTCGGTAGAGCCAGGAAATGCCTCATGCATAGATTTGGTGTGTCCTTTGTGCACCCCAGGATTAACCGCATGGCAGCATTCTGTATGCGCTCCAACCTTTCAAGCTGGCTCTTTGATACTGTCAACAGCCCCAACCTATACTCAATGACAGAAATTATTAACTGCTGAAAGAGCCTGTACAGCATCCTCTGATCTACCCCGGTTGCTGCCTTAGCCCTCAATGCATTAAGTCCCCTACCAGCCTTCACCGCCAAAGCCTCCACATGATCCTCAAAAGACAAACACCTGTCAAAGGTGATACCCAAATACTTCAATTTACTCTCTCGACCAAGAGGACATCCATTCAACATAATACCTGGGACGTCTGCCTTGACGATCCGGTTATCCAAGAAGCCTTGTCTGGGTTTATAATGGCCCCTGCGTCCCTGCACCACTCCGCCACCCTGTTTACCGCCACCTGTTAGCCTTTCGCCAAACTGGCCCTGTCTCTGCCCTGTCTGTACATCAGCACATCATCTGCAAATGTCAAGATTCTACCCACACCTGATGTCTCAATAGCTGCGGTTTTGCTGATGTAGACATTAAAGGTGTAATAGTACAGGGGTAAGAAGTCCAGGAACCCATGCGCAGTGCAACCTTACGCTCATAAAGACCAGATACAGAAACAGCTGCAGCAGTAGAACTCTCACATCCGAGTCAAAAAGGCGGGGAGGCTTTTGACCCACGCCAAGATACCAACAACACAAACGGTGGTGACAACGGAGGGAGAGAGATGCCTGTCAAAGTGACGATGGACAGGAAACAACAACAGTTTGAACGCTTTATTCCTAGGATCACACAATGCACTCGGTGCCATAGGGCTGGCCACACTATACAACGTGAAGCTGCAATACAGACATCTTCCGACACTGCGCCAAATACCATACCCTCAACAAATGTTCGCTGGCCAAACAGGACAAGGACTTCCGAAAGCCTAATGATAATAGAAAATGCGCCTGCTGTCTTGGCACGAACGGAGCAAGATACCCCTAAAGACACATAAACGCCATAAAACTTGGCATAACAACAGACACACCATTCAAAGAAGCACGGCGGAGGTGCGAGACAGCCATAAGCATTTTACAAGATGATAAAAACCAGCTAAAAGGTCGTATAGCTGGTCTGAAGAAACAAATGAACAAACTTCTGACATAGAAGCCAACTAATGAAAAACAAGAACAACGTAACTTAACATTTCTGAAAGAAATGAAATAAACTCAGTGCGGCATCCAGCAAGGGGTGGAACGCATGGCTCAGATAAAGGAAGAAAACGAAGAAATACTACATTACTACAAGCAATTCAAACAGAAAGAGAACAACACTAAGAATCGAAAGGGAACTAACCTAAAACAAGCCAGCAGAAGCCACACCAAAGACAACTGAGAAACCTCATGCTGAAGCTAGCATCACATTCACAATTGACCAATACATTCAAGGGAAAATCAGTTTTCACCCGGGAAGGTAACGAAAGCCTAAACAGCCTAGAGGAGAAAACCGATAACAAAGAGCACATTGAGGTATTCGAAGGGTCCGACAAAGTCAGCTAACTAACCTACGAGGAGGCAGCCATGCTGTTTTTACCTGCGATGCTCTTTATACACAGAAAAGGCAAAAGACACAACAGATGAGTCTTAAGGACTAAATCCACTAAAAACAGACGAACTAGGAGCCATCACTGACAAACGGAAAAGCACGAACAAAATTACTTAAAAGAAATCCCACCTGCCAAACCCCCCATCTGACGTCACAGGAAGGTTAATCCGGCCAACAAACGCCCGCAGAAGTCAGATGTGTCGGCCTAAAGGCGCAGTATTGCAGCTCCGCTGTAAACAGGCACACCGTAAGCTGTCTCTCACGCTCACTGTATATTCTGTCAGTTTCCTGTTCGTCCATCTTTTGATGTTATCTTCCCACTTGTAAAGTTGTCAACTTCTTTCTTGCTCGCTTGCTTTCAACTTTACCATCCAGTATGGTTTTTATAAGAGTGTTACGTCTTTTAACGTGGCCAAAATATTTCACTTGTCTGTTTTTTATTTCTTTCATCAACTGTCTTTTTTATTCTCAGTTTTTCTAGAACCTCTGCGTTACATCTCCAGGGCTTCTATTCGACTTTCTAATTACTGGTTCAATGTCTAGGCTTCCGCGCCATATAGTAGTATTGAATGTACATAACATTTGACCATTCTTATTTCTAATACATTATTGATCTCTCAATATCAGCCTATTACTAATCCACGCGCAAAATTCAGTCCATCAGTACTATATGTTGTGTATGGACTACGCCTGAGTTCAAAGCGAGCAAAGCACACACAAAAAATCAAGTTTTATGATACAATTTCAGAAGAGTTTGAAATCAAAGGTGAAGTTAAGCAAGGTTGTATACTTTCCCTCACCCTCTTTGGAATATACATTTCACTTCTATTGAAATACGTCTTTTGTGATCAGGGTGGTATATACATTCACTCATACTTAAATGGCAGCCCATGCAATGTTCAGAGATTGAAAGCCAAGGTCAAAACTAGGAGGGTACTGATCAGAGAATTGCTGTTTGCAGACGATGCTGCAATTATGACCCACTCTGAGGAAGAATTACAACGCCTACTATCTGCATTCTCTATTGCTTGTTATGGATTTGGTTTAACAATTAGCACAAAGAGGACACAGATTATGTCACAGGGTGCACGTGGGGTACCATCAATCTTTATTGATGACGCTGAACTGGAGATAGTAGACCATGTTACATATCTAGGGTCAGATGTTAATTATCAACTACTGCCTATAGTACTTTGCGGTGTAGGATAGGGGAGTCTTAAACCTGAGGATTTAAGGCCGCCGGGCTTGCTCAATCGCTGCGAACTATGCAAATTAGGGTTTTCTTTATACCCTTGAAAGAAAAAATCCACAACTTACTGAGGATTCGAACCTGGGTCACCCATGGGAGAACACGACATGCTCAGCCGCTCCTCATGATTTGAGGTAAACGGTAAATTATCCCTAGATCAAGAAATCAACATTAGGATTGGTAACGCAGCAATAGCAATGAACAGATTAATAAAAAGAGTTAAGGAGAACAGGAAGCTTACTGTCAAAACAATAGTCCTGGTCTATCAAGCCTGTGTCCTTAGCACTCTTCTTTACGACATTTTTATTTTTTTAAATTTTTTTTTTTCGCTCGCTCGCTTTGAACTCAAGTCTAGTACATACACACTACTTCTAATAGTAGCTGGACTGAATTTTGCGTGTGGATTAGCTTTACCTATTAACAATGTCCCTCGCTATCAGGCGAACCCACTCCGACTTCAGAGGAACTTGTAATTAACGTCCCCAAGTCAAGGACGACAGGTCAACATTTTAGTCCAGCTGTCCGGTGTAGGGGTTGAACCGCTAACCTCGGCATCAGTACACCGGATGTTTTAGAACACGCGTTCTTATTCATTCGGCCATGCTGACCTACCTTTAGGGCAGTGAAGCCTGGTCAACTTACTCACACCAAGAGAAACGTTTAAACAGCTTTCATATGTGATGTTTGCGAAGAATACTTGGTATTAAGTGGCAAGACATAATCACAAATACTGAAGTATTGGAAAGATCGGGTTGTGTGACGGTTTGTTCCATGGATAGGACACATTAGGAGGAAGGATGAAGGTAGAACACCGAAGGTATTTTTGGTGAATTACAGATGGGTAAAAGATCTCAGGGAAAGCCTCTACTACGATACAAAGATGTGTGTAAGCTGGACATGATTGATACAGCAGGCATTGGTATTGCACCTTGGGAGCATGTCACCGCTCACCGTGTTGCATGGAGGGAAAAGATCAGAAATGGAATAAAGACAAAGGAGAAAATGATTGCAGATATAAGTAACACACAGAGTGTGAGACATCAGATGGTGCGTGATGGTGGAAATGACCATGCGTTCACATGCAACTATTGTGGACGAACATTTACAGTCCTACTTGCTACCACATGGGTTGTAATTATTATACCTTTTTGTTGTTTTTGGAAGCACAATGTAACAAATCATCGTCTATCAAGGTGCCAGCATCAGCCTATTAAAAAAAGAGGTGTGAGACAGGGGTGTGTAATATCCCCAGATCATTTTTCCTTGTACAGTGAAAATATTTTCAGAAATATAGAAGATATGAAAGGAATCATCATTGGGGGACGTAAAATTAATAACATTAGATATGCGGATGATACAGTATTGATTGCAGACAATGAGCAGGATCTGCACAATTTAGTAGATGCGGTTGTTACACACAGTAAACTACTAGGGTTGGAATTCAATTGTAAGAAGACACAGATTATGGTCGTCACTGGGAAGAAGGAAATACCAAAATGTAATATACAAGTATATGGGAATATTCTAAAAACAAGTAAATCGGTACAATTATATCGGAAGTCATAACATCTGATGGGAGATGTCTTGAGAGATTAGAACATGGCGAAGGTAGCCTTTTGCAAGATGAAAAACATACTGACCAATAAAAAGATGTCAATTGCAACGAGAAAAAGAGTGTTCAGGTGTTACATAGAACCGATACTTTTGTATGGATGTGAAGCGTGGATAATGAGCAGACAAGCTGAAAAACATCAGACGGCTGTTGAAATGTGATTTCTGAGGAAAATGCAAAGATAACCATGGTCACGGTAGTGATATCGGATTACTAGCCTTCTCGGATAAGTACGATAAACAGGAGATCCTTTAGTGACAGTTGTACACGTTAAACATCCCACGGCAGGTGGAAATCGCACAGACTAGGCCAGAGTGGACGTTGTTGTCACGAAGCCTACTTATGCAAACAAAAATAAACTTAAAAGATAAACAAATATTAATTTACATTTAATTTGCATGCAGTCGTATTATGACGATGGAGTGTCCCCTGTTGCACATGGTGATGCTCCATGCAGGGTGAAGTGATTCCATAGGAATTCCCACTAATGTAGTTAACTTGATTAAATATGTTGTGAAGCATGATTAACTAAGGATAAATACAGCGGCGGTTTCTCCATTGACATCCACCGGTTTGTTTATGGCTGACTCAACTAGTATTTGTCTAAAGACTGACCCCGCAAGGCACACACACAAAAAGGGGGGGGGGGGAGGGGTTGTGTGTGGCTCCTCTTATCCATCAGTGTCAGTAAGTTTTGACATATTTATTATTTAATAGATATGTGGTTGCATAATCGTTCTGAAGCTCAAGATAATGATTTGTTAGCTATGTATTCTTTTGATGCTGTTCAGCTATTCTTGTTGGTTAGATTTGTGATTTCTATGTTTTCTTCGCGATAGTTGGCATCTCTAATATTTGATGGCGCTGTCTTTTCCCTTTCTCAGCTATGTGATGGTGCTGTCTTTTCCCTTTCTCAGCTATGTGATGGCGCTGTCTTTTCCCTTTCTCAGCTATGTGATGGCGCTGTCTTTTCTTCCTTTTTCGCTTCTCGACCTGTTTTATTTTTATTTTATTTTTTTTGGGGGGGGGGGGGGAAGGGGGGGAGCTAAGATCAAAGTATAGTCATCCGCATTCGATCTGGCCAGGTCCACCAGATGACACACAGGGACGTGGAACCTCATGGGTCGGCTCTAGCCCCTGAGGAACTGCAAGCTCTTTTCGCGGTTTTGGTTGATTATTTGCATTCGGTACGGTATAGGTTTCTTGTTGGATACTTAAAATGGTAATAATCGTCTGCTGTGTTGATGGTTTTCTGATCGATTTGATTATTTTTTTATTTTTAGTATGGTGGTATGTGGTATGTATATCAGCTTACTCCTCTGTTGCTTCTTCGTTAACTAGTTGATCAACGCTTTCGTTTTCAGGCACTTACCAGTGAGATAAATAAGGAACCAGCTCTCGTAGAGGTTATGAACAAATCAAATATTCAAATATTAGGAGTCGTAGATACTAGGAAAAAGGGACAGAACACAATACGAACACATGAAGGTTACGTTCTTATATGGAATGATTGTGTTTGTGTGAGTGTGGATGTGTGTGTGTGTTTACACCCACACTCCCACAAACACAATCACAGCCACCACGGCTGTCAAGAAGACGAGAGGAGGGAACCTGCCTGCGAGCTGCAACGAAGCTCCAAAACTTCCAGTAACCTCAAATGAAGCGACCACTAGGAAGAGCTATGACAACTCAACACAGACAAGATCAAAGACCACAGAGAAGGAGGGTGAGGAAAAAGACACCACTGTCGTAATACAAAAACATACATGCAGACGAGCAGATGGGTTATCATGCGCATCCAAGTGGAGCTCATAGACGACCAGATACTGAAGCAGATAGAAAATGAAAATCTTCACATCCGAATCTTGAAGGCAGTGAGGCTTCTGACCACCTCTAAGATTCCTACAACTCTAGCGGTGGTGACAACAGAGGGGAGCGAGATGCCGATCAAAGTGTCGATGAACAAGACAATTCAACAACTTGAACGATTCATCCCAAGGTTCACACAATGCTCAAGGTGCCAGAGACCTGGGCACAGCAGAACAACTTGCCGCAGCAAGACAGAGACCTGACGATAGTGCGCCAAAATCCATGCCTTCAAGGAATGTCCGCTGGTTAAACAGGACAAGGACTTTAGAAAACCTAACGACAATAGAAAGTGTGCCAACTGCCCTGGCAAACACGGAGCAAGACACTCGTGCTGCCTGTACCTCCAATGATACAGAGACGCTATAAATACCGCCATAAGCACAAACACTCCATCTTTGCGCACCATCAAGACAAGTCTCCTGAACAAGTCAAGAAGCTTGATACGGGGGAGGAAAATGGCACGTTGCAAGAACACCAAGAGACACGCGGTATCCAAGATGTGCAGTGTGGGAGCCGACAAGAAGAAGAACGTGGAGAGCCTGCCTGCGAGCTGTAACAAAGGACCTGAAACTACAGCTACTACTGAAGCCACCACGAGGGAAACCGCTGACAGCCCACCACAGACAAGATCCAAGACAGCTGAGAAGGAGGAGGAGAAAGACACTAAAGTCAGAAACGCCGACTCAAAAACAGTCCAATGGGTTGTCAAGCGGATTCAAGTGGAGCTTTCAGACGAAGAAATCCAGAAGCAGCTACAGGAAGAAACAACATTCGAATCTTGAAGGAAGAGCGGATCCTGACTTGTTCAGATTCCTACGACATTAGCGGTGGTGACGACTGAGGGCAGCGAGATACCGTGCCAGGTATCTATAAACCAGAAAATTCAACAGCTTGAAGGATTCATACTACGAATCACCCAATGTTCCAGATGCCAGAGGGCCGGCCACAGCAGAGCAACATGTCGCAGCAAGACGGAAATTTGCCGCTACTGCGCCGATCACCACGCCTTTAAGGAGTGTCCGCTGGCCAAGCTAGACACGGACTTCCGAGCACCCAACAACAAAAGAAAGTACGCCAACTGCCTCGGCAAGCATGGAGCAAGATACCTGGGCTGTCCATATCTCCAAAGACACAGAGACGTCTTAAAGCTCGCCACTACAACAAAGACACCATATAAGCAAGCAATGCGGAGGTGCGAGACGGCCACGGGTATATCACAAGCTGTAAGAGATCAACTGCAGAACCAAATAGACGAGCTGAAGAAGCAAGTCAAGGCACTAGAGATACCAGCACCAACCAGCGACAATGAGAAGCTGCTGGCCGACATGAAAGAGATCCAGCACAACATCAAACAAGAAATGGAGCGCATGGCCGAGAGGAAGAAGGAAATCGAAGAAATACTATGCACCATTAAAGAGGAGAGAGAATGCATAAAGCTGAAATGGAACTTCTCCAAAACAAACCATCAGAAGCCATACAAGAACCCACAGAGAAACCGCAAGAGGAAAACTAACAAGAAACCGAGCCCGGAACGCAAGCTAAAACCGCCAGCAGCCCAGCCACGACGCCAGAGAAACTCAAGGGGAAACCATTATCCCGCCAGGTCTCTGAAGAAAACCGAGATGAGTACCACGACGACGGCATGGAGGACACCCCAATTCCCCAATGTTTTACCGAGGAAGAAATTGCAGAGATGAACAGGGATCATGAACTCAGGTGTACAAGAAGTACAAGAAACACATGGGAAAACCAATGCCCTACCGTACCTTTAAAGAATACCCAATCTTAAACATGAATGACGTACACCCATGGGCATACTATATTGATGAAGGAGAAATCGTCCCATGGGTGACCACGGAGGAAGAGATCGAAAGGCAACAAAACTCAAACTCGAAAGAGAACAAAGGCGCATGGAAGAAAATTAAAACATCGACAAGCTTCTACGGGCTATACACAGAAAAGGAGGCAGAAAGACTAAATAAAAAGTTAAATAAAAAGTCCTTATAAGGACTGCAACCAGAAGAGCCAGAAACTGCCACTAACAAAAGAAACCAATAGGAGACGAGCACAAAGGACAGCCGCCACCAACCCCCCAGCTGACGTCACAGACACAAACCAACATAACCAGTCCGAGATAGGACTCACTCGTAAGAGCGCACAAGACAAGAATCAGGGTAAATGAACCCACAAAAACCACGGCTCTCAAAAATAACCACCGCTGAGAAAGCAAGTTAGACGAGACCGAATTTAGAATTTTTTTTTCGAAAATTGGAATTGGAATTGGAAACACTCCATTCAAGGAAACACGGGGGATGTGCGAGCCAGCCACAGGCATCTCACAAGCTAGAATAAGAACAGCTTCAAGGCCAGATTGACGAGCTCAAGAAGCAAATCAAGTTACTTCTGACACCGACACCAACCAGCGGCAACGAAAAAATTCTGGCTGACATGAAGGAAATTCAGCGCAGCATCTAGCAAGAGATGGAGCGCATGACCCAAATGAAGGAGAATTAAGAAATTTTACAAGCAGTAAAGCAGGAAGAGAATTACTGAAAGCCAAAAGGGAACTAACCCAAAACAAAACCAGCAGAAGCCACGGAAAAGACCTTAGAGAAGCCGCAAGCTGAGGCCAAACCAAAGACCAATTAGTAACCTCAAGCTAAGGCCAGCGATCCACCAACGATGTCCAGGAAACTCAAGGGGAAACCACCAATCTACCAAACATTAACAAACAAACAAAAAGCCTAGAGGAGAAATCCGACACATCTGTATTTGACTGGGGCATAGAAGAGGATTTCGACGTAGTCATATATGCCTTCGAGGAAGACACATGGATCAGCCAAGGCCACAAAGCTATGGCAGTGAAGTTACAAAAGTGTATAGATGAGACAGAAGAGTTAACAAGGCAAAAAGGCGAAGCCAAAAAACAATCAAATAAAGAGTCCTTATAAGGACTGCACCCAATGAAAACAGACGCACCAGGAGCCAACACAGACAAACGGAAAAGCAAGAAGAAACGGTCACAAAGAAGAAACCGCCGGCCAATCCACCAGCTGACGTCACAGACATAAACGCTTGGAAATCGAAATTTTCAGCTAACACTGATACAGAAAACGAGATAAGATAAACCTGCAATTTGAACCACCACAACTATAACAAACGCCACTGAGGCTGACTGAACGAGGTGGCAAGTTTTGTTTTTTCTACAAATCGGAATAGGAATGGTGACGGGTGGTGTTGATAATGATACATTATCAGGCTGGACTTGATGTTTAATGTAGAAGTAAGAGAGGGAAGCCCTGTGTTGTTTGTGGGTAAAGATATCTGTCCCATGCTTTTTTAAAACCTGTATTCCCCCCCCCCCTCTCTCTCTCTCTTCCCCCCCCCCCCCAAATCAGCCTTTTGAGTTGTGAGTACATTCAAAATTTTTTCCTTGTCTAATTTGTTGTGATTCTTAGTCAGACCTTTAGTGCTGGCTTTGGGTTGAGCGCCAAAACTATGGTACTGCACATAGAAACCATTCCCTCACCTTCATATTCTAGTTTAAAAAGGCTAGGCGTCCGTTTCTAATGTAATCTGATATCGTCACAGGGCTGACAGTCACACTTATGTACTTGATGGGCAGAACAAAATTCGTCAGAAGGATAATGGCGTTTTGTGGATCTTATTGCCAGAAACGTTAGAATTGTTTTCCTTATACAGTGGAACCTCGCTTACCGAGCACCTCTCATAACGAGTAATTCACATAACGAGCAAAATACGTTGTAAAAATAAAGATTCACTGAGCGAGTGACGTTTCACATAATGAGTGACCAAGGGAAGAGGGGAATATTTGCATAAGATGAATCTACCACTCCAAATCTTGCTTGTTTTGGACAACGCTCCTGCCCATCCTTCAGGACTAGTAGATTACCTTCTTGAAGAATTTAAATTAATCAAGATCCAGTTTCTGCCTCCCAACACTACTCTGTTACTCCAGCCTATGGACCAGCAGGTTATTTCTAACTTTAAGAAGCTCTACACTAAAGTGCTCTTCGAGCGTTGTTTTGAGGTGACTGATTGATTGATTGATTGAGGAACCAACATCACAGCATTCGGGACATTCCCATAAGCGCTCCGTCCCTATCCTCAGCAGCTAGCAAAGAGTTCCAACACTAATAGTTCCAGTAGCAATCTGATTATATGTCCGTCTTGCCTTTCCTCTGAGCGTCGATCGTCGGCCAGATCCCCTCGTCACTCCTCCATGTCCCATTCTTGCCAGACCATGGTGATCCATTTGCTCCTCCGAGGTGTACACGTGCTCCCGCAACAAGGCCGCAACCACGTCTTCCTTATCATGCATCAATACTCCACCAAGTTTTGCAGAGCCAGCCAATCTGTCCGCCTGTTCATTCCCCAGCACACCAGCATGCCCCGGAGAAAAGATCCAGACGATACTTGTCACCCGTGACTTCCGGAGCGAAGCAAGCCATTCTTCACGAAGCTTGCCTGTCCTCACCCTACTCAGCATGCTTTCTGAGTCAGTTACAATCACGATGTGTGTGTATATCGTACTCTCCATCCAGCGGAAAGCTGCACTGACCGCCTCCACTCTTAAGCTAGATGTTGTGGTATCATATGCCAGGTTCTCCTGCACTAAACGGCGACCATTAGCTTTTGCTAAGAACCAACATGCATTTCTCCTGCTTCTCAACACCGAACCATCTGTGTATATAATCACATCACCCGGGCTAGCATTATCCTGAATTAGTTGCTGAATTTCCACTTCCATGGCTCCTGCTTGCCACTCCCTGCTCAATGTGATTATAACTTTGCACAAGTCTGACTGCTCCGCTGGCACTCTGACCCACTCCTCTCATCGCCTAATGTTGTCCAAGATGCACACCTGTCTGATCGTATCCTCCACCTGAGCCACCCACGATTTCCCTCTTATCAGTCGCTGACCCTTAACTACGTCCAGCGCCTCATGCAAAGGGTGATCTGTGTCAGCAACTACTCTGAGGTATGCCTGCATCACCTTGAGCCTACAGCAACAGTCGGCAAACCAAGAATGTAACGCATACACACGACTGATGTGTCTCTGGTGTATCCCAGAATGACCCGCATAGCTTCGTTCTGTATGCGCTCTAATTTCAACAGTTGACACTTTGAGACAGTGAGCAGTCCTAGTCCATAATCAATCACTGTGAGAATCAAGTACTGGTATAGTGTGAAAAGCATTCTCTGCTCTGTGTTCATTGCAGCCATAGTTTTAAATGCGATGAGTCCCTTTTGAGATTTTGTCACAATCGACTCCACATGGTCCTTGAAGGACAGGCTCCTGTCAAATGTGATTCCCAGATACTTCAGTTTGTTCTCTCTGTTGACGCTTCTACCATCTATCGTGAGGCTTGGGACATCAGTTCTCACAATCCTGTTGTCCAGAGAGCACCACAAAACAGCTGCCTTTTCCGGGTGGATGACAGCACTCATTTCAGTGCAACTATCAATCACTTTGCCTATTGTAGCCTGTAGCTCCTGGGCTGTTTGTTTGCTCCCTATCTCTCCCCTGCCTATATGCAAGAATATCATCTGCAAATGTTAGTATCCTTCCAACCCTTGGTGCTTCTAGGTTTGCAATCTTGCTCGTATACACGTTAAAGAGCATCAGTGAGATTGCAGATCCCTGTGGTAGTCCCGAGGTGAGTGAAGGGACCAATCTCACTCTCAGAGAGTTTTTGAAATATCACTTCCACATCGTTTCTTGCCTCAAGATGATCGAAAAGGCATGGGAAGTGGTTACCAAGAGAACCCTCACTTCTGCTTGGAAGAAGCTTTGGCCGGAGTGCTTTGTTGAATGTGAATTTGAGGGGTTTGAGAGAGTACCTGTGGAGCCTGTAGTCAAAGAGATTGTGTCTTTGGCCAAGATCATGGGACTGGAGGTGGATAACAAAGATATCGATGAGCTTGTGGAAGAGCATAGCCAAGAGCTGACCACCAAAGAGCTTATGGAATTACATTGTGTTTCACAGCAAGAAGTTGTGGAGGAGAGTTTGTCTGGAGAGATGGAGAAGACAAGCACTGAGAGAGCGCAGAGATACGAAAACGCTAATACAAGCAGAAAAGTTCCTCAGCTTGCTAGGTCACCCTATGAAGAACAGATTTTAAAAGAAGCAGTTTTATCCACCAGGCTAAATGACTCTGCAGAGAAACCACCGATCTGCCAACAGTTGGTATCCCCCTGAAAACTACTCCAGAGCGAACTCCACGGAAAGATGAACATAGACTATCACTACAAATCCAGACAAAAGTGAGTGGAATATTTGACAAGGAAGAATAGAACAGTGTAGAGCGCAGAACAGCCATTCTCAGCTTCCTTGATGAAGAATACCCACAGGACCTCTGGATTCGAGTCTACACAGATGGGTCAGCATAAAATGCTGTTCGAAATGGAAGAGCGGGAGTGTACATAGAATACCTGAATAATACTAGGGACCGGCCAGAGTACCAACAGGAAAGTACTGCCATAACTATGATGATGAAATTGGGGCAATCAAGATAGCAACAGAGAAATGACTAAATACCAGCCATGGTACACAACCTGTGGTGCTATTGACAGATGCAAAATCAGTACTCGAGGTGCTCCTGTCTGGGAAATTTCCAGTACTAAGGACACTACTTTCTGAACTTAGCAGTCAGCATAAGGTCACCATACAGTGGATACCATCCCACTGTGGAATACCTGGAAACGACAGAGCTGATCGACTGGCTAAGAAAGGAGCGAAAGAAGAACAGCCTGATGTGCCCATTACATACCACCAAAAGAAAAGAATGATCATATCAGTCAGAAAGCCACCAAAACCTGCTCAAGATGACTACCACATTATGGACAGAAAAGAACAAGTCATTATTCTGCGCCTCAGAACAGGACACAATAGATTATGCAACCACATGTATACAAAATTCAAGATTGGTGAATCAGCCATGTGCACATGTGGATTGGCATCGCAGACAGTAGAGCACATGCTCAAAGACTGCCCAAAATACAACATATCTTAGGCAAACCTTCTGGCCTATAGAGACAACAGTGGAAGATAAACTCTATGGACCGCTGAGTGGGCTTAAAAGGACAGTTAAATTCATACAAGAGACAACATTTCAGTTATAGACATATTTCAAGCGAACGAAAGAAGAAGTAAAATCAGATCTATACTTATGCTTCATAAACTACACAAAAGCATTTGAAATGTGAAGCCTGAAGAAATAATACTAAAGCAACTGAACACCGACGGCAAAAATCTGCGAATAATAAAGAACATATATTGGCAGCAAACAGCAGCCATAATAATCAACAACCTTGTAGGAACATTTCAGTGTATAAAGAAGGGCATCAGACAAGATTGTGTATCGTCTCCTGATTTGCTCTCATTGTACAGTGAATATATAATGAGATCTACAGAAAATATGCCAGGGATCCTGGTTGGTGGACATAATATAAACAGCTTACGTTATGCGGGCGACACCGTCTTGATAGCAACAAGTCAGAACAATCTATAGGAAATGATAGATACAGTGGTTGTAGAAAGTGAAAGAATGGGCCTTAGTTTGAATAATAGAAAGACAGAAGTTATGGTGATATCAAAGAAACATATTGTGCCTAAATTACAGTACGTGACATTTTGGGGCAAGTGCAGAAATTCATATATCTAGGCAAATGGATAACATCAGATGGAAGATGCATAACTGAGATAAAGCGCAGAATGGGACAAGCAAAAACTGCATTCTATCAAATGAAAAACGTTTTGTGCAAGAAATCACTGTCCTTGAAAGTCAGGAAAGGAGTTCTTGCATGTTACATAGAACCAGTTTTAACATACAGCTGTGAGTCTTGGACAATTAGTACACAGGTGAAAAAATCCCTGGAAGCCTAGAACATGTGGTTTTATAGAAGAATGCTGAAAATGAGTTGGACAGCCAAAATTAGCAATCAGGATGTTTTAAGGGAAGCTGAGTCGCAAAGATAACTTATCACAAACATCAGAAAGAGGCAGTCCTCGTTTTTTGGCCACGTTATGAGAAGACAAAAACTGGAACATGTTGTGACAACCAGAAATATTTGCTAATAGAGAGATAGAGGAAGACAGTGTGAGAAGATTATTGACAGTCTTGTGTTATGGTATGTAAGGGAGTCAACACACGAATTGATCCATGGCATCGGAGATCGTAATTTGTGGAGAGGCATGATTGTCTATGCCAGCCGGCAAGACACTAGATGATGATGATACATGGACAATATATATTATTAAGTGTCTTGCAACTGGCATGGATGATCACGCTTCTCTATATCCTGTGATCTCAAACAGCATGTATCAGTTCATGTCCTGACACCTCTCTGTACCATGGCACGAGGTTGTCAAGAATCTTCCCTCAGTCTTTCTCATTCCCTTTCCAGTTGTCAAAACACGTTCCGCCAATAGAATATCCGCCAATAGAATATGTGACTCCGGGAAGGTTAACCCGGTCAACAAAAGCCCGCAGAAGTCAGATGTGTCGGCCTAACGGTGCAAGAACACAGCTCTGCTGCAAACAAGCACAACGCAATCACGTCTGAAAAAACTCTCCCGACGAACGCAGAAGAAGAAGAAGAAGAAGAAGAAGAAGAATATGTGTCTCACTGCAACTTGCTCCTGTCAGTAGAAACCCTGTTGTGAGAGATGCCTCCAGACAGATGAGGGAAAAGGTTCAGCAATATATAAGTAGAACTAAAATATAGAAGATATACATGGGAATTTGGAGGTTAGCATGGCTGAATGGATAAAAGCGCTAGCATTCAGTATGCTGATGCCGAGATAGTGGTTCAAAACCCTACACCGGTCAGTTGGACTAAAATGTTGACGTCTTGTCCTTGACTTGGGGACGTAAATTACAAGTACCTCAGAGTAAGTTCGCCTGATGGCGAGGGACACTAGTAAAAGGGAAAGCTAATCCACACGCAAAAGTAGTCCAGTGCACTGGAAGTAGTAGCACGTGTATTGACTACGCTTGAGTTCAAAGCTAGCGGATGTAAAAGTAAACAAGTAGATGAGAACTGCAATATGTAATGTTGATGGTTATCGGTCAGACTTGTACTGTTCATGGAAGATTATGGTCAGTGTGAACTTACACAACTGTATGATTGACAAATCTTCATTATGCAGACATTATAGATTAAAATAACACATTGAAAGTCTAAGTATGTGCAAAATTATATACATATGAATGCATGATAATAGAATGTTTAATGTAAACATTTATAACTATGCATATATTTTATGGCAGCTTATTTCCAATGTATGTTATTTCTATGTATCCATCCATCATGTGCCATGCCGGTAAGCGTGGGCGGTCATGTTTTTCCATCTCACTCGATCACCAGAATCGTGGATCAACTCAGTGTTTCTGTCTCGACCATGCCACGAGGCCAAGCCATCCAGGTATTTGCTTCTAGGTCTTCCTCTTGGTCTGTTCCCTATTTCTATGTATGAAGACATTGAAATAATAAAACAACAAAACATGATTTTAGTGTGCATTTATTTTTCAAAATATTTTTAAAGATATAACTAACGATATCCTTTTCTTTACTGTTTTAAAACAATGTGTATTATTGTGACTAATTATGTTTCAATCAAAGATCTGTCGAATATTCAAGAAACAGACTCACAACGCCAAATCTCAGACATAATAGAATATATTAATAATGTTACAAAGTTTTATGGACATATATCAATTAACTTAGTGTAAATACATTGATTGAGACAAATTTTCTAGTGATCTGATTACTTGGAATTTTAGGGAAAATGTCATGACCGCGTGTATGTCAACATTTGTCAATTTGAGGTATCTCCATTGTTTTGTACAAATTGGGCAAATTATGTACATTTATCTCATCTCATCATATTGCTCTTGTACCTTGCGGTGTCGAGGTGAAGTATAAACAGTGGGAGAGTGCCCACTCATGTATCGATATTCCCATGGACTCTGTTATTCCCTGCATCGGTCACTTACGTGGTCTGCCTCTTCCTCTGGTCTGTACATCATTGCTTGTTGTACATTTATAGACATATATTAATTAACCTAGTGTAAATACATTGATTGAGATACATGTTCTAGTGATCTTATGACTATAAACTTTTAGGAAAATTTCATGACCGCGTGTATAGCAACATTTTCCAATTTCAGATACCTACTATGTTTGCAACAAATTTGCTCAAATGTGACAAACTGTGTACGTTTATGCAAATGTATTAATTAACCTAGTGTAATACCACCGTTAAAAACTAATTTTCAGTGATAAGACAACTTTATTTTTGGAAAACTTTATGACCGGCCGTTTGACAAAATTTCTAAATTTGATTGCAAGTCGAAGGTGATTCCTGAGAAGATCTGCATACGTATCACTGGTGATGGTTTTCCCTCTTGGCATGTAGTGCTCTAAAATAACGTCTCGTTCATCCCAAAAGAGAGTCAGCATAACCTTGCCTGCAGATGACTGCATGTGAAACTTCTTTGGTTTCGGTGAGGAGGGACGGCGCCATTCCTTGCTCGCTCTTGTTTCCGGCTCTTGGTAGTGGACCCAGGTTTCATCCTCAGTAACAATTCTTGATATGAAATCACCATCTTCTTCTTCAGATCACTACAAAAGTTCTTGACAAGCATCAGTGTGTTGTTGTTTCAATTCTGGAGTAAGCTGCCATGGCAGTCACCTTGCAGTACTGTGGCACATCCTGGATGATGTGACGTGCTGAACCTTGACTGATGTCAAGATGTGTGGCAATGTCACTCACAGTCAATCAGCAGTTTTCCTGTACGAGGCCTTCAACGGCTGCAATTGACTCTAGGGTCACTACTCGGTGTGCTTGACCCGGTTGTGAACAGTCTGTTACAAAAGTCACAATGTTTTGAAACTTCCTATTCCACTTATAAACTTGCTGTTTTGACGGGCATGCATCATCATACCGGACCTTCATTTGCTGATGAATTTCGATAGTTTTCATCCCTTTACTGATAAAAAAAACAGATAACAGAATTGGTGCATGTCAAAAGTGGCGGCCATCTTTAAACTTTCCTTATGATGTCACTATGTTCGTTTGTATTGTGATGTCACATGCTCAACACTCTAGAATCCTTAACAGCAATACTGACAGGTTACAAGACAACTGCATAGTTATTGTAATTTCTATCACACTTTTAAAGTTTTTATTTGCCCTGGCCTAGGGGTTAACATCTTTCTCCGTAATCCTGTATATTCTCGTGAGTAATGTAACCTGTGCGAGAATCTGTAGCGATTCTCACTGCTTTGATAACTTACGGGGTATGTGAGCCGGTCACTCAGAAAGCAATGGCAAACTACTGAGAGTAATCTTGCCTATTACATCGACAGCAGTTGAAAAATGCTGATGTTAACTGCAACGTCCTGTAAGGGATATGCAAAAAAAAAAAACTGTTGCATCTAAATGTTGTGTACTAAGACACTTTGAGGATAGTTGTCATGATGTGTCCATCCTCAAAGTGGCCCATATTGTCCTCAGTTCTAGACTGGTTTCACAGGTGGCTGACTGGCCCAATTTCAGTTTGAAAGTCTTGTCATGTTGTGTTCAGTGGTTTCCTCGGATGGAAATGGTGACATCTCCTCACAACATTGGCTCCATGTATACTGTCCAGGTTTCGATAGTATTCAGAAGAGTTGGTAGAACTGTAGCAATATGGCAGTGAGCTTGATTCTTCTCCTGTCCCAAACCAGATTTTCTTCTTCGGGTGAAGAAATGTCTAGAAAAGACATTGGCGATCATGATCCTGTCCGCAGGTCCGCATGGCCGAATGGGTAAGAACGCATGTTCTTAAACATCCGGTGTGCTGATGCCAAGGTAAACAGTTCAACCTATACACCAGACAGCTGGACTAAAATGCTGACCTGTCGTCCTTGATTTGGGGATGTTAATTACAAGTGCTTCTGAAGTCAGAGTGGGTTTGCCTGATGGCAAGGGACACTGTTAATAGGGAAAGCTAACCCACATGCAAAATTCAGTCCATCACTACTATAAGTTGTATGGACTGCGCATGAGTTCAAAGCAAGCGAGCGCCCAAAAAAAATTATCGTGTCCTCTCTGTCATTTGATGTTCTAACGAAATTCGTGTTGCTTATATTATTGTTCGTTTCCCAGCTGATTAAACTTTTCACATGAATCTTTCTCTGCCTGGCTTGCTCCATACTTTCCGGCTTAAGGTTAATTTCTCTATTTCATATTGTCTGCTGATATGTTCCACATATTTCATTTGTCTTTTCCTTTTTGTTCTTATAAGTGATCCAGTGATGCTTGCAGCTGTCAACACCTCAGAAGGTTGTTGTTATCTCCTTTCAAGAAATATATAACTCTTCTAAAAACCTCATCTCCACTGCATCCAGCTTTTCCTAGTTGTCATTACTCATTGTCCAGCATTTGCATCCATACAGAAAAACAGGCCACATACAATTTTCTGGTCAGTGGATGTTTGTGCTTGTGATATTTCTGTTTTTCGTGATGTTACTTAATTTCTAGATGTTACTTTGGTTTCAAAAGCTACACAGATTTTGGCAATTTTGATGTTCACCGTCGTTATGGACATAATATGGTCAAATTAATAAAACAACATAACAAGAATATGTTCAGTGTTATCATGACAACACAATAAGTAGGCTTTTTGAAGCACTTCAGCAAATTAAATTGCTGAGGAGTGCACTGTCAATTTCATAGAACTGAAAGCAACTTTTTTTTTTAAATGTTGAATATCCCAGACAGAACGTTGCAGTCCACACCAGCATTCTTTAGCTGTTGTTGGAAAACAACTGCAGGATGATAAATTCTCCTATATTCAATACAAGGCATTACTTGAGGAAAAGTGAAATAGTGGCAACAGGCCATGAGAAACAGGCATGCAGCAATCAAAATGAAACAAGCAAAAGATGAAACTGCTCAAATGACTTTCTTTGCTAGTACAGTAAATCAAGTCCAAGAGCAGAAATACTCAAACTGGGCAAGGTTATTATGATGTTAGCAATAGTTGTTACAAATATTTTCAAAGGAAATTAAATTACAAATGTTACAATTAAAGATACAAATTAATAAAATATGATACACATAGACTTGCCCTGTACATTTGGGATATAAGTTATCAGTTAGGGTATCGTCATTGCACTTCAGACCATAGGTGCTCAGATCCTCCCTCCAGCATATGCATCAGCGTCCGGTGGCTAATAGTGCCAGTTCTGTGTTGGTTGACAAGGCCCCTCGTTTTCCCGATGTACCTCTCGTGTCTGGCTGTGCCAATTCTTACTCCCAAATCTCTCATCCTGGACGACGACGTGGATTCACTGACATCAAAGTCCTCTGTTCTTGACATCTCTTTAAGGATGTTAATAACATCGGCGCAATCCATGGGCTGGCCATCTGCAGAGGATGCAGAGCAGCTAGTTTATCAGCTCGTTCATTTCACTCGACTCCCGCATGTCCAGGGACGAAGATGAAGGTGACTTTACGGACAACGGACTTCCGCAGCAAATCAGTCCACTGTTTACGTACAGATACTGCATCGACCTTCCGAATCATACTCATTGAATCACTTAGTACACACACGTTGGTATAATGCTGTGATTCTAGCCATCACTTCTGCTACTGCCATCACTTCCATCGTCATGCTGCTCGTGGTCATGGAGTGGGCACCACTGGATTCTTGAACAGTTCGGCCCGCTGAACGGGCTGTAAATGCCCACACACTTCTCTGCTGCTTTACAACAGATCTATCTGTATAGATGAGCACTTTGGGGTTGTCTAAGTGTTCACTGATGAGCGGAATGACATTTGGGATAATACTTGCTGATCTGTGAATACACTCTAAGTCATTGCTGTTGGAAGTTAAACTGAATATGTCTGAAACAAAGTGTGTTCAGTACAGATTAAAAATATCAGTACAGATTAAAAATAATGACAATTAATTAAGCACACCACACACACATACAAATTATATATATATATATATATATATATATATATATATATATATATACACACACATACACAAATAAACTAAGAAATGCTTACACATTGCTGCCTGTAATGTTTAACAAAGAAACAAGTGACTAGTGACAACAGTAAGTTCATTTCTGCTACTCAACAACATAAACAATACACAACAAATGCCTTGACATTGAAAACAAACAGCTACACATGCCAGATCTGTCTTCAGAACAAACATGATTAGTTAGTTAGTTAGACGTGGTTCCAACCTCACGGCAACGGGTCGTCTCCATTATGCTCAGTTCCGGCGCCATTGAATATCACTTAAAATGCTCCTCATTGCCCAATGTGAACAATGGAAAAGACAGGAGTCTGGGCAAGCCAACAGCCCGTACAGGTACACTGTGCATAATGCCGCCGCCAGAATGCCATCACAAAAGTCCTCCACGAAAAACACAGTTCATTGTTGATGGAATCGACAGTCACCAGAAAGACTTCACTGACCCGGGTTTTATCCCATATGGCTCGGTCTCTTTCCGCAGGGCAACCATGATTAGTATGGCATCAACCACCACTACAGAAAACAATGAATAAATATCTGTACACATTCATTTCTAATCACTTTAAATGTTGGCCTTGGAAAAATATTTTATTTACATGGAAAATCTCCTCTCTCTCTCAACAGTATCTTAAATTACCTCTAAATAATTAAAATATTACCAGTAACTATAAACTAGGTCTGTGATTCCCAATAGTGAATTAACGTCAAAGTTCATTTGCAATTGCTGCAAAATGGGCACAGTATCAAATTTATTCATCTTTACACGTCAACATGAATTTATACAAAGAAAGCAGTAGTCAACTTGAGCTTGTTGGCATCTCCATAAAGATGTAATGAACAACTGATGTTGTGCAATGTGTGTTTCAGCAACTGCAACTTAAAAGCATCAATGCTGGAGACCCTTGAAGGTGATTTTAGTCTTGTGTCACAGACTTGTTGGCTTGTGTTGGGTGCTACGTGGATGAGACTACAATCTGGTACATGTATCTGGTAACATTTTTAGATCAATATCATAATTAGCTGAAAACTACAAAATCCTAAATTTGAGATTAAATAGTTAATCTTACTTGCTCAACTTTTGAATCCAAAGTCCACTATTGTGGGCTGATTGCTATTATGTTTTACGCCTTCACCCTACTTTTACAGGATATGGCGAATCACAACCATTTAAGGCTCAAAATATCCACCATTCACTCATTTAGTGGAGTGATGGGACAGTTTTAAACTAAGATGTCTGCGTTCAGTAACAAATACTGAATGTATTTTGTGCTCAAGTTTTCTGTGTGAATTTATTATTACTGATGCTACACACAGAAAAATTATTTATTAAACAAGAAAAGTTGTAGGCACCTGAAAAAAATCATGAAGACAATTTTTGTGTCAGTGCTATTCTCATTAGAAGAAATGACAATAGATATCATATAAGTATTTTTAATACTTCAATTCAAATCACTTCATAATCCCGCATATTCTTGTTGTCTAGTCCCTGATCTTTCATTTCTTCATGTTACTTTTAACTTTTAACGTTTGCAGCATGTGTTGATGGAATATCTGGATCTGCTCTTTCATCATAATTTTCTCCTATATATCTACCAATTACATTCTCTTGTACTATTCATGTTGTTTCTTCTTTTCTTTTCAGGCATGCCAAAAATGAGATAAACAAGTCCCTCCAAGTACACACACATATTCGCACACTGAAAAAACCCCACACACAAAAAACCACATCACGAAGATTCTGCTGAGAATTATCATGCAAAGAGTTAGGAAGAAAATACAACCCGAAATAGGAGAAGAACAATGTGGGTTTGTAGAAGGCAATGGCACAGTAAATGCTGTGTATATACTTAGAACAGTAATTGAGCGTTCTATAGAAGTAAACAAAGATCTATATCTTTGCTTTATTGACTACACAAAGGCTTTCGATAAAGTGAGACATGTCAACATAAGGATGCTTGAAGATCTACAAATTGATGGAAAAGACCTTAGACTTGTAAAAAAAAACATATATTGGAAACAACAAGCTGCCTTCAGAATTGATAACGATGTAGGTCAATATCAGCCTATTAAAAGAGGTGTGAGACAGGGATGTGTAATGTCTCCAGATCTTTTTTCCCTGTACAGTGAAAATATATTAAGAAATAAAGTAGATATGGAAGGAATCAACATTGGGGGAAGATACATCAATAACATTAGATATGCAGATGATACAGTCTTGTTAATCAAGAGCTTTCCCTATTACAAGACAATTGTGTTGTCATTGCAGACAATGAACAGGACCTGCAAAATTTAGTAGATGTGATTGTTGCACACAGTGAACAACTATGAACTGAATATTAAGAAGACACAGATTATGGTCATCACTGGGAAGAAGGAAATACCACAATGTGATATACGAGTAAATGGGCACATTCTTAAACAAGTGAATCGATACTGTTATCTTGGCACAGTCATAACATCTGATGGGAGATGCCATGAAGAGAATAGAACAAGAATTGCCATTGCGAAGGTAGCCTTTTGCAAGATGAAAAAAATATTGACCAATAAAAAGAAATCAATTGAAACGAGAAAAAGAGTGTTGAGGTGCTACATAGAACCTGTACTTTTGTATGGATGTGAAGCGTGGACAATAAGCAGTCAAGCTGAAAAACAGCTGATGGCTGTGGAAATGTGGTTTCTGAGGAAAATGCAAAGAATACCATGGATGGACAGAAAAACCAATGGGCATGTCCTTCAAGAGACAAATGAAGATCGTAAACTGATTAGAGTCATTAGACGTAGACAGTCAAAATTTTTTGGGCATGTTATGAGAAGAAGTGACTTGGAGAACTTGGTGACGACTGGCAAGATCGAAGTGAAGAGACCAAGGGGAAGACCGAGAAGTAAATACCTGGATGGATTGGCCCCATGGCATGGTCGAGACAGGAACACGGAGCTGATCCACGACTCTGGTAATCAAGTGAGATGGCAGAACATGACCGCCCACGCTTACCGGCATGGCACATGATGGATGGATGGAAAAAAACCCATGAAAACATTTAATAATTCATCATCATCATCATGTGTAATGCCAATAAGTGTGGACAGTAATGGTTCGCTATCTCACATGATCACATCTTGGTCTCTTGTCCCAATCATGCCTTGTGGCTAAGCCATCCCAATATTTATCTTTCTGGCTTCCCCAAAACTTTATCCCAACAATTTTGCCTGTTATCACTAAATTTTCAAGTTTATTTATCCTCATAATATGCCCATAAATCTTAATGGTTTGCATCTAATCTCTCTAATGAATTAAGTTTTCATTTATTTCTTGAAAGTTTGTCTACTTTGTTTTTCTGTCTGCCAATAGTACTCTTACCATTTTCCCAAGAAACCGCATTTTCCTTGCCTTTAGATGTTTCTCAGCCTGTCTGCTTTTTCCATGTTACACATGCAAGCAACAGTTTAGGTTCTATATAGCACTTCAACTCTTTTTCTGCAATTGGCAACTTTTTATTGGCGAGAATATTTTCCATCTTGTAAAAAGCTACCTTTGCCATGGTGATTATTGTTCTAATTTCTAGCAGGCATCTTTCATCAGATGCAATGACCGTTACAAGATAGTTGTCCTAATTCAACTTAAGAGTTGCTGAAAAATACCTGATGGCAGCAAAGATTTTGTTTCCAAGAAAAATGCAAAAAATTGAATGGTATGTTGAGTCAGTCCTTTCTGGAAGCCAATTAAAACCACAGATTGATTACTCAGAAAAGAGATTATGACAGTCAGTTATTTGAAATTATATTTTGGGGAGAAAAACTTGACATTTTAGTGACAACTGGCAAACTTGATGAACATTGGTAACAGAAAGAGATATATTTCTGGATTGTTGGCCAAAAGACATAATAAGACACGTAATACAGACTTGATATGAGACTGGTGAGATTGAGAAATCAGTAATACAAGTGATCAACACAATCTTTCATAAAGATTTGATCCTGTATGGCACATGTGTCAAACTCAAGGCCCGTGCCACATATGGTCCGGCGTACAATCATATCACGCCCGAGAGGTCTCAACCGACATACAAATATATTTGGTCCGAGAGATAATTTTAGGCAAAAATATTTTTTAATGGCCACAATATAAAGTGCAAATCAAATCCCCTAATTAGCAGCCTTGCCGAATGATAGGCTACCTGAGAGCGTTCTCGCTTCGATCAGAATAAGCGAAAATAAAATTTGTGTAGTGAATGGATATTCGTCGTTTATAGTGAGTGGATGTTCATCGTTATAGTGACCTAGCAATGTTCAATTGATCGTTTTCGACTGGCGCATAAGAAATTAAAATAGTGTAGTGCTTGGATATTACATCACCTTTTCCCACTACAGCTAACCTGATATCAATCAAGCATCTGTCGGTAGATGCGCAATCATAAAAAAAAAAAAAAATCAAAGCTAGCCTTTAAAACAACCAAGAGAAAAGTTGATTCTGAAAACAGAGCCTTTTAAAGCCACTGGGAGGCTGAATATATGTTTACTGATATTGGCGGTAAACCCGTGTGTCTAATTTGTGGAGATAATGTGGCTGTGATCAAAGAATATAATCTGAGATGGCACTATGAGACTAAACATCAAGACAAGTTAAACAGTCTGAATGCAAAGCAGAAGCTACAAAAGGTAGAAGAATTGAAGAGGCATCTAACATCACAGCAGATGTTTTTCACCAAAGCAAAATCACAAACTGAAGCTGCTGTGTCAGAGGAGATCGCAAAATCAGGCCGACCATTTACAGAAGGAGTTTCTGAAGTGCTGCATGATGAAAGTGTGTGACGTCTTGTGTTCAGACAAAAAGCAGATGTTTGTAAAGGTAAGCCTTAGCAGAAATACGGTTGTTGATCGGGTTTGTGAGATGGCGACTGATATGAAAACACAGCTGATTGAAATAGGCAAAGACTTTGTTGCATTCTCCTTTGCTGTTGAAGAAAGTAATGACCCGACTGACACTGCACAACACTTTTTTTCTGTTTTAATTTATATTATTAAAAAAAGGTTTAATTTTCGGCTTATTGAATGTTTATCATGTTCGGCCCGCAACCTTACGTGTGATTTGAGTTTTGGCCCACTGAGTGATTGAGTTTGGCACCCCTGCTGTATGGTATCTCTTAATGTAGACAAGCTAATGCCTTCTAGAGTTATATTCAAGTTTTCAAACAACATATCATACCTGTAGTAATTTAAGAAAGCATTATTTGAACAAGAAGAGCTAACAAGAACCCATTATTCATCTACAAGTAACATAATATTTGACAAATACCCACAAATTCCCAGAACATCTAACCTCATTCTACAACAAGGTGTTTGTATACTATAATCGCCATGTGCCTAGTAAAATGGTGTAGGCATTTATGTCTCTCCGTAAATCACAGTCCATGGTTCTCTGGTTCAGTTCTACTGATGCCATCAACTTAGACTATCCAGCAAAATTTCTCTCCATCTGCGTCTGTCTTTTCTATTGCTGATCTTTCCAGTTGTCACGATGTTCTCCTTTGCCTTCCGCCTCATTATATGACTAAAACATTATTCTTATTTACTCTGGCCATCCAGTGTAATCACACCATTTGTTTCAGAAACCACGTAACAGCTGCCTTCCAGCACTTCCTAATTTGTTTCTTCACATTCCAAGTTTCACTGCCACATAGAAGTGCAGGTTTGATAGTACATTTCACATCTCCCTATTTGACATTCAAGTGACTTATTACAGATATTTCAACTTCTGAAAAGCAGCTTTTGCATGGATTATTCTGCTCTTAATCTCTGTTATATATCTTTTGTTTGATATGATTAACCCCCCCCCCCAAAAAAAAAAAATTTGAATTTATTGACTTTGTGAAGCATGTTCCCTTCTATTGTAAAATCATATGTTGGTTTTATCTGTTTCTTTGATATAACCATTGTTTCTGTTATCTTGATATTTAAGGAAAGTCCCTATCCCCCCCTATTCTCTATTACTACAATGTCCAACAGTGGTTTCAAATGTCTTGCACTTTCAGTTATTCATACAGTGGCACCAGCACAACACATATTGTTTTATAAATACACACTATAATGGCCTACCAACAATCATCAGGCAACAGTGCCTCATGACTCCGTGCTTGACGTACTGTCACTAACATTCAATTAAGAAATAAAGAATCTGACATGTAATCCACACAGACATCTTATGGTGGATGTAGTAAAACTAAACAGCACAAATTGTCAATGAAAATTCAAGATTGCCGGTTTTCTATTATAACAGAAACGAACATTGCACAATACTGACTGCCACAAAGTAATGCCATTTTTAATGAATAGATATTACACAGACATAAGCTAATGTTGCTGTCTAGTATACCTTCTGTGGTAAAACAAAACACTGATGTGTGTGAGTAGAAGGCAAGCAGGTGGCCATTTATACATAAAAACATTCTTATTTCCATATAAGCCAGCAAATTTTAGATGTACATGAAATAAACAGGAAGTATATCCTTTACATTCAATGATGAGTATGTTCATTGCTCATGCTGGGTTCATGTCTTGTCTACCTCAAAGTGCCTATATATAGCTGTGACATAGTTCATGACAGCTTGCCAGTCAGGTCTCTCCATGGACACCATGTCATTGATGTTCTGCAACAGGAGAAGATGACCAGTTACACATAACATTGCAGTATGATGTTCACTAACAGATAGTAATGAGCACTAAATGCTTTGACCAGTCGTAGCGGAATATATGAGGGAGGAAAACAAATGTTTGCATATCCTTTACAGGACATTGCTGTCAACATCAGCATCTTTCAGCTGATTGTTGATTTCTTGGCAAGATTATGCTCAGTAGTTTGCCATTGCTTTCTGAGCAACCGGCTCACATACCCCGTAAGTTACAGACGCGGTTAGAATCACTACCGATTCTCGCCGTCGTCACGTTACTCACGAGAGTATACAGGATTACGGAGAAAGTCGCTAACCCCTAGGTCAGGGAGGGCGGCATATGAGGGAGAACATAGACTTAATATGAGAAATTCTCTAAAGGAACCATATAAATGTACAGTTCTTATTTTGGTCTGCTTCATGTTTTTAATAAAATGCAACATATTTAATTTACTATCTGATTATACAATTGTAATAAATATGTGAAAGTTACTTGTGTCTGTAACTGGATTCGTTGTCTTACACTTACTGAACTGAGAATGGATACATACCAGAGTTGCTTTGATTCCTACACTTTCTCCTGCACTGAAAGCAATTGTAAAGTTCCTCCTCTGCAATCAAAGTGTACAAATGCATTTGTCACATGTCAAAATATAATGAAGTAAGAAATTAATAAAACAGTTATTGAATTGGGGTAATTTATTATGCATTCACATGGGGATGACATGCTTAAGTGAGACATAGATTTGTTAAACACCTAACAGAGAGATCAAACAACAGAAAACAACAAACCAAAAGACAAATATGGAGGCAGCTTAGTTGGAAGACATGTATTGACAAGCAGAAATTGAAATGTAACAAACTGTGGCTTAGTGGATAGTGAGACGTGCAGCTTCACCATTTCCCCATCACACAGAGTCCAGGGTTGGAAATTAGCTGTGGGCCATATGGAAGCAGATTGCTTTACATTTATTTTTTATGGTATGAGGTGTCAGTCATTCAGAAATCAATGGCAAACTACTGAACTAACATTGCCTGGTAAATCACAAACAGCTAATAAATGCTGGGGTTGACTGCAATATCCTGTAAAGGACATACAACTAACCTTTAGTATAGTTTGCTCTATTTTTCAGTATTATATATTTCTTGCCTGTGGTACCTCCTTCCCTTCTACTATTATTTCTTCTCAATGGCTTTCTTGAATGATCCATAATACATGATGCCAGCCTCCCTTGGATGTCTCAATTTATCATGAGGTGTAACAGATGAGCGTGATAGCACACTGCATGCACACGTTAACATGGAAGAAAACTGGTTCATAAACAACATATCCTGGAAACTTTGGCCATATTAAATGGGACAATGGCTTGGACAGAACAAACATGGTTCCTGAACACAGGCAGGGGTTGGCCAGCTTGAAGATGGACACAGGACAGTGCAGACACTTGATGGCATGAGAGTGCATGAGGCAAGAGAAATGGCCAGAGATCAAGCACTTTATGGTATGAGAGTGCATGAGGCAGGAGAAACAGAGATCAAGCACTTTATGGTATGAGAGTGCATGAGGCAGGAGAAATGGCCAGAGATCAAGCACTTGATGGCATGAGAGTGCATGAGGCAGGAGAAATGGCCAGAGATCAAGCACTTTATGGTATGAGAGTGCGTGAGGCAGGAGAAATGGCTAGAAATCAAGCACTTTATGGTATGAGAGTGCATGAGGCAGGAGAAATGGCCAGAGATCAAGCACTTTATGGCATGAGAGTGCATGAGGCAGGAGAAATGGCCAGAGATCAAGCAGTTTGTGGCATGAGAGTGCATGAGGCAGGAGAAATGGCCAGAGATCAAGCACTTTATGGTATGAGAGTGCATGATGCAGGAGAAATGGCCAGAGATCAAGCAGTTTATGGCATGAGAGTGCATGAGGCAGGAGAAATGGCCAGAGATCAAGCACTTTATGGCATGAGAGTGCATGAGGCAGGAGAAATGAATGGCCAGAGATCAAGCACTTTATGGCATGAGAGTGCATGAGGCAGGAGAAACAGAGATCAAGCACTTTATGGCATGAGAGTGCATGAGGCAGGAGAAATGGCTAGAGATCAAGCACTTTATGGCATGAGAGTGCATGAGGCAGGAGAAATGGCCAGAGATCAAGCACTTTATGGCATGAGAGTGCATGAGGCAGGAGAAACAGAGATCAAGCACTTTATGGCATGAGAGTGCATGAGGCAGCAGAAATGGCCAGAGATCAAGCACTTTATGGCACGAGAGTGCATGAGGCAGGAGAAATGGCCAGAGATCAAGCACTTTATGGCATGAGAGTGCATGAGGCAGGAGAAATGGCCAGAGATCAAGCAGTTTGTGGCATGAGA
Source organism: Cepaea hortensis (assembly GCA_963921405.1). Taxonomy (NCBI): domain Eukaryota; kingdom Metazoa; phylum Mollusca; class Gastropoda; order Stylommatophora; family Helicidae; genus Cepaea; species Cepaea hortensis. The sequence continues at coordinate 60,611,280 of OY992890.1, read as the reverse complement.
GTGCATGAGGCAGGAGAAATGGCCAGAGATCAATCACTTTATGGTATGAGAGTGCATGAGGCAGGAGAAATGGCCAGAGATCAAGCAGTTTATGGCATGAGAGTGCATGAGGCAGGAGAAATGGCCAGAGATCAAGCACTTATGGCATGAGAGTGCATGAGGCAGGAGAAACAGAGATCAAGCACTTTATGGCATGAGAGTGCATGAGGCAGGAGAAATGGCTAGAGATCATGCACTTTATGGCATGAGAGTGCATGAGGCAGGAGAAATCGGCACAGCCAGACGCGAGAGGTACATCGGGAAAACAAAGCGCCTCGTCAACCAACACAGAACTGGCACTATTAGCCACCGGACGCTGATGCATATGCTGGGGGGAGGATCTGAGCACCTATGGACATGTCCGGAGTGCAACGAAGATACCCCAACTGATAACTAACTAACTAATAAAAAGAGAAAAGAAAAGAGGCAGGAGAAACAGAGATCAAGCACTTTATGGCATGAGAGTGCATGAGGCGGGGGAAATGGCCAGAGATCAAGCACTTTATGGCATGAGAGTGCATGAGGCAGGAGAAACAGAGATCAAGCACTTTATGGCATGAGAGTGCATGAGGCAGGAGAAATGGCCAGAGATCAAGCAGTTTTTTGGGCACCGTGATGAGAGCGACATTTTGCAAATGACATGATAATGACTGATATGAACAACAATAAGAGAAGCTAACTTGAGTAATATTAACATATAGAGTATATCAATTATCCCTGCTGTCTCTGATAATTCATTCATATTGATCATTGCATTCATTATAATACTAGACAGTAAACTGAATTTATTATCTGTATGACAATGTTTTATTCATACAGGTCAAGTGAGAAGCCATGTTATATATTTAAATGCAAACCAGTATAAACATCATGTTGGTCAGTGACAATTATGAACACTCCCAAGACAGTACTTCTTCAAAACACCTTCAGACATCAAAATTAATACATTCAAACAGAAGCTTGAGCTTCTTGACATCTCTATAGAATTCTATCTTCAAACGGACTGGGTGTAGGCTAACAACATTTTCTCTGTTTTGCATATGTTTGACACTCCTACAACAAATGTTTAGCTGTCATTTCCCCAGTTACATTTATCAGTATCTCCTCCATCCATACATTTCTCTACATTTGATCATCATGTTTCCCCATCTCACTCAATCACCAGAGTCGTGGATCAGCTCAGTGCTCTTGTCTTGACCATATCACATGGCAAAGCCATCCAGGTATTTACTTCTCAGCCTTCCGTTTGTTCTCTTCCCCTCGATCTAGCCAGTTGTTGCCAAGTTCTCTAATTATTTCTTCTCATTATGTAACCAAAACATTTTGACTGTCAATGTCTAATTTCTCTAATCGGTTTACGATTTTCATTAGTTTCTTGTAGGACTTGGTCACAAGTTTTTCTGTCTGTCCATGGTATTCTTTGCATTTTCCTCAGAAACCACATTTCCATAGCCATCAGATGTTTTTCAGCTTGTCTGCTCAGTGTCCACACTTCACACCCATACAAAAGTACAGGTTTTATGTAGCACCTTAACACTCTTTTTCTCATTGCAAATGACATCTTTTTATTGGTCAGTATGTTTTCCATCTTGCAAAAGGCTACCTTCCATGACAATTCTTGTTCTAATCTCGTCAAGGCATCTCCCATCAGCAGTTACGATTGTTCCGAGATAATTGTACCGATTCACTTGTTTAAGAATCTTTCCAATTACTTTTATATTACATTGTGGTATTTCCTTCTTCCTAGTGATGATCGTAATCTGTGTCTTCTTACAATTTAATTCTAACCTAGTTGTTCACTGTGTGCAATAACTGCATCTACTAAATGTCGCAAATCCCGCTCATTGTCTGCAATCAATACTGTATCATCCGCATATCTAATGCTATTGATGTCACGTCCCCCAATGATGATTCCTTTCATATCTTCTACATTTCTGAAAATATTTTCACTGTACAGGGAAAATAGATCTGGAGACATTACACATCCCTGTCTCACGATTCTCGTAAAAAGCTGATATTTTCTTGTATATAGTCAAACCTCGGTTTTCATCTATAATCCGCCCGAAGACAATAGGCGAAATCCGATAACAGACGAAAACCAAGGCAATTATTCCAATATGAATCAACGTAAATCAAATTAATTCATTCTAGACTCTCCAAAATACATACCTTAAACACATTTTATAAACTAAACATTTTATAGAGAATAAATATAGTGTTTAATACTGTTTTTTGGCCCCAAACTTGCCCGAACTCGCTCCTTCGCCAGCCTAGTAACACTGTGTATGCCAGTGCGCCTCTCGAATTTTTCAAACCATCCTATGCTGGCCTTAAAATCACTAAGTACACTAGCACTCGTCCCAAGCATTTTCTTAACTGATTGCCTGCCACGAGCCGATAGGTCAGCTCAATGGAACGGTGCTGGCCTGCCACGAGCTGATCCATCGGCTTGTATAGACAGTGCGTTGTTTCATTTCTCTTATTTTCCGCAATTTTTAGTGCCTGGAAATGAGGATTTACACACATAAAAGATGTCCCTTTGACCAGTGTCAGACAAGACACGCAGATCCATAGTGTTTTAGGAGAAAACGAGTGTTTAAGTATAAGGGGTGTTCATTTGAAATCTGTTCGTGCCGCACCGCGTGTAATTGCGTACATTGAACATGATCATGTCATAGTCATGTGATAAATACTGACCAATGAATAAAAGAGCAAGTGCTTATCGTCCCATGATGCTTAGGTTCTGTTTCTGACCGTTGAGAAAATGGCCGGGTTGATCCAAAATCCGTCTAAAGAAGCTCAAAGAGTGGTGATTCAGTTTCTTTCATTTGAAGGATGTCAACCAGTGGACATTCATCGAAGAATGCAGGCAGCATAAAGTAACAAATGTGTCTCGAAGACAACAGTGACAGACTGGGCATGAATGTTTTGGAAAGGACGTCAGTTCACGACAGATCTTCGATGGCCGGGCCAAGCACATATTATTGCAACAGAAAAAACTATCACCAAAATTGATGCAGCAGTACAGATGAACCGTTGTCGAAGCATACGTTCGCTAGCGGAAGAATTTAATGTGTCAATTGGGACAATTCAAAAGGTCGTTCATAAAAAACTGCAATATCGGAAGGTGTGTTCACAGTGGGTACCACGGATGTTGACCGACCACCAAAAGAGGAACGCATGGAATGGTGTTTGAACCACTTGCTGCGTTACAGAGTGGAGGGTGATGCATTTCTCTTCCGCATAGTGGCAGGCGATGAATCATCAACTAATTAACTAACTAACTAACTTTCCAAGCCTGTAAGACTATTCCCCCTTTCCAGCTGTAATTTAGCATTTCTAATAATTTCTTTTTTGCATTAGTACCCAGTCCTATTAGCATTTCATTTGTACTTCCATCCTTGCCTGAAATTAGTTTTTTTCCAGTGCACTCATTGCCTGTTCCATTTATAAATTTTTCATCATGTATTCTACTGCTAGCTCTATGTTGTTGTCATAACGTGTCTCTTCATCTCTGATACCAAGAAAAAAACATAGGTGATGGAGATCATGGATGGCACAAGCAGTATACCATTGGAAGGATTACCACGGCAGAACATATACCCCACCACTATCATCTGATGACATTACACTTAGATAGAGTGCAGAGAGTTGTGCAACTGAAGGGCAGAATTTAAAAAAATGATTGATTCTGTTGCTGGGGTTAATGATGTAATAGTGTGTAACAGATCTGTGCAGCATGCCCAAAAATCAGCGTAGAGGATTCACCTTGTGTGAGAATAGAGCCATTAGTGAACAGAATGGAGCATAGACAAGGATGGATCTGATGAGTAGCTGACCAGCTCACAACTGGGACAATCAGCATCTTTACCCTTTGACTTCTGTTTAGAAAGAATGTGCATGTTCTGAGTTTGTCATCAGTCATAAAGCAGCAAGAAATTAGCAACAAACAATACTGACACACACAAAAGGTGCACAGGCTAATATGAAATGCTGTTCAATGATTCAGGAAGAACTGGTTCTGGATTACAATACTTACAGCTTCTAGTTAGTTTTTAATCGGGTTAAACAAAATACTGTAATAGCACTCTGCATGTACATTCATAGTTTAATGAGGTAAGCCAACAGTCAGACAGAAGGTAGAGTTCACATTTACCCAAGAGTTTGATGAGATAAGCCAACAAACATACAGAAGGTAGAGTTCACATTTACCCAAGAGTTTGATGAGATAAGCCAACAAACATACAGAAGGTAGAGTTCACATTTACCCAACAGTTTGATGAGATAAGCCAACATACATACAGAAGGTAGAGTTCACATTTACCCAAGAGTTTGATGAGATAAGCCAACATACATACAGAAGGTAGAGTTCACATTTACCCAAGAGTTTGATGAGATAAGCCAACATACAGACAGAAGGTAGAGTTCACATTTACCCAAGAGTTTGATGAGATAAGCCAACATACATACAGAAGGTAGAGTTCACATTTACCCAACAGTTTGATGAGACAAGCAAACAGACAGAAGGTAGAGTTCACATTTAACCAACAGTTTGATGAGATAAGCCAACATACAGACAGAAGGTAGAGTTCATACTTAACCAACAGCTTGATGAGATAAGCAAGAAAGTAGGGTTAACATTTACCCAACAGTTTGATGAGATAAGCAAACATACATACAGAAGGTAGAGTTCACATTTACCCAACAGTTTGATGAGATAAGCCAACATACAGACAGAAGGTAGAGTTCATACTTAACCAACAGCTTGATGAGATAAGCAAGAAAGTAGGGTTAACATTTACCCAACAGTTTGATGAGATAAGCAAACAGACAGAAGGTAGGGTTAACATTTACCCAACAGTTTGATGAGATAAGCAAACAAGACAGACAGAAGGTACAGTTCACATTTAACCAACAGTTTGATGAGATAAGCCAACAGAGAGATAGAAGGTATAGTTCACATTTACCCAACAGTTTGATGAGATAAGCAAACAGACAGAAGGTAGAGTTCATATTTACCCAACAGTTTGGTGAGCTAAGCAAACAGACAGAAGGTAGAGTTCATATTTAACCAACAGTTTGATGAGATAAGCAAAAAGGTAGGGTTAACATTTACCCAACAGTTTAATGAGATAAGCAAACAGACAGACAGAAGGTACAGTTCACATTTAACCAACAGTTTGATGAGATAAGCCAACAGACAGATAGAATGTATTGGTTGTTTCGGGATTTGAAATTTAAATATTGAGCACAACCCACCACTGGCAACGCTGATCGTATTCTGGTATGAACCTAAGGCCTACCCACGTCAATATGGAAGCACTATACTCGAGTTTCGCTCTCGTTTGAGCTCGTCAGTAGTGCATATCCCTGACCGGATCCGGAAACAAGCCCCGGATCACGCGTGTGAAGCGGGTGTGTAACCATGCGGCACACACTGGTCACAGCCAAATTATCATAACAGAACACTACAACATGGATAGGCCTTAGGTTCATACCAGAATACGATCAGCGTTGCCAGTGGTGGGTTGTGCTCAATATTTAGATAGAATGTAGGGTTAAAATTTAGCCAACAGTTTGATGAGATAAGCCAACAGACAGAAGGTAGAGTTCACATGCAACCAACAGTTTGATGAGATAAGCAAGAAGGTAGGGTTAATGTTTAACCAACCGTTTGGTGAGATAAGCTAACAGACAGATAGAAGGTAGGGTTGACACTGACCTTATCCTCAGATGTGAGTTCACAGTAAGGAATTTGTTCAGGCACATAGCTGTGCAACAAAGCACAGAAGCCAAGCCCATCATTCCAGCTGCTGCTGAAGTTTGTGATATCTATATTCTGCAAATTGAAGAACAGTGATCATTTGGGCATGATCAAAAAGGGATGTGGGATATTAATACAGCTTGTCAATGTTCTGTTATACATAAGACAATACATGAATGAATGATATATCTGCTACAATCATCAATGACAACAGATGGTTTGTGGGCATCTGTAATGAAAAAGGACATCTAGATTATGACAGACAGACATTATGAAAGAATGTTATACAGGGCAACATTCTGCATAGGATTGGGCCACTGGATGCTGATGAGATTAGCTAATAGATGACAAATGCTAGCATTTGCATATGAAGAATGTTATATCACATGATCACCAGTATTGAATCGATCTGCGTCCTGATTATTCCATGCAGTAAAACTATTCAGGAATTTTTCTCTGTGCCTTTCTCATAACATTATTCCCCCCCCCCCCCCCTCCCAATCTTGATTGTCTCAATGTACCATTTTCATTTGTTTCTTGTAGGACTTGCTTATTGGTTTTTCTGCCGTTCAAAGAAGAAGAGCAAAGGATATACTGTATGATACCCTGTAGCTGTGCATTTGAATACCCAATGAGGTCGATTTTAACAAATTGACCTTGGTTCCTAGTACAACGCACACTGCTAACATCATGTGACCTTATATGATTCTACTTATACAACAGACTCACTAACATTATGAGCTATTGATGTGCCTGAGTCTGTAAAATGCACATTACTAACAAAGTTTGACATTATATGATTCTACCTGTACAACAGATGTCACTAACATTATGTGCTGTATGAAATTATTCTATCTTTATGATACACCATCACTAACAACATGTATAGTGTAATGGGGTTAGCTCAGTTAATGGCCACAAAAGTTATTTCATTAGCACCTTGCTGTCTTGACAGACGATAGTTTGTTACATTGTGCTCCAAAAAGACATAATAACTACAACCCATGGTGGTAGCGAATGTGACTAATCAGACCAATTTGTGCTGTAAATGTTCGTCCACAATGGGTGCATGTGAACACATGGTCATTTCCACCATCACGCACCATCTTATGCTTCTCACGCTCAGTGTGTGACTTATCTGCAATCATTTTGTCCTTTGTACAGGTTGTAAGCCGTAGCTTGAGGTTTTCTTTTTCTTTTTAGTGCATAGTGCATTGGTTTTACAGCCTGCAATTCAGATTTTGTCCTAGCCCAAAGCACCCACTGAAGCAGGCAGGCTGAGGTGGATCAGCACCCAATTGGCTGGGGGATGACAAGCTTGAAATGGGCAGTAGCTGATCAGTGACATCTGTAGGTGTCTCCCACCATCAGAGGCAACACGTGGCATAGACAGGGACTTATAACCCGTAACTGCTACCTCTTGCTTTGATTCCGAGAACGGTAAACACCAGGGATGGAGTTATACCTCTTCACAGCACATAGCCATTTGTGTTGTTTGTCCACCAAGAATGATGATGACCATTCATTTCATCCAGTGGGGTTGAAGGTATGGAGCCGTGGGTTCTAAGATGGCTGATAAGGCCTATTTTGGCTCGAAATGTTCTTTGACAATGTGGGCAAAGAATGCTTGACGTTTCTGGAGGAGGATTTCCTGCAGTGGTTTTTCTGTCCTGCCTTTTCTTCACAGCTCTTGCAGTCCTGGTTGCCTCACATATGACTGCACCCTTGCGTAATGATGCACGCCACGAATTTCGGTCTCTGGCTGCAGCCTCCCAGGTGTCATGATGAATTCCAAAAGCATTCAGTGAGATTTTCAGAGTGTCTTTAAAGCGTTTCCTCTGGCCAACCTTGGGAGCGTTTACCACAACGCAGTTCACTGAAAAAAATTCGTTTAGGGAGCCTGATCTGGCATGCGAGTCAAGTGACCAGCCCAGCGAATCTGATTCTTCATCAGTAGAGTGTGGATACTGGGCATGGACGCTCTTTCTAGGACTTCAGTGTCTAGAATCTTGTCTTGCCATTTAATCTTCAGTAGCTTCCTTAGGCAGACTGTGTGGAAGTGGTTTAATTTCCTAGCATGTCGCTGATAAACAGTCCAGGTTTCACAAGCATATAGCAGTGTGGATAATACAACTGCTTTGTAGACTTTTAGCTTTGTTTGCAGGCTTATTCCAGTTCTGTCCCATACATTCTTGTACAGTCTGCCAAAGGCCGCACTGGCCTTGGAGATTCTTGCATTCACTTCGTCATCAGTTGTGGCAGCTTGTGGGGACACAGTGCTGCCAAGATAGGTGAATTTGTCCACAACACTTAGTCTATGACCATTCACTTTGATATTCGGCACAGTGTGATTATTCCCTGGAGCTGGCTGGTGCATAACTACAGTCTTCTCCAAGTTGATGTTGAGCCCAAAGTTGGCACAGGCATGTGAGAAAGCTGAAACATTATGTTGCATGTCCGCCTCTGAGTTGGCGTATAGAGCGCAATCATCAGTAAACAGGAGCTCTCTGACGGTGTCGCTGTTAATTTTGGTTTTAGCTTTCAGCCTTCTGAGATTGAATAACTTTCCATCCATATGGTAATTGATGTCTATTCCAATGTCGTCGTTCTCGAAGGCATTCATCAACATGGCTGAAAACATGAGGTTGAACAGTGTTGGTGCCAGGACACATCCTTGCTTCACTCCATTGGTGACAGGAAAGGGTTCAGACAGTTTACCATTTTCCTGAACTCTTGCCTGCATGCCATCATTAAATAGCCGCACTATTTGGACAAACTTTCGTGGGCAGCCATATTTTGCCATAATCTTCCAGTCCTTCTCTGCTGACTGTATCAAAAGCCTTGGTAAGATCAATGAAAGTGGAGAACATTTCGCAGTTCTGTTCCTGACATTTCTCTCGCAGTGAAAATCATGTCAACAGTTCCATGTTCTTTTCTGAAGCCACATTGACTCTCAGGAAGAAGACCTTAATCAAGATGGGCTGTGAGGCGATTGAGAAGAATTCTGGCGAGTATCTTCCCTGCAATTGAAAGCAAGGAGATGCCTCGGTGGTTGTCACAGGATTGGCGGTTTCCTTTACATTTGTAAAGGTGGACTACTGACACGACCTTGAAATCTTGTGGCATGGTCTCGTTCACCCATATGTTTGTAAAGACTTGGTGAAGCTGCTCTGTTAGGACCGGCCCACCTACCTTGTATATCTCTGCTGGGATGGAGTCAGGACCAGGTGCCTTGCCGTTGGAGAGTTGCTGGATGGCTTTGTTTACTTCCACTATGGTTGGCAGGTCATCAAGTGTCTCACTGGTGGGAACTCGAGGAAGGCAGTTGATGGTTTCATCATCGAAGAAGGAAGTTGCATTTAAGATGTTGCTGAAATGCTCTGCCCAGCGTTGAAGGATTTCTTTCTTATCGGTGACCAATGTTCCCCCATCTGCACTGAGGAGGGGAACTAGGCCTGGTGATGTAGGACCATAGACCGCTTTCAGTGAGTCGTAGAAGTTTTTCATATCATGTCTTAGAAGTTTTTCATATCATAGCCATTTGTAGAGTTGTAGAGACCATGTGCTGCCCATGCAGCATGATTCCTCTCTTGACCTACCTAGTTCACTCCAGAGGAAAACACAAACACATCTGGAACAAGACAAGTTGCAGAAGCTGCCAGATCAGCAAAGCAATGCTCTAACTGTCTGCTTGTCAGAGCTTTGATCCTAGATCAGTTGCCAACCAAGGCTTAGGGTCTAGTCTGCCCTGCCACAACATTTAGTCTTTAGATTGTATTTCCTCGCACCAAGATAAGGCTTGTACCCTCCCAATTGTGCTCCTTCGCCTGAAGCCGTTGCTACAATGTTGGGTGCCGGGTTTGGTAAGCGCCACCCAACATTCGGCACTAATAGAAAGCAAGTAGTATCATCTACTGTTATATGGTAGCTCAGTCATATCTAACTAAGACCTGACTACAAGGAATTTAGGTTTTAAATTAACGTGAAACAAGCTAATCTGACATAACAATAACTTACCGAATACGGAATGGTTTTTAACTGACACCACTTTAGAAGAGCATTACGTTTTGATCCCTTCATCAGTTTGGCAAGTGACGCTAATGGATCCTTGCCTGGAGTTTCCTTCTTTGGAACATCAGCGTCACTGTAATCAGTTACACACAAAAATATATAAATTATTTGCAAACCTGAAGAGCAGTGTTTAAACAAATTACTTAGAAATTTGCAGACATCCAAAATAAAACAGACGCCACAAACTTCTGTTACCAAAAAACAAACATAGTTGTAAAAGACATAATGTAAACCTCACACACACTGTGTTACCATACACACTTTTCAGCTTTCAGTAATCAAGAAGTATCACAAAGAAAATCATCAAGCCCATGGGCAGGAATTTCTCTCTTCCTCACTCATTTACTTGTTCATGACTGATTGGATTTTGCAGTTAAAGTTGTTCAATCGGATGGGAAAGCATGTGTTACCCGGTATCACAGCCCAACCCTCCTACATTGCCTCTTACAACCTGTATGGTAGGTTACAGTGTGATACTGTTCTTTGCTTCCCTTGAGGGTCCCAGTAACACAGCCCAACCCTCCTACATTGCCTCTTACAACCTGTATGGTAGGATACAGTGTGATACTGTTTTTTGCCTCCCTTGAGGGTCCCAGTAACACAGCCCAATCCTCCTACATTGCCTCTTACAACCTGTATGATAGGTTACAGTGTGATACTGTTCTTTGTCTCCCTTGAGGGTCCCAGTAACACAGCCCAACCCTCCTACATTGCCTCTTACAACCTGTATGGTAGGTTACAGTGTGATACTGTTCTTTACTTCCTTTGAGGGTCCTGGCAACACAGCCCAACCCTCCTACATTGCCTCTTACAACCTGTATGATAGGTTACAGTGTGATACTGTTCTTTACTTCCTTTGAGGGTCCTGGTAACACAGCCCAACCCTCCTACATTGCCTCTTACAACCTGTATGATAGGTTACAGTGTGATACTGTTCTTTGCCTCCCTGGAGGGTCTCAGTAACACAGCCCAACCCTCCTACATTGCCTCTTACAACCTGTATGATAGGTTACAGTGTGATACTGTTCTTTGCTTCCTTTGAGGGTCCCAGACACACATGCAAAGCCCCCTTGATCGCCTTTTACGACATGCATGGTAGGTTGCAGTGTTACTATTCTTTGCTTCCCCTTAAGGTTTTGGTATTACATGGGGGTTGTAGGATAAACAACACAAAATGGGAGCTCATGACAATTAGGTTTAAAAATTCATACAGGAAAGGAAAGACACAGCTAATGAGAATAAATCAAGCAAACGATAGCCTGGGAAATCTCACGTAAAGAGACAGAATCATACACCTAATTAAGTAGCAGTTTAAAGGGGGTGGAACACCTATAGACAGAATAAGAATACAGAAGACTAGTGAAGCTTTTATAGAAGAGAAGTAGAAACAGAAATGAACATTGAAGTGAAGCGTAGGGTAGCTAAAGATAGGGGAAAGGTGGGGGGGGGGGGGGAAAGAGAGACAGAAGGGAAGAGCGAGAGTTGCAGTGAGTTGGTTGAGGTTCTATGCCCCATTGAGGGATCGAGTTCAACAGAAGACAACTGGCAAACATGAATGTCTTGACTCATTCTAACAAACAGTTAGTCAAAGATTTCATAATTTTCACAAGAGTTGTGTTCCTTCATGTGCAACTGAGATATTAAAAAGCATTAAGGTTTCTTTGACAATGTAAATAAAGATGTAAATAAAGATATGTCACATTTCCTGACAACTCAGTCAATAAATGTAACGGACTGAACACGTCTTCTAAAAATCCTCACTAAATTTAATATTAAAAGAAATGCACTGGATGTGACATACCTTTTGTTAAATATTATCAGACAGTAGACGTCTAGCATTTGGATCCCTCAGAAACAGGCACACTTGTTTTAAAGATATATCATCTGAACAAAGTACTGAAGCATCTAACAATTATACATCTATATTATTCTTTAAAACAACTTTCTGTTTGTGTGTGCATATGTGTGACTTTGCTCACGCTCATGCATGCAGGAATGTGTGTATAAGAAAGAGAGGGAGGGAGGGAGGAGACATAAGCAGCATAACTCCTACTTGATTACAGAGCACTTGATTTGATAAACAAAATCATGTACATCACATCATTGTGTGTGAAGAGTTGTTTCTGAAATACTGTATTTGTTCTCATTGTATGGTTTGTGTCTCTGTCAAAACTGGTATGACAAGAGTGAGAGTATAGGCAGCAGAAATTACTGTTTTAAAACATCAGGGTGATGATAATCAGACATGTGAAGCTATGTTTATAATTTACTTTTCTGTTTCCTGATACCAAATGACAAGAAAACAAAATATAATCTTGCTCTAGACTCTAGATCAGTGTTTCCCAACGTGGGGCCCACGCCCCACAGGGGGGCAATTTGACTGTTAACCCTTTACAGGGCAGACGCTTGTCCGTTTTCTAGCCCTGAACGGGCAAGATTTTTTCAGGTTCGGTAAAATTTCGGGTCGCGTTAGTAAAAACATCACAAATAAGGTGTTAGTCAACCGATTTTAGTTAAATAAACAACACAATGAAGGGAAAAGCATGTAGAATATGTTACTCATGTGATTGTTGTCGGTAATCCATATATGAACACAAATATTTACGAAATACGGCATGTTGCTTGTGATTTTCCGTCATCTATACGGCAATTTACAAACACATTTTCAGAATCATAATCACTTTCTTTAAAGTCCGACTCAGACTGCTAATGCAAAGTAACGCTTTGCACTGATATCTAGCTCTGATTAATAGTCAACTTCGTGCCCTTTAATGTCATTTAAAATGAACCTAGCGAAATCTCGGCTATCACTTGAAGAATCGCCGAAATCCATTTTGAAAAACAGCTTAAAAATCCCGAAAACTATCAAAAATTGTCCTTAAAAGTCCGTTCAAATTCATACTATCGCGTTTACAAATGGCGGCCTCGTTGTCAAGCTGTCGGCGAAAGCGAAAGTAGCCGTCGGAAGTGTCGGAAAGCCGAGAGATCGCGATTTTACAATGCATAATAGTATCTGCCGGAATCGGACGCTACGATCGTTTTATGGCATCGGCCGGAATTGGCCGCTGTGACCTGTAAAGGGTTAAGGGGGGCAATTCGAAAATGGAAGAAATCGGCTGAATATAACAAAACGGGGAGACTTGAGACTGAAGTTAACTAAATTGGAACCTGACATAAGATCTCTTTGCAGCAAGCATCAAGCGCAAGGATCTCACTAAATTTAAATAATAAATAATTACTAATAATTAAAATAATATAGAAAAATCTTTCATTAAAATTATTTTGTACTTGAATTTCAGTTCTCCATTATATGTTTTAAAAATTTACTTACTGTGTTTGCTCAATAATTACCTAGTGATTTCTTCCTAAAACCTATCATTCAAGTTTCTTTAGTGAACGTTTCAATTTTTGAATATTAAAAATAATGTATATGTTGAGGGGGGGGGGGGGGGGGCATGGGGCGGGGGAGGGGGGCAATATGAATTTTAGAACGGCTTAAGTGGGGCATGGTACAAAAAAGGTTGGGAAACACTGCTCTAGATGGAATCAGAAGGAACAAAACCAAGTTCTAGTACTTACACAATTCCGCTGCTTCTTCGTGGTGTACTCCTTTCCTTGAGAATCGATGATTTCTGGGTGACCACTTTCCCTGCAACAGCAGGCTCCCCAGTATCAATTCTAAGCCCTTGTAAATCCTTTGCTGCTCCTTCAGGACTTGCAATCCCCGCAGCAATGATACCATCAGAGACAGGTCTTGAATTTGGAGACTTTTCTGAAGTTTTGGATTTCATGCCAAGTGGTCTGAATGTTAAGTCATTAGTTGGTGACCTTGGACCTTCAGGCATGGACAGTGATAAAGCTGGAGATTTTACAAACTCTTTTAGTGATGCAAGTGAGATGTCTGAAGAATTTGAACTTCGGCGAGACTCTGAATGGCTGGACTGAATGGATGAACAACCTGACTTAACCTGCTCTTCGATTGAGCGGATAAGAGATTTAACTGAGATGCTCTGACTGCGCTGATCCATATGTGGTCGACCCTCTCTTAAGGCAGCAAGTTCTCTGTCCATGGTTGTCAGTACCTAGAAGTGATAGACAACACTATTAATACTGTTCTCTGTATTTATGGCATTTTTCTGAACTTCTAGAAGAAAATGAGTCACAGTCAATTAGTCACATTCTAATCAACTTTTTCATGTTTCTCTTTGATTCAAGAATATCTACCTCTTGTCCTTTTCTTCTACAAGTGTCAATCAATAGGACTCCTTGACTATATCTATTCTAGAATGAGCCAAAGGAAAGTCTAGAATGACAACATTAAAGAAAGGACGGAATATGATACTGCCCACACCTACATGTATTGCTAAAGACGGGGAGCAGTGGATGACCTTGACAACAAACAACCCACAGGTGAGGTTATACAATAGAAGACAATGCAGAGGAAAATAATGCCTTAGTGGATTAACTTGGATGTCCACATATATTATAAACTAGCTTTTACAATCTAAAAAGGAGCACGCATGCTCAGCAGATCTCAGGGAAGAGGCCTGTGAATACTCTCCTTTCAAACTAAAATAGCTAACAACCCAATCTGGCCAAAACAAAGTGTCACAGAAATTCTGCACAGAGCCAAAGATTTTATAACTATAACAGATAAAAACTTCTAAGACATGTGACAAACTTGGATCATTTATATGCAAAAATAACGTGCACAATTTTGTGCAGTCTTACAAAAGAAAACAAAATATACAAATTACTCAATCATTTCATCATTAATAAAACAAATGTATGTTTCACAAAATGTTTCACACCCTTGGTGTTACAAGGGATCATTACTTTCTTCTATGAGCACCCAGATGTAAGATTAAGGAACAAAATACAGAATGGACAAGATTGAAATATAACACTAACAACCTTATAGGCAAAACACACATACCCACACAAATGAATAAATATCGTTGAAACAGAAATAAGACTGAAATATAGCTAAACAGGGGATAGGTTTAGGAATTTAGCAAACACATAATACAAAATACAATTATGTATAAATATATGTTAATGAGGAAAAATTGGAAGTGGTGGAAAATTTTGAATATCTTGGGTCATTAATTACCAACAATGGTGACACAATGAAGGAAATTAAAAGATGAATATCTATTGCTCTTCAAAACAATAAGACAACTGAATAAATTGTGGAGTGGGACAGACAGAACTAAAGTTAAATATTTAAGAGCATATATCTTTCCCAATGCAACATACACCTGTGAGACCTGGACACTTACTAAACAAGCTGACCAGCGCATAAATGCCTTTGAATATAAATGATATAGATGGGTTCTAAGAATATCTTGGATACAAAAAAGAACAAATGCATCCATATGAAAAGAGCAGAATACTGAAGAAGGTTGGCTACTAAAGAAGATAAAATAAAGAAAATTGAAATACCTCAATGGCTCGGGAACGCTGAAGAAGAAGAAGAAGAAGAAATACTTTGGTCCCTTGAAACGTTATGAAAGTTTGGAGAAAACAATAATGGAGGGGTATATGCCCAGGAAGAGAAGAAGACGAAGGCTAAAAAAGAAGATGAGTGCAGAATGTGGCAAAAGTTTAAAATGTTGGTCACTTGAAACGTCATGAAAGTGAAGAGAAGAGAACAATAATGGAGTGGTATATGCCCGGGAAGAGGGAAAGAGGAAGGCCATAGATAAAATGGGTGCAGGTTGTGGCAGACGATCTCAAAATGGGTGTATCGGATGTGGGACATCTTGCTTATGACTGAGAAGTTTTCCGGACGATTGTTATGGGAGCGAAGTTCTGCAAGGGCCATGCTACTGAATGAGTGAATGAATGAATGAATGAATGAATATATTCAAACATTTGAACAGCTGTGTACAGAAATACAACATTATTTACACATGCTTTGAAAACTTGGACAACCCTAAAAGAGCTTGAACGAACGAACGAACGAACGAAAGTCTTTATATTCAAAGAGTTAAGAATTGGGCACGCATGCCCGTCTAACATTCTGCCCTTCTTCTCTATTTCCTCTCATACATTTTTTCATTCAACATCAATTATGAAGCAAATTTTGACAACAAAAGAACATAGAATTAAAACGCATGAAAAATAATCAATAACAAATGATTGATTGATTGATTGATTGATTTAGGAACGGACATCACAGCATTCGGGACCAATAACAAATGACTCACTGAGGCAGTGTTTAACATGGGCATTATAAATACCTAAGGAGGGCGTAACGTGCCATACATATGGGAATGTTTTTTGGCTAGTTGTCGTTTGAGATAAGTTACCATTATTATTGTCTTTTTGTGTTCTTGTTTATGGGGGCATGTAGTCTGTACTGAGGTAGTGTTCAAACAGGTTACGAATGTATGTATAATGATTGGTGGTGTCTTTGATTTCTTGTGGAAGATTGTTCCACAACTGAGCGGCAGAGTATGCTAAGCTTGTTTTATATGTCTATCCTAGGTTTAGGGACATGAAGTATATTTAATTGTTCGCTATGTCTAGCGTTATATTTAAACAATGGCCAAAGGTAGCTTGGAGCATTTTGAAATAGGATTTTGTGAATTAGCTTGGCCTTATTAAAAAGTAGGCATTTGTGGAGCGGTAGTACCGAAGACATTTATGTAGGCTAGAATCGTCGGTAAGCTTTTCACCATTAATTAAACGCACTGCTCTTTTCTGGAGTGAATCTATGTGTTTTGTTATTGATTTGGAGCATCCATCCCAGATTGTGGAGCATTAATCAATATGTGTTTGTATATGGGAAGTATAGAATATCTTTCTTGTGTTTTTGTCAAGGAAATTTTTAATTTTGGCAAGTTGGTATACTGTTTTGGCTATTTGTTTAATGAGAGCATGAACATGTGAGTTAAAGGTTAGATTTTGATCTATGATAAGACCCAGTGTCTTGTGCTCGGTTACGTTTTCTATAGGCATGCTACCAATGTGCAGCTGTAGAGTTCTCTGCGAGTTTAGCGTGTGAAGTCTTTGCCTGGTTCCTATTAACATAGACTTCGTTTTAGAAATGTTAATTTGCATGCGGTTTGAATGACTCCAGTTAACTACACTATTTATTTCCTGTTGCAAGGATAATTCTAGCACATTACGATCAATAGCGTTTGTATATATTGTGCAGGCATCAGCAAATAGATCACAGGATGATGACAGATTTAAGGGAAGATCATTTATATAAATGGCTAATAACAGAGGGCCAAGAATAGACCCCTGAGGTACTCCAATATTAATGGTAATGACTTCAGATAAAGCTTTATTGTGTGATACTACTTGCTTTCTGTCTAATAAAAATGATTTTTATTAATGTCACTATATTAAAGCTTACTTTCATTATTTCTAGTTTTTTAATTAGAATAGAAATCTATCATATTAGAAAAATAAGAATTAGAAATCTATCACATCGAATGCTTTTCTAAAGTCTATAAACACCGCTCCACATAGAGTATTGTTGTTAATATTTTGATGCCAGTTTTCTATCATGTTTGTTTCTATCATGTATGACAAGAATATTTTGGCCGAAATCCTGACTGACTGTCAACTATTAGTTTGTGGCGAACTAAGTGCTCTAGTGTTGTTTTGTGGATGTGCTTTTCTAGCGGTTTGGATAGTGAGGATAATATGGAAATTGGCCTATAATTACTCATGAGACGATCATCTAGAGAACCAGCTTTTAAATGAGTATACTTTAGCGATTTTAAAGGCTGATGGGGAAGTGACCTTTGGTGAGACATTGATTATATATAAAAGTTAGTGACTCGCAGATCGCCGGTGCAGCATGGTGAAGGATCCGATTACTGATTCCATCTAGTCCTGATGAGTTATTGTTTTTTAGATTACTGAGATGAGTAAATACTTCAGTGGTGGTCATTAGCGGTATATTGGAGGGAATGTCTCCATAGCATTTGTTCTCACAGAATGATGATAATAAAGATATGTCATGAGGCGCATCTGGTATTGCAGCCTTCAGTTGGTTTATGTCGGACTGAAAGTATCTACTGAATTGATCACATGTAACCTGATTTGATGGTAATGATTGTGATGATTTGTGTTTGTTTGTCAAGGTATTAATTGCTTTCCATATATCTTTAGTGTTGCTTTTATCTATTATTAAGTTCTTAAAATAGTTTTTCTTTTCCTTTTGAATAACATATTGGACTTTGTTTCTCAAACTACGGTACGTAGTTAAATCTCTTTTTTTGTGCCCGGTCCCGGTCTCTCATAAGTTCAGCTACCTCCTGTGTGATCCACGGGGGCTTAGTGTGATGTTCAACATGAACTTAGTTAAACAGAACATGCTTATCAAATATACTTAGAAAGGTCTTCAGCCAGTGGTCCAGAGCATCGTCTGGGTCAGGAAGCTGGTAAACATAGTCCAGAGATTAGTTGAGCAAGTCTTGTAAGAAGACGTCTCGATTGAAATTTTTGTAATTTCTATATTTAATACTTATATGTTTGTGTTTTGGAGTTTTGGTGCCTCTTTTCGACCACGCGCAACATACTGGGTAGTGATCTCTCATTGCATTAATAGGTACAGTACATTTTGTAATGTTGTCAACACACGTAGTAGAAATATGATCTATAAGTGTTGCAGATGATTTAGTTATTCTAGTGGCTTGTTTGACTAACTGTTGGAAGTTATATGACTCTATTATGTTTTCCCATGTTTTGTTTGATTTGTTAGTGTCTATGTTGAAGTCACCTAGCAGTATTATTTCTCCCACATTACTAAAGACTACATCCATCATAGTGGTGAAATTTTCATACCAGATATTTCCTGCACTTGGGTTTCGATAAAGATATCCAACTACTAGCGGTGTGCGATTTTGAAGTTTAACCTCAAGCCATACACACTCAATCTCACAGGTTTCAAAATCTAGCCTGCGGTGGGCGTTAAGCGAGTTAGAAATATAAACTGCAATATCCGTCTCTTGTTTCTGATAGGGATCTCTTCTAAAGGTTTCTTCTTCTTCTGCGTTCATCCGGATTTTTTTTCAGATGTGACTGCATTGTGCCTGTTTACAGCAGAGCTGCGTTCTTGCGCCGTTAGGCCGACACATCCGACTTCTGCGGGCATTTGTTGACCGGGTTAACCTTCCCGGTTCTAAAGGTTTTAAAACCTCTGATAGCGATGTCATCATCTGAGATGTTACCATTTAATCGACTTTCGCTAACGCTGAACATGTGAAAATTTTGATTAAGTATAAGTGATAGTTCAGGCAGCTTCCCTAATAGATGGCAGATGTTTACATGCCCGATTCTGAGCCCATTATTACTGAGCCAGTGTTCGTACTTATTAAACATTTCAACAATGCGTAATCATAAGTTTAAAAGCAAAAAAGACAAAACACACACACACACACACACACAAGGTGACTACAGCTTAGTCCCTTATTACAATACACTCTAATGTACAGAGAAACAGTAATATCTCTGTCAATATATAAAAATACGTACACTGATCCGTAAGGAAGAGCAGTGAAGACCCCCTCACTCACAGTAAAAACACAATTAAAAGTATTATAAAAGCTATACAGCTAAGTACTATCAATTAATAGTCAAAACAATTAAATTTAAAAAAAAATTAAAATTAATTAAAAGTCAAAACAAGTCAATGTTTGTAGTTACATACAACCTAATATGTTACTAGATCAAGTAATAACCAAATATGCAGATAAACGTTCTAGGAGAGGTCCTTTCATGTACCGAGATCCGGTGTAGCTTTGTGCTAAGTTGCTAGTAAATACCAGGTTGTGTTGGTTGTTGGTACAGTGACATTATAAGTGCTTGACGAAGTGTAGCTGGGCTATAACGTGTGAGATGCAACCATTCTGGGTTACAATGAAATGGGTACTGTTGATGTCTCATAGGTATATAATGACTACAGCCTCTGGTTGGTGGCTAACATGAGGCTGTGGTGGCATGTCGTTGTTGCTGAGAGTTGGTTCCTTTTTGGGGAGAATAGGAAAATTATCTTCATAATTATTACCCACCTGTGTGAAAGACTACGTATTGTACGGACTTGGTGTGGTGGAAGTGTCCCGTCTGGCTTGGATTTCAGGTGCAGTGGTTATGAGTTGTCTGTGCACTTCTGGCCTATTGGTACTTGATGTAGCGGGAGTATGTCATCTGGCTTGATTTTAAGGTGGAGTAGCTAAAAGTGTCCGGCGCGATCCTGTATTGGATGTATGGTGTGCCCGTTCTGGATATTTGATATTTTTGGTGAGCAAGCTGGTGCCCAATATAGACAAATGTAATTGATCCTTATAAAGACTCTTTTTTTGGTGCACCAGCCTGTGAAGTGAATGATGGCGTGCTGTTGATGAACTGTATCTTGTTTTGTGAACAGAACTTCTGCAAAATGTTGTTATTTATGTCAGCTAGACGGCGCTGGAGTCCATAACTCGGTGATATGATGAAGAAGAAAATGGATGAGTTAGGAAAAGTGTGACGTAATCCGTTCAAGAGTGCCAGCAGTTGAGACCCTGTGATTTGTTGGTTGTTCGTGGTGTCATTGATACCAATATGTATGCTTGCCTTTCGAATGTTATGATTTACAGCCAACCTGCTAATCTTGTCTGTTAGCCAGTCAACACCAGCCCCAGGCAGTGGGATTATGGAAACAATGTCTTTGTCTGAAGTGGCCATCCAGTCACTGTATAAACCTTTCATTAAAGGATCGCCTAGTATAATGTGTGTACAGTCAGGTCGTGCTGTCTGTACATGTTGGTTGTCAGCACGTCTCGCCCATTGTTTCATCCATTTCTGATTATCAGCAGTCTTTATGTCTCCATGTGGTTCTCCCGATGTATCTTGTAGGCATGTGTTGCCCGTTGGCAGCATGTTAAAGCAGTACGTTTTCTGGTGACTTTTCTTGAAGCACTTCGAACCTACTGCTTATTTTGACGTCAGTGGGGTAGACTGCTTGTTGTTGTTTATCTTCCTCTGCACGTTGAGGTGTTTTCAAAGTGGTTATCTGTTCTGGGTGGGATTGAGCTTCCCCAATATTTCCCAAGGATGAAGCGGTTGCTTGGCAATTACATGCTTCTTCGGTTTGGTCGGTAGAGGACACATTCTGTAAGGTTTAAACTGTTTTTCTCAGCGGCAAAATTTCATCTCGCAGGAGTACGACTTCTGTCTTGAGAGCATTGTAATCACTGCTTATCTTGCTGTTTGCTTCGATGTTAGTTGAAACAGTGACAATAAGAGCCTTTAGTGATTGTTCTAGTTCCTCAATGCGCTGTTTACAGTCGCACGAATGTCCATTGATAGTTAAGATGCTATTGTTATCTGAGGCAGGTACTTCTTCAACAATGTCCACGCTGGGTTCTATGTTGTTTTGGATGCACTCCATTTGGGTATTCAATGGCCAAGAGCACTGGTGGGTTGGCAGGTCTCGTGTTGATATTGTCATGTACACTCGTCGCATGAGTTAATTGATGAACATTGTTTGCTGGTGTGCTGTCTACAGCTGTAGTGTTTGCTGGTGTGCTGTCTACAGCTGTAGTTGTGGGCTGTGTAGATTTGGTGAATGTCTTTATCGAGTTTTCAAGCTCAACAAAATCTACTTTTAGCCAAGAATTAATGTTTTCAATATTTCCTTGTGTCACTAATTTATTTTTCGTGTGGTACAAATGTATCGTAATCACTGGCGCCGTAATCAGGTCTTCAATGTGGGCCTCGCTCTTATCTTGTCTGGGTTCAATTTGTTCAAGCTTGTAGTAGTTGAGTAGACAAGTTCGGAATGCCTCATAATGGAGTGTGTTGTTCAAGGAAACCGTAACACACTGTCCTGAATTAGTGTGTTTGACGACTAGGCCGGTGGGATTCATGCACTGGGATAGCTTGTTCTTCACGGCCCTCTCTTTGTTTAGTGTGTAAGTTTTATTGACAGCCGATCGTAAACCGGAGCGAGTCCTTACACCATTCACTTCCAATACGGAGCACTCTCCTTCCCCTGACATTATTGCATAATGTTACGAACAACTAAACTTGAAGAATAAAGCAATCGCATTGTTATCTAGCCACGCTGTGGGCAATTTGAGGTCCTGTGTAGTGGTTGGTTGTTTCTGAGATGCCTCATGCACTTGGCTGGTTAAAATTTAAGTGTTCAACTATCACTCGAAATGATTATTATACATAACACGCATTTTTGCGATAATCAACACTTGTATTAATCTAAAAACTATTTAACCACATCCACAGAATCACAATGAGCACATTGATATAAAAATCCATGAAAGGTGAATTCAGCTTGCAGTAATAATAATCCGAGAAGTAAGAGATACGAAAACACGTCTTCACTCTCCGAATCCGAAACACAGTTGTTGAATTACAACATGCTACTCAAACATTTAATACCTAATGTTACGTCAACATGTAAAGACTGTAGACAAATGAGATATCTGACAAATGACACCATTCAGCTGGCTACTTACACAGACCTGATGTTCTCCTTGAGACAAACATTAAACCTCACTTCATTTTAAAAGTACACAGAGGATCCTTTTCCATACCTTGAGGCGCACAGGATACATGGCGCTATCCTTATATTTGTGTAAACTAGTTGGCACTTGACGGGTGATGTCAATATTATGCCAGATATCTTTCTTTTCCATAACATTACTCTGGTGCCCATTTTAGGCTGGATCGAGCTAGGAGCTCAGGTCGATATTTAAAAAAAAAAATCACTGCCTCGAGGTGGGAGGTTTAAACACAACTTCTAGGCTGGAAAACAAGTGTTCTATCCATTGCACCATCAGGGCTTCCCAATAACATATAACATGTAACATATTAACACTTGTTATTCCTAAACGTCTTTTAACAGTTTCAATGCCAAACAAAAAGTAGGTATGGACCAAACAAAAATGGATGAAGGAAAATGGGAAGTAGGGCTGTGTCATATTTATGATTTAAAAGATGGTAATATGGTAACAGATGTATTGTATTACATATCAAATTAAACGGGGTTGCATAGAGAAAACGACTGTATTGATATTTTAACTATAGTTTGAAAAAACATCATTAAAATAATCACAACCTACTAAATGATTTAACCAAATAACAGCATCATCTAAAATTGTTTCAAATTATAATCTAATATAAACTGGTGAGGTCGAGAACTAGTGGGCATTGCCATTTCTGAAATCAGAAAATTAACCTCAATTTAACAGAGATTTCTACTCAATTTTTAGGCAATGTGATTGTCAGTTTCTGATAAATGGGAAAGAAAGAAATTTTTCCAGTGCTTGTCGTTTACTGGGCATTCAAATTGCGGAAGTTTTGGGAAGATAAACAATGCAATGTCAACATTCTGATGATGTATAAGCCTAAGGCAGGTATGGGAAGTTCAAATAAGACGATTAAACATCCTATGGCACAAAACAGTTAATGTGTATGAACTTAGATCTGACCTTTCCTTTGAGCTCTGCATTGGTTAAAATACACTGCTTCATTGAAGATTCTTCTTTTGTTTGTTTCAAAATGATATTCTCTTGTTGTAGCTTTTCCATCTCTCGCTGCATGACTTGCAATTGCTCAGTCAGTTGGGTATTTTCAAAAGTAATGGTGTCCATCTTGTCTTGTGTCTCCTGGCTGAAATTATTTGCAATGACAACTGCTGTTTGCAAGTCCCTCTGAAACTGTTTCCACTCCTCAGACTCAACATCATGTTTGGAGCTCATCTGAAAACATATACGTCACAGTTTTTATCACATCAATGATAGTTTTGTAAACTTGACAAAACTGCTGTATGTCTGAATATATAGTAATGTTGATACCTGAGACTATACTTTATCACTATGAAAACTGCTCATGAGCTTGTTAAACCATTTGACAGATGGAGCATGCTTTCTGCATCTTTATTTGTCATGATGTATTTGTACTGAGACTGAGAGTCTCAATATTATACAATGTTATCTTATGCTTTCCAGTCTCATTGGGGAATATCATCATCAGCTTAGTCAGCCTAGAGACTGGTGCTGATGTTGTCTGATCATGTCCTTCCACTGCTCCCTGTTCTCAACCAAACTCTTCAGCTCAGCATAAGTTTGTGTTCAAATGTACCTTGTATGTTTGGTTGGAGTAATTGTTTCTTGGGTGTTTCTTTTTCTCTTGAATTTTTTCTTGCATGATTTTTAATAGTAGACCTCCATCTCTCATATTGTGACCAAGTCAAGACAGATTACTTTTGTATTTCTCAATAGTTGTCTATTTTCACCTTTAAGAATTTGTTCATTTGATCATATCTAACTTTTTTGCATTTTGTTATAATCATCATCATCACGTGTCATGCCGACAAGCGTGGGCAGTCATGTCTCGCTATCTCACACGATCAACATTTGCGCCTTTTCTCTGATTTTCTATGAAATTGCAAAACATTACTTTCTTGGCATATGTAAAGAAGGTAGTTTGCCATTGTTTTCCTTCTTAGCAGTGACCTTTCTGGTCGATGACCGTAGCCATCGTCTCCCCCCAAAAAATAAGAGAGATCCTCAGCTTACCGTAGTGAAATTGGAGACCATAAACGACAACTATCTGTCAGCTACTCTTCAACTTTATTCTGTTATAATACCACATTTCAAAAACTGTAATGTACTTGTCATATTTAGTTTTGTTGAGTCAATGATTCAGAGCCATATAGTGGTGTGGGCCAGATATGTGTAGTATTGATCCATTCATTTCCATAGTTCAACATTAATGTTACCTGATGTTAGAAATGTGCGTTTCTCTAGGAATGCTTTTTTTTCACCATGATCCTAAGGAATGTACCCTATTAAATATGATACTGAGAATCAGACATTTTGTCTTAGCTAAATTATTCAGCTCGTTGTTTCCCTCGTCTATCCCTAGATTTCATGTCATATGTGTAAACTCTTTTTCTGTTTCTGCATGAAATACTCTAGCACAATGAATAAGACAGGCTTGTTTCATTTGTTCAATTCTCCAGGAGTTTACATGCTGAGATAGATTTCCTTCTGTTCTTCATTTGACGTATGGACTAAATACATTTAGGGAAGAGATATGTGTTCATTTTCCCATGAAGTCTTTATTAGCTCATTATCCTTTCCGAATGTAAACAGGATTTCTAAGAAAGTATAATACAAGTTGTAGATTTATAGGACATTAAAAACATAACAATCACGTACACAAATACTGCAAATTGGGAGTTCATAAGTGTCAGAAAGTAAATGCAGATAAAGAAAATTGTGAAAAATGCTTTATGTGTGAGTAACAAAATTAACAGGAGCAGCAAATACACTGTGATGAAACAAAAGATATGTACATTTCTACAATGATAAATTGTCTACAACAGGTAGGGAGTTGAGTTGAGTTGAGTTAAGAACCGACATCACTGCACTCGACATCACTGCACTCAGGACATTCCATTACGTGCTCAGTCCCCTCATTCAACAGCCAGAAAAGAGTCATACTACTAATCGTTCCCGCCAGGTAGGGAACTAAAACATATTTCTACAGCTGCAACAAACAAAGAAGTCATGATAATAAACTGAGATATGACTGCACCTCCTGCAGCTCTGCTTCCATTATTTGTTTCTGCTGTTTGATACACCTGAGTTCTGTCTGTGCTTCCTGGAGTTTGACAGCCAAACTTCTTTTATCTTCTTTAAATCTGCAATCACAACAATATAGGATTCATTAGCCATATGACGACATATTGTCCCAAGTCACCTGACAACCCCGTTCCAAGTTACACACAAAGAAGTAGGGATTTTATAAAGTGATCCTGTTCTCTCTCTCTCTCTCTCTCTGCCCTACCTTTACAACCCCTTCCTCTGATCACCCCCCCCCCCCCCAATTCCCTTTCTATAATCACTCCACCCCCTCCCTTCTTCACAAACACACAATTCTTCTTCTGCATTAGTGTCACGAGCTCGCCATGAGTTAACCAGATAATAATACCGACGGTTGCTTGGCGTATATTTTCTAGGCCACAACAGTCGTACTAACAGAGTAAACACAGCTGCACGGGATACATCAGGTCAGCCCATATACACATTTGGTGGTGAGTGAGGAGGAAGTGAGTGCGCTGAATCATATATCACTTTGACAAGTCATAAACATATCAGAGGGAAAACGGAAGTACTTAGCACGGAAGTAACAGTACATATGTCAATTCTGGGTTTCCGGAACATCGAGAAGATTGACGGGGTTATTGGCAACTGTTGTTGGGGGTATACAGGAACTCGCTGGCTTGTTTTGGGAATCTAAACCAGTGATGACAGATCTAACATGGAGGGAGC
This sequence comes from Cepaea hortensis, assembly GCA_963921405.1. Classification (NCBI taxonomy): domain Eukaryota; kingdom Metazoa; phylum Mollusca; class Gastropoda; order Stylommatophora; family Helicidae; genus Cepaea; species Cepaea hortensis. The sequence goes on along the minus strand of OY992890.1, from coordinate 60,585,102 downwards.
CAGAGGGGGGATGGATCCCTGACAGGGGATGATCTGCCAATGTGCCACCTGTGTGGGGGCATAAAGGATAACGTCACGTGGCCAACTTTGGTAGTTTGCCATATAAACCCGAGTTGGGGCCAACAAGGGGGACTTGGAAATGTGGCTCTAGTCGGAGTGCAAGGGCACTGCAGTGCTTAGTGGAAATAATATCTACCGTGTGTTAATTAGGGACTTAATTTTACACGTGCCTGTAATGGCAGATGTAGATATGATTGATAGGACTGCAGTAGTGCCATTTAAGGTATAACCTATTATATATTAGTTCTAATTACTTTAGGCAGTAGCTGTGTTAAACTATAGTGTGATGATTAGCACTGTTAGTGGAAACTAGTTAGAGTAGAATAGTGATATTAACTCTGCTAGTTAAGAATAGATTAGTGAAGTGTTGATAAGCTTTACTAGTTGAGAATTGAGTAATGAGGGATAATTGGGATCTTCCCGTAGGTGTCCCTGGTGGGCGGGGTTCCGCATTCTGTTTGCTGATTTTTCTTTGTCATAGCCTGATTCGGCTCTAGGTGGGTAGCTAATCTGCTCTATGACTAAGTCTAGTTAGCTAAAGATCATTAAGCAAGGTGATAGGCTTACACTCAGCCGAAAGGATCAGTGACTAGTACTATCACCAGATGTGTTGTTTCTATCCTAGGTTCCCTACCAGATCCAAGGAAACTCAACAAGTTTTTGGGAAAGAATCCAATCCCATTCGGAAGAACACCAGTTCAACAATCAATAAAGTTGCATACAGAACGTAACTAAAGCTAGAAGGAAGTTGATTCACCAAAGAGAGTGATGCGTACTGATGCACCACACAGCATCAGACAGTAGTAACGAACTGAAAACATTAAGTCTAATAATTACATAGTGTGATATAATCTCGTGTAATAGAACACAAGACTTGATACTTGAGGCTAGATAGACACGAGGGAGGATCCAGTACAGTAACAATTAACATTAATCTGTGTACACACTACAAAGGACTTGTGCATTTTTTTATGAACGATAGGAACGGACATTGTGTAGGGTGCAACCGGTCCATGATTAACTGTTTATACCACCGGTGTCTATTTCGGATGTTCATGAAATGGGATTACCAGAGGTCTACAGAGGCAAATCAGTATCCAGCAGGATGGTTTCGGCGCTGGGTGAGAAGTACATGTTCTGACGTAACGTGCTGTGGTCTATCCTTGCTGGGATCAGCTGACTGGGTTGTTATCTGAGAGTCCGATTCTACACACTTTATAGAACACGTCACACATTTTCTTCACATACACGTCTCATATACGTTACACTTTTCTTTTAATAAATTAATCTTTATTAATTTTTAGAAGCAAGAGTTGTTGAGTATGTTGCGTTGGGGAAGTATGAGGAGGGGGCATAGTACGACAGTGAGAGAGTGATAGGAAAAGGTGTCCATAGGCTGATGGAGTGTGTTGGACGGAAGCTGGTGGATTCTCCAGAATATTGAGAGAAAAAAAATATTATAATGTGGGTGTCGACTCTCTTCACTCCAGGGACGACACTGTAAAGGAGGACACAACATTATTGGGGGCTCGTAAACGGGATCTTTGGACAGCGGGATCTCTTGTAAACGGAATCTTTGGACAGCGGGATCTCCCGTAAACGGAATCCTTTGACAGCGAGATCTCCTGCAAACAGGAACCTTTGACAGTGGGATCTTCTGACAACGGGGTCTTTTGACACGGGATCCCTAGTTATAAGAGAGAGATATCATTTTGGAGAATCCAGCTAGAGTGAATGTGGATAGGGGTTAGGACAAATATCTTACCTGTTCACACTTCACACGTCTGCATAGGTCTGTGGTCCTGATTCTACTCTTGTCACTGAGTGAATGTGCTGTGTGTAGTAATATCTAGATTTATAGTACTTGTTCATATATCTGTATAGTAATTTGCAGTTATATTGTACTAGACCTGCTAGCTTACCTCTCTGTATAATGGCCACCCCTAAACTAACCACGTTAGAATTAAAGGCAAAGGGGGAAGAAATGGGATTGGGGGGTTCTGCTCTAACAGATTACATACAGGAAGTGGAGAGAGAGTATCGTCAAGCAGAAAGGGAAGATCGAAAGGCCGAGCTGGAATTGAGAAGGATGGAGTTGGAACAAGCAGCTAAGAAATTGGAAGCTGAGCAAGCAGCTAAGAAATTGGAAGCTGAGCAAGCAGCTAAGAAATTGGAAGCTGAGCAAGCAGCTAGGAAATTGGAAGCTGAGCAAGCAGCTAGGAAATTTGAAGCTGAACAAGCAGCTAGGAAATTAGAAGCTGAACAAGAAGCACAGAAGAGGGAGCACGAGTACCGGATGCGGGAACTCGAGCTCAAGAGTCAATCTAATGGAGAAACTGAGGGAGCAGTTGGAGGTTCCTCCATTCCAGGATCAACACCAGTAGGTGGACATGGGTACCATGCTATGAAGTTTCCTTTAGCGGTCTACGAGGAGGACAAAGAGAAGATTGACCAATACCTTCAACGCTTCGAGGCTATGTCAGTTGCTATGGGTCTGGAGCGTAACAAATGGAATCTTAAGCTATCCCAGGGTTTACTCGGGACCGGATACGAGGTTTATTCTCGCCTGCCACCAGGACATGAGAACAATTATGACGAATTAAAGACGGCTCTGCTGAAACGATTCGAGGTTACGTCACATACCTACCGAAAAAAATTTCGAGCAGCGAAACGAGAACCGGGGGAGTTGTTTGCCGCCTACAGTTTGCGTCTAAAATATCTCCACAAGTGGATGGATTTGGCTGGGTTCGCACATGACTATGAGAGTCTGGAAGAGCTCATGGTGGTCGACCAGCTGAAGAAGCAAATGTCTAAACCTCTCAGGACGTTCCTGGGAGAACAAGGAGCGGAACGTATTGACCTCGTGACTAAATTAGCAGAACGGTTCGTCGAGGTACATGGGGAGGCAGGGGAGAACCTTTCCACCAACTCCAAAAGTCAAGAGAAACATGACAAGAAGAAAACCAAAAACTCAGGAACAAAAAAGTGGGAACCTTATGTGCAAAAATCAGAGGATAGTTCAGAGAAGAAGAAGGAGGAAAGCAAGAGCACTTCAAGCTCTACACCTAAACGACCGTGGTCGGAGAAGTGGTGTTCAATTTGTAAGTCACCCTCTCACAATACGAGGGACTGCAAATCGAAGGCTAAGAACCCTCACTTCGCAGCATGTCAAGTGACTTCCAAGGAGGTTGTCACGGAAAATGCCAAGGTCAACAAGGAAGCTCGCCACCAGGAGAGCTCACTCAAGTCTGGCAATAGAAAATCTAGGACAGGGAAATGGTGCAACCAATGCCAGTCGAATACGCACAATGCTATTGACTGCAGAGGAGAGTCAGGAGACACTCAATTCGTCGTGTGCCCCGGGAAACCTAAGGTGGAGCCCACCGAACAGGTCGAGGCCGAGGAAGAGACTCCAGACCAGGAAAAACCACCTGTAGTGGAATTGGTAGAGGTTAACGGTCGTCAAGTGGAGTGTTTATACGACACAGGACTGGACGGGGAGGCCGTGATTTCTGCGGATCTGGTACATCCAGAACAATTCACAGGTGAGACATTGGATATACAGCCTGCACAGAAGAGTGCTGTAGTCATGAAGTTGCCTATTGCTAATGTGGAGATTCGGTCAAGGTACGTCACCGGCACCATCAAGGCCGCTGTATTGACCGATCCCATTTTTCCAGTCATCCTAGGTTGCCGGTAAGTCTTTCTGGGAATGCCCAGGGAGCCAATCCATATGGGAGCAATGCAGACTCGCTCTCAGACGAAAACGGAAGAGGCAGACGCAATTGTGACTAACCCAATGCCGGGGGAGCTACGAACTGCCCAGAGTGAGGATGATACTTTACGTCCTTGCTACAAAAAGCTGCAGAAAAGTGCTGATCCACCAGGGCGGGGGCAGTACTACATGAAGAATAGGATACTCTACAGGAGAGCAGGAAGGGGAGACAACCTATACGGTCAGTTGGTCGTCCCGAAAGCTCACCGGTCCCAGATTCTTCATATGGGGCATACCATCTCCTTTAGTGGACACATGGGTATTGCCGCCACCATGCAGCGGATTTCCTGCCATTACTATTGGCCGGGAATGACAGATGATGTGCGTCGGTATGTGAAGTCATGCCCTGAGTGCCAGAGGGTGGCACCGAAACACTGGACAGCACCGGTGGTGTTGGGTGAGATGCCCATCATGAACTCTCCTTTCGAGAGGGTAGCCATCGATATCGTGGGTCCACTTCCCAGGACTAGGAAGAGGAACATGTATATACTCACAATGGTGGATTGCTGTACAATGTGGGGTGAGGCTATACCGTTGACCACGATTGACTCGAAAAGAGTGGCGGACGCACTGATGGATGCCTTTACCAGATTAGGCTTTCCGGATCAAATTCTGACGGACAATGGATCTCAGTTTTGTGGAAAACTCATGGAGGAGGTATTTAGGGTGTTTCACTCTAACCACATACATACCAGCCCTTACCACCCTCAAGCCAATGGACAAGTAGAGCGTTTCAACGGCACGTTGATGACAATGCTCAGGAAATTAGCGCAGGAAAAACCGGATAGGTGGGATGAATATATCCCAGCAGCACTCTTTGCCTATCGGGAAGTTCCTCATGGCTCAACAGGACTACCACCCGCTACGTTGCTGTTTGGTCGTCCAATCAAAGGACCGTTGGAAGCCATGTTGAGGAGTTGGACTGAAGAGGGGACGTCAGAAGAAGTGATCTCATCCTATCAATACGTGGAGGAACTGAAAGAAAAACTCCACAAGGGATGGACTCTGGCAAATCAAAACTTGAAAAAGGCCAGGAAAAGACATGCGGCTTACTACAACCGTAGGTCTAAAGAAAGATATCTAGAGGTGGGAGATAAAGTCTTGTTGCTACTCCCAACGGGAAACAACAAACTGGAGATAGGTTGGCAAGGACCATTTCCCGTGGAAAGGGTGATATCCAGAACCAACTATCAGATCCGGATCCGGGGAAAGTCGAAGATTTTCCATATCAATCTCTTGCGGAAATATGAAGAGAGACCCGGAGACAAGGCAGCTCACCTCATGGCAATGGCAGTTGCAGTGGAGACTGAAGTGGGAACCCGCGAGGGCAGGGAATATCCCTTAGTACACCAGGAAACCTATAGGGATGTGCAAGTGAACCCTGATCTGACCTCCCAGGAGAGGGAAAGGATAACCCAGGTTCTCAAGTCTCATAAGGAGATACTGACTGATAAACCAGGACGAACGAGGTTGGTTGAGTTCGAGATGACTTTGACCACACAGGAGCCTGTTCGCCAAAAGGTTTACCCAGTGCCATTCTCTAAAGAAAAGGCCCTGGAGGAGGAAATACAGAAACTGCTGGAGGATGATGTGATTGCACCATCCACATCCCCATACAATGCAGGGGTAGTTTTGTTACGCAAACCAAGTGGAGAACACAGGTTGTGTATAGATTACCGACTTCTGAACAGTCACACACAATTTCAGGTGGAACCTTTGCCGAATCCAACTCAGCTATTCGCTAGGCTCCATAAGGCTCGGTACTTTTCAAAGGTGGATCTGAGTCGGGGGTACTATCAGATACCAGTCAAACCGGAGATTCGACCACTGTTAGCTTTCAGTACACCCAGTGGACACTACGAATTCAAAGTCATGCCCTTTGGACTCAGCAATGCACCCAGTGTGTTTACACGCATGATGAGGACTTTACTAGATCCGTTACAGGATCCATCCATCATCTCATTCATGGATGATATTCTGATTTCCAGTGACAGCCTGGATGACCACTTACATTCCTTGGAGAGAGTGTTTAATAGGCTCAAGGAAGCAGGGCTTACCGCTCGTCCAACCAAGTGCATGATTGGTTACCAGACTCTGGAATTTCTAGGCCACACCATCACTCCAGGACACATAGTCCCGGAAGAAAAGAACCTGGAGAAAATCAGAAATTCACCAAGGCCAAAAACGAAGAAGGATGTGCGATCTTTTCTCTCGTTGTGTGGGTTCTACCACAAATTTATCCCACATTTCACTGAATTGGGAGCTCCGTTGACGGAAACCTTGAAAAAGGGATTCCCGGACCAAATCATTTGGACACCAGAATGTGAGAATGCCTATAGTCAGTTAAAGGAGGCCTTAGTCAGCAAACCTGTATTACAGCTCCCTGACCTTTCCAAACAATTTGTGTTGAGAACAGATGCGAGTGCGATTGGAATTGGAGCCGCTTTGTTACAGGAAGGAAAAGACGATGCTTCGGTTTTGAAACCTGTGGCATACGCAAGTAAGAAACTTCTACAGGCGGAGAGGAATTATTCAACCGTCGAGAGAGAGTGCTTGTCCCTTGTATGGGCAGTGCAAAAATTTCAGCCATATTTGTATGGAGTTAAGTTTCGGGTCCAGTCGGATCATCAGCCCCTGATGTTCCTGGCTACTTCTCAGAAGCTCAACGCACGTTTGATGCGGTGGTCGTTGTTACTTCAACCGTATAATTTCACAGTAGAGTACATTCCTGGGAAGGAAAATGTTGGAGCGGACTTCTTGTCAAGACACCCAGCTCCTGAAGAAGAGGAATGAATCATCTGGATTTAACTCATGGTGGAGAAGAGTGAGATGGACTACTCTCTTAAGAGGGGGCCTATGTCACGAGCTCGCCATGAGTTAACCAGATAATAATACCGACGGTTGCTTGGCGTATATTTTCTAGGCCACAACAGTCGTACTAACAGAGTAAACACAGCTGCACGGGATACATCAGGTCAGCCCATATACACATTTGGTGGTGAGTGAGGAGGAAGTGAGTGCGCTGAATCATATATCACTTTGACAAGTCATAAACATATCAGAGGGAAAACGGAAGTACTTAGCACGGAAGTAACAGTACATATGTCAATTCTGGGTTTCCGGAACATCGAGAAGATTGACGGGGTTATTGGCAACTGTTGTTGGGGGTATACAGGAACTCGCTGGCTTGTTTTGGGAATCTAAACCAGTGATGACAGATCTAACATGGAGGGAGCCAGAGGGGGGATGGATCCCTGACAGGGGATGATCTGCCAATGTGCCACCTGTGTGGGGGCATAAAGGATAACGTCACGTGGCCAACTTTGGTAGTTTGCCATATAAACCCGAGTTGGGGCCAACTAGGGGGACTTGGAAATGTGGCTCTAGTCGGAGTGCAAGGGCACTGCAGTGCTTAGTGGAAATAATATCTACCGTGTGTTAATTAGGGACTTAATTTTACACGTGCCTGTAATGGCAGATGTAGATATGATTGATAGGACTGCAGTAGTGCCATTTAAGGTATAACCTATTATATATTAGTTCTAATTACTTTAGGCAGTAGCCGTGTTAAACTATAGTGTGATGATTAGCACTGTTAGTGGAAACTAGTTAGAGTAGAATAGTGATATTAACTCTGCTAGTTAAGAATAGATTAGTGAAGTGTTGATAAGCTTTACTAGTTGAGAATTGAGTAATGAGGGATAATTGGGATCTTCCCGTAGGTGTCCCTGGTGGGCGGGGTTCCGCATTCTGTTTGCTGATTTTTTCTTTGTCATAGCCTGATTCGGCTCTAGGTGGGTAGCTAATCTGCTCTATGACTAAGTCTAGTTAGCTAAAGATCATTAAGCAAGGTGATAGGCTTACACTCAGCCGAAAGGATCAGTGACTAGTACTATCACCAGATGTGTTGTTTCTATCCTAGGTTCCCTACCAGATCCAAGGAAACTCAACAAGTTTTTGGGAAAGAATCCAATCCCATTCGGAAGAACACCAGTTCAACAATCAATAAAGTTGCATACAGAACGTAACTAAAGCTAGAAGGAAGTTGATTCACCAAAGAGAGTGATGCGTACTGATGCACCACACAGCATCAGACAGTAGTAACGAACTGAAAACATTAAGTCTAATAATTACATAGTGTGATATAATCTCGTGTAATAGAACACAAGACTTGATACTTGAGGCTAGATAGACACGAGGGAGGATCCAGTACAGTAACAATTAACATTAATCTGTGTACACACTACAAAGGACTTGTGCATTTTTTTATGAACGATAGGAACGGACATTGTGTAGGGTGCAACCGGTCCATGATTAACTGTTTATACCACCGGTGTCTATTTCGGATGTTCATGAAATGGGATTACCAGAGGTCTACAGAGGCAAATCAGTATCCAGCAGGATGGTTTCGGCGCTGGGTGAGAAGTACATGTTCTGACGTAACGTGCTGTGGTCTATCCTTGCTGGGATCAGCTGACTGGGTTGTTATCTGAGAGTCCGATTCTACACACTTTATAGAACACGTCACACATTTTCTTCACATACACGTCTCATATACGTTACACTTTTCTTTTAATAAATTAATCTTTATTAATTTTTAGAAGCAAGAGTTGTTGAGTATATTGCGTTGGGGAAGTATGAGAAGGGGGCATAGTACGACAGTGAGAGAGTGATAGGAAAAGGTGTCCATAGGCTGATGGAGTGTGTTGGACGGAAGCTGGTGGATTCTCCAGAATATTGAGAGAAAAAAAATATTATAATGTGGGTGTCGACTCTCTTCACTCCAGGGACGACACTGTAAAGGAGGACACGACAATTAGTTCAATAATTTTTGCTGGACATGTATGCGCTGTGAATGTTTAAAGCAGAACTAACATATTAGCACCTTTCGGCCGACACGTCTGACTTCTTCCCGGCATTTACTTCTTCTTCATTCGTTCGCTTGAAATATGTCTATAACTGCAATGATGTCTCTTGTATGTATTCAACTGTCTTTTTTAGTTCACACAGCGGACCATAGAGTTTACCTTCCACTGTCATCTCTCTAGGCCAGAAGGTTTGCCTAGATATGTTATATTTTGGGCAGTCTTGGAGTATGTGCTCTGCTGTCTGTGACGCCAATCCACATGTGCACATGGCTGAATCACCAATCTTGAATTTTGTATACATGTGGTCACGTAATCTATTGTGTCCTGTTCTGAGGCGCAGAATAATGACTTGTTCTGGTCTGTCCATAACGTGGTAGTCATCTTGAGCAGGTTTTGGTAGCTTTCTGACTGATTTGATCATTCTTTTCTTTTGGTGGTATGTACGGGCACATCAGGCTGTTCTTCTTTGGCTCCTTCCTTATCCAATTGATCAGCTCTGTCGTTTCTGGGTACTCCAAAGTGGGATGGTATCCATTGTATGGTGACCTTATGCTGACTGCTAAGTTCAGAAAGTAGTGTCTTTAGTACTGGCAATTTCCCAGACAAGATTTTGCATCTGTCAATAGCACCACAGGTTGTGTACCATTGTTGGTATTTAGTAATTTCTCTGTCGCTATCTTGATTGCCTCAATTTCAGCATCATAGTTATGGCAGTACTTTCCTGTCGGTACTCTGGCTGTGTCCCTAGTATTATTTGGGTATTCTATGTACACTCCCGCTCCTCCATTTCGAACAGCAATGTGTGCTGACCCATCTGTGTAGACTCGGATCCAGGGGTCATGTGGGTATTCTTCATCAAGGAAGCTGAGAGTGGCTGTTCTGCGCTCTACACTGTTCTATTCTTCCTTGTCAAATATTCCTCTCACTTTTGTCTGGATTTGTAGTGATAGTCTATGTTCATCTTTCCATGGAGTTCGCTCTGGAATAGTTGTTAGGGGGATACCAACTGTGGGCAGATCGGTGGTTTCACTGCAGAGTCATTTGGCCTGGTGGATAAAACTACTTCTTTTCAACCGGCCCATAACTAGGTTTTCAAATCTGTTCTTCATAGGTGGCCTGGCAAGCTGAGGAACTTTTCAGCTTGTATTAGCGTTTTCACCAGCTCCGTGGCAGAGGGGTTAGCAGCTTTCTCCGCTAACCCCGAATACTCTCGTCACGTGACGCGACGAGAATTAGCAGTGGTTCGAATCGCAAAAGTGACTTATGAGAGTATGGAGCCGGTCGCTCAGAAAGTCGTGGCGTGCTGATGAGCGTAATCTAGCCTAGGAATCAACATACAGCTGAAAGATGCTGGTGTTGACCGCAATATCCTGAAACAGGATGGAAACGCGGGGAAAAAAAATTAAAAAAAAAAAAAAAAAAAAATTAGCGTTTTCGAATCTCTGTGCTCTCTCAGTGCTCGTGTTCTCCCCATCTTCTCCATTTCCACTATAGGGGTTGATCTCATCCCTTCTGTGGTGACTCTAAGTGCTTGATTTTGCACCTTGTCCAGCTCGTGTAGTGTGGTTTTTTATACCGAACACCACGCAGTTGACCCGTATTCCAGGTGTTGTCATATGCTCTGTTAATAAACTTTGCTAAGTATTTTCCCACTGGCTCCCCATGTGGTTCCACTTAGCTTTTTCAGGATGGCTATTTTCCTTCTGGCTTTTGCTACTGCTTTACTGATGTGCTTTCTCCATGTCAGCCTGCCATCAAATGTTACTCCAAGGTATGTTGGTTCATTATCTTCTCTTAGGGGTATTCCATTTATCTGGACGATCCGTCTTTTGTTTCGGAGAAAGGGTAAATAGAGTGGTGCTGCACTTGTCAGTGTTTATGCTGACACACCATCTATTTGCCCATGCAACAAATGTATCTACAGCTCATTGTAGTAATCTGGTGGCCACTGATGCATGTTCATTTGTGCTCCATAGAACCAGGTCATCGGCGTACATTGCCGCTTTAATTCTATGCGGTAGATTAGCAACGAGATCATTGATGAAGATTAGAAAATGTGTGGGGGACAAGACTCCGCCCTGGGGAACACTGTGACGCAGTAGTACTTTCTTACTCTTGAGTCTGTCTCTCTGTACTCGGGCTCTTCTGTTGTGCAAGTATGCTTTCACCCATTTGTACATTCTTCCACTGATTTTGAAGTTTATCAGTTTCATCAGACGTTCTTTCCAGACTTTGTCAAAGGCTTTCTTCAGATCTATCCATGATGCAAGCACCAGCTTCTTCTCTTGGAATGCATCCTCAATTTCTTGAGAGAGGCAGGTTTTTTGATCTTCCGTAGAGTAGCACTGCCTAAAGCCAGCCCGCAGTAGCACAAGGATGTTTTTACTTTCAATGTACCATTGCAGTCTGTGATTGATAATGCGCTCCAGTGTTTTGCAGAGACAGCTGGTGAGGCTAAATAGTCTGTAGCTAGAGGCAATGGAACTCTTTCCCTGATTTTAGGAGGGGTATCATGATTGCTTCTCTCCAGGCTTGTGAAACACTGCCTAAGGTCCAGCTGTTATTGAAGATCTGCAACAGCTTTGCTTTGGCCTCTGTTCCTAGGTTCCTGATCATTTCATTGGAGATACCATCGGCTCCTGGTGACTTTCTCATTTTCAGTTTTTATATGGCTAGCTCCAGTTCGCTGACTGTGATGGGTGCCTCAAAAAAATCATGTACTATTTCCTTCTGTCCTGTACGTTGCTGTTTCTCTCAAATCTCTTGTTGTTTCTCTGGAATAATTTTGATATTGTTATCTTCTGCGAATGAGTCTGCAAAATGGTCAGCTGCTTGCTTTCTTGTTAAGATGTTTCCATCTTTATGTAGTTCAATTTTTGAGTTTCTCCCTGTGCCCTCATCGTTAAGTTGTTTTATTAGCTTCCACAATTTCCTTGCGTCTCTTTCAAAGTTCAGAGACTCCGTTTTCTCCTGCCAGCTTTTCCGTCTAGCATGCAGCTTGGTCCTTTGAAATTTGGCTTTTGCGTGCTGGAATTTATTGTGGCGCTCTTGGCTGGGTGTGGCCTCTGCTTGCTTTCTGCACACTTCCACATCATTATGCAACTGTTCCAGTTCACAACTTCAGTAGGGTTTATATTGTTTACGGGCTCCTCTTGGTACTGTTTCTCGTGCTGCCTGTAGTATGCATTTCCCAAACTCTTCAACAACTTTATTTATATCTTTCTCAGTGTTCAGGTTTCTAACCAGATTGCTGGTGCGATGCTTGTACATTCTGGACACAGTGTAAAATAGTACAAGGGCAAGTCACAAATGGCTGTAGAAAAATAACTAAATATGAAAACTTGAAACCAGTTGATTTTTATACATAGATTGTCCCTTTATTTCTCAACATAATTTCCACCAACATTGATGCACTTATCCCATCGTTTTATCAGTCCTCCCAAACCGGCTGCATAGAACTGCATGCTCTGTTTTCTAAACCACATTTTCACTTCAAATTCAATTTCAGTGTCATTTGCGAAATGTCTCCCGCCAAGGTGGGTTTTCAGCGAACCAAAAAGGTGGAAATCGCTAGGGGCTAAGTCAGGGCTGCAAGGTGGATTTTCCAGAACTTCCCACCTTAGTTGGTTAATTTTCTCCTGAATTAATCAAGCCGTATGTGGTCTGGCATTGTCATGAAGAAGCAACACTCCTCTAGTCAGCAGTCCTGGAAATTTCAATCGATCATGCATTATGCTGTATGCTGAACCATATGAGCACCCTATTGCAGATGCTACAGAGTCTATAGTTACTCGCCTGTCATCTCTAATCATCTCCTCCACCCGTTGCACGGATGCTTCTGTTGCAATCTCAACAGGACGGCCAGATCGGATTTCATCAACAATTTTAGAGCGTCCTTGAGAAAATTTTTCTACCGAGCTAAGCACCGCTTCACGGGACAAACATTTGTTAGCATAACAGGAAGCACTTCCTCATGAATATCCTTTGCAGGCAGTCCTTTTGACCACAAAAAACGCACAACAGCACGTTGCTCTTTGGTTGCACACTCCGTAAGTACAGCTGCCATTTTGTTTATGCCGCGCATGCGCATGAGACACCAAGCACCACCTGACGAATGGGAATATAAAGTTCGATGTTGCTGTCACCTAATGACACCTGTAGAAAACACCAACTACATTTACCTGCCATCCCACAGAACTGTATGACTTACTTATTGACTCGCCCTTGTATCTACTGAATCAGTTAATATAACTCTCCAATTCATGCCATTATATTTCACAAATAAATGTCTGCCCCTGGATCTAAGATAGATGTGTGATACGAAAATATTGATAACTGACATCAAAACTAGCCAATCTCTCATCTAAGATCTAGAACTGTTACTGTCTCATGTCGACTCTGTAGCCATCCCAACAAATGAGTGCAGTGCACTTGAGACTGGGACTCTGCAATGTAGTCAAAACACCACGTTGCAGCAGTTACCTAAATCAATTAAATGTCTGCCGAAGTCCAATCTTCAGTCAATGGTGGTGTAAAATGCCTTGCAAGGCCAATTCCACAGCAGAGATGGAGTGAGGGTTGGGAAGCCATGAACAGGGTACGAAGAATGGCAACATGGCAGCAATCAAATGTATAGATGCATTGCAAACTGCCAGTGTGGAGGCGATGACTCTGGCGAATGGCCAGGGAAGCAGCTGGCTGTGAGGTGCTAGAATATGTATGAGGGCACGAAGCACTGGGTGCACAATGCTCTCCTCCCCAAGCCAGGGGTGGCTTGGGAACAGGCACAGTATGCATTTGTGGGACAAGCGGGAAAACAACTCAAAGTCTCAAAACAGGGTACGAACAAAAAACAGGAGAAAGACACCTGGAGTCATGACCCAGGTGGGCCTGCCACCAGAGAGTATCAGGAAGATAAAAGGCCTAATCATTCTGGGAAGGGGGAAACGCCTTCTGATGATCAGAAGGCCTCTGTCATGCTTGGTCAATGGTGGAGTTGGAGCTCTAAGAGAAAAACTCTTTGATGTTATGCTATAATTTTAGTATTCCTTTAAATTAAAAGTGAAACTTTGACTGTACCTGTCACAGTCTGATTCAAGTTGATCTGCATGTTTCCGTAGAATTTCTCCTTCCCTCTCAGATTCCAGTTTTTCCTTCTCTGCTGTATCGAGTCTAGACTGCAGTACAGTCATCTGAGTCTTTGTGTTATTACAGACTTCTGAAAAATTCCCCAAAAATGTTAGTACAGATATTACCAAACGTCAAAGTAAAAAAAGAAGAGATCAATCTACAGCTAATCCAAATGATTACCATCAACAGATAATTACACACAAGTTGTCAAATTACATACAGCCTCAACTTCTTGATCTCGTTAACACTATCAGGTGCAAGGTGTTAAACACTCATGAAAAAGAACACCCCCCCCCCCCCCCCCATCTGCATTGAGACCTCCATGCTAATATCTCTAATACAAGCAGTAGTTAGTTTTAGGTTCATGACATTTCTATAGTTTATGATAAAATGATAAAATATAGTTGGCAGATGCCTTACTTGCATATGTTCATGATTGTAATAAGTATATAAAATTTAGGTAGCACAAGATACATCTGGGAACCTCAATATCACTGAATCACTGAATATTCTTGACTTGATAAAAACACCTGTTAGTTCTTGCTCCTTGCTAGAAAAACTTTCCTTCAGTTTTATCACCTCATGTTGAGACAAGGCCAGAGACTCAATGAGATCTGTCACCTTCTGCTCTGCCCTGTCCTTGTCTTGCCTGGCTGTGTGCAGCAGTGCTTCAAGGTCAGTCTTGTCATGAGCATGTCTGGTCGCCTCAAGTTCAATAACCTGTGAGGAAATTGTCTTCTAGGTTAATGGAGTTATACTGTGATGATAATATAAACTTCTGCAAAACTATTTTATACTTTATGTTTGCCATCTTCACTGCCATGCACACATGCTTATAATGCGCACATACATCATTTTGCTTTATATACACTGTGATGAAACACACACTTCTCTGTAACCAAAAATAATCTATAAAACAGAGGCAGCAGGAGCTCAGTCTGCCATTTTATCTTGCTGGTGAGAGGTGCTGCAAGAATATTGTCATACAAGAAACAAATTCGAACTCTTGTTGAAAATTTTGAAAGTCGGGGGGGGGGGGGGGGGGGGGGGGGGGGGGGGGGGGGGTTGTTTGTCATTATTGAGGTCCAGTTGCCAACTCAGAGTAATTCCAATCCAGCTAGCAGCAAAGTACCTATTCATCTTTGTCATGACAACAGGAAGAAGTGATTGAGAGTGGCTATTATCTACATGGCCTGGCAGAGTGAATCATTTGCTGCACAATGTCAAGTAATTCAGAAACCGTTCATATTTTTGGTAATGTTATAGGCAGTCAATCCACAAGAAGAAACTGGCCAAAAGTCAGACATTGAGAGACTATTGTTCCAGATAACCCAATCAGTGCTGCTGATAAACTTGATCAGCTGTGTTCCATATACTGACTCTAGTGAGAGGTCATATGATGATTTGCATATACTGTTGTGCCCAGTTTTCTCCCAGGACTATTTCTTAGATGTATAATTTGTAATATTGTTGCCTGCTGATGACCTGCAGACTACATTAGTCAACCTCACCTCCCTGTGGTGTATACCGGGAAACCATGACTGCGAGGTTATGGGCCAAGAGAGCTCTGGCTCGCCAGGGTGGGGGGGCAGACTTCCCTTGGTCAGATTTTTCTGCCCTAAATCTGACATTGCATTCGTTACAGACTCAAGGAGTATGCTAAGTAAGGTGGAGAAAGGAACGATTTTGTGGCATGACTATTTTCACTTCAGAGGTCACAGATTGTGAGATTATATGGATTTTTTGCTCTGGCCATGCGGGAATGCGGAGAAATTAACAGGCTGATAGCCTGGCAGGGAATGCACCTCTTGGTGGTAGATTACCTATGGACAAGGGAGAGGTGGCCGAGCACCTGTGGGACCAGGTGGAGAAGGCGGGGGAACAAATTGAGAACCCATACGTGGAAAGAATGATATTGCAGGGGTTCTAGAAGAATCTCAAAACTGAGAGGGAAGACAAGGGGTACTTTCAATCAGATAGCGGTGGGAACTAGTAGTAGTATGACTCTTCGCTGGCTGTTGAATAAGGGGATGGAGCGTGTATGGGAATCTCCTGAGTGCAGTGATGTCGGTTCTTAGCTGAACTCAAATATAAATAAAATATATATCAGAAAGAATCATATAAGTGAGAATAAAAGAACAGACAATTACTACATATGTACAGATATACACACCATGTAATACAAACAAAAATTAGCAAGAATGCAAATTTTTCGAAGACATCCATGACATACTAAATAAAATAGAGAAGCATAGAGAAGCAAGACATCATCATAGTTATGGGAGACTTCAATGCAAGACTATAACATATGAAAATGGACATAGAGAAACATCTTTAGCATTTGGAGATCAACACAATGAAAGAAATGATAATGGAAGTAGATTGATAGAGCTATGCAGTCAACACGACTTCTATTATACAAACACATTTTATAAGCACAAAGACCCACAAATATACACCTGGTACAAATGGAACGATCTAGACACCAAAAGCCAAATCGATTTTATATTTACAAGAAATAACAGAAAGATAAATATATTAGATGCAAGAGCAGTGCCCAGCTTAAGCATAAACACAGACCACAAAGCAGTTATTACCACAATAAGAACCAACAAAAGAAGAGAGCAAAGACCAGGCAAATACATGCCATGCGAATTAGTAAACTTAAAAAATCTCAAAGATGAGGCAGCGAGGGAAAATTATGAGAAAGAACTAAATGAAATCTTTGTAAAACTACCTATAGAAAGAAAAACAGTGGAAGAAGAATGGGAGATGTTCAAATCAAGTATTCTAAATACTGCAAATAAAAAAAAAAACAACAACAAAACATGGAACCACCAAACAAACGCAAAACATGGACAAAGAAAATAACAAGTTGGTGGAACATCGAGGTTAATGAAAGCTGTAAAAGAAAAAAAGGAAAATTATAAAAAGTGGGTGACAAGCAAACAGGATCATGATTACACAGAATATAGAATTGCAAGAATATAAGATTAGAATAATAAAGAGAGAAAAACAAAAAGACAGGGAGGAATATGGAAAAGAAACTCTAAATAAAAACTACAAGAAGGCAACTAGAAACTTCTACAAAAAAATCAGTGCAATTAGAACCAGAGCAGAACCCTTTGACCCAGCTGAAATAATAAGCAACGAAAAATGAGAACCAAATCCTAAAAAGATGGAGGCAGCACTTCGAACAACTTCTCAACATTCCATCAGATGCCAAGGGAATTCTGTAAACCGACGCAGATGTTATCGAAGAACTAGAACCAGACTTACTGAAAGAAGAAATTAGAAAAGCCATCAGATTAGCCACATTGAATAAATCACTGGGACAAGACGAAATACCAAATGAACTCATTAAAGCAGCAAGAGAAATAGGAACAGCATGGCTGTATAGACTATTTAACCATGTTTGGGGAGAACAACAGACACCACGAGACTGGGGAAACGCCATAATTAGTCCAATTTGGAAAGACAAGAAGATAGAAACAAGCTGTGGGAAAATCTTTAAACGATACGGAGTAAGTACACATCTAACAAACTTATGTAGAAGCTTATACAACAACAGTGAATGCACGGTAAGAACAATTGGAGGACACTCAGGACCCTTCACAATAAAATCCAGAGTATGACAAGGTTGTTTTCTGTCCCCCCTCTTGTTCATAACCAATATAGACAACATATGTAAAGAAACCAGCCAAACAGAGACCATAAAAAAGCATGATGAACAGAACACAGAAGAAGAACCAACAACAAATTACACCATTAAAGAACTGTTTGGGGACGATCAATTACTAATAGCAAAATCAGAAGCAGAATTACAAGTCCACATAAATAGCCTAAATGAAGTGTGTAAGGAACATAACATACAAATTAGCATCAGTAAAACAGAGGTAATGACTATAACCAAAGAAGAAAAACAACAAAGATTCATCTAAAAGAACACCCCCTGAAACAAGTAAAGTGCTTCAAGTACTTTAAAAAAAAAAGTTGTTCCATATCCTTCACAGGACGTAGCAGTCAACCCCAGAATTTTTTGGCTGTTCGTGATTCATGGGCAAGTTTACGTTCAGTGGCTTTCCACTGCTTTCTGAATGACCGGCACCCATACCATTTTGTAAAAAACCAAAATAAGACGGTCTGCTGCCAAATTGCCCATAGCTGTGTTTTGAATGCGGGTGTGAGGGATTACAGACTGCGTCCGTAACCCCTTTGCCACGGGGCCGCAAGTACTTAGGAAGTATAATTTAATCAAATGGCAAATCAGAAGACGAGACTGAAAATAGATGCAATAAGGCAAACCATCTCATTGGACAAATGGCACCAATACTAAAGAACAAACAAGTATCAATAGTTACTAAGAAAGCACTTTACAACACAATATTCCTACCAACTCTATGCTACTAATGCTAAACCTGGACTGACAGAAAAAGAGAAAAGAAAAATCACAACAGAAATGAGATTCCTGAGAAAAATACTCAAGTGTATCAAGAAGAGAGAAAATCAGAACTATAGTGGGGGTTTAGAGACATTAGACGTAGACAGTCACAATTTTTTGGGCATGTTATGAGAAGAAATGATTTGGAGAACTTGGTGACAACTGGTAAGATCGAAGGGAACAGACCAAGAGGAAGACCTAGAAGCAAATACCTGGATGGCCTTGCCTCCTCGTGGCATGGTCGAGACAGAAACACTGAGCTGATCCATGACTCTGGTGATCGAGCGAGATGGCAAAACATGACCGCCCACGCTTACCGGCATGGCACAGGATGGATGGAGTGGGGGTTATAGCAGTGCTAGATTTTATCAGAAAACAGGAAGTTAAATGGTTTGGCCATATAACTTGATTATAAACTAATCTTATACCACAACAAGCAATGATGTACAGACCAAATGGAAGCAGCAGAAGAGGCTGGCCATGCAAATGATGGACAGAGGGAATAGCAGAGTCCATGGGAATCTCGATACCTGAAGCCCATGAATGGGCACTCTACCGCTGTTTATGCTTCACCTCAGCCGCAAGGAACAAGAGGAACAAGATGAGATGAGACTTGTTTTTATCCATCCGTCTCAACTTCAGCTGTGATATGCTAACACTCATTATTAAATAATTGACATTTCTGAGTTGTTCAATTTCTCCTTTTATAAATGTGTTCTGGTTACTAATTTTTATTCATAAGCTGTTCTTCATAATTAGAAGAGAAGAAGTTTGTGACACCACATATTGAGATAGTTTAACAAACATGTTAACAATAAACATATTGACAAGCACTTCATTCTATGGGTAAAAAAGGGAGGCCCTCCAGAGTTCATTTCATTTATACATGTTAAAGTCTCCTCCCATAGTCCTGCTAAAGTACCTCACAACATATATATTGAATGCCATAATTTTATAGACATTATGTAAAACATTGGTCTTTCCTCGATTTTAGTCAACAAATAATTAGTCTTGTTATCACAAACATTTCTTACTTTGCTTCTTTCATTTTCCAAAATAGTTTTCAGTCTAGTGATATCAATCTGTTCTGCTGTTTGAGCTTCCTTCATCTCCCACAGTTGTTTCTCAATGGCTTCCTTTTCTGCCTTCAGTAACATATTAGCATGCTTTAGCACACTGAAAAAAAAGTGATTTCAACAAAATGTTTATGACTGGTATTAAGTAAACAAAAACAAAACATATAAGCATTACTGAATGACTTAGAAGCTTGCAGTATAATATATCAAGATCTAATTTTATCTTATATGGAGAATCATATTTTTATAACACCTGACACAATCAAATACAGTATAAATAATGACTAGGATAATATTAATTTGTTTTAAAAAAACCCACTGCTGTCAACAAGTGCTAATACCATCTTCAACGGGTTTACTTGTTTTTTTGTGATGTTTAGAATTATTAATCTGATTATACAATACATCTGTTCTGAATGAGTTTTCTTGTTTAAAGATGTAACATATACCTTTAATATACTGGTAATAATGTATATGAGCAATATGGAATATCCACTTTATCTAGACTAGCTTGAAAGGGAGCATTTTTTTGCCAAATGTGAACAGCAGCATATTAATAGGTGTCATCTTAATGAGCTATATCCAGTTGGGAACTCCAATGTTCTAAAAATAAAAGTAGGCTGTGATAGAGGCATGGTTGCTCAGTCCATATGCAAATAAGGACCCCTTTACATGCCATACCTCAGAGTAGCTGCTGACACAGATCACCCGTTGCATGAGGCACTGGAGGGCCAGCGACTGATAAGAGGGAAATCATGGATGGCTCAGGCGGAGGATACGATCAGACAGGTGTGCCCCTTGGAGAACATTAGGCGAGGAGAGGAGTGGGTCAGAGTGCCAGCGGAGCAATCAGACTTGTGCAGAGTTATAATCACATTGAGCCGGGAGTGCAGGGAGTGGCCAGCAGGGGCCATGGAAGTGGAAAACCAGCAACTAACCTAGGATAATGCTCAACTGGGTGATGTGATTATCTACACAGATGGTTCGGTGTTGAGAGGTAGTAGAAGTGCCTGGGGTTTCTTGGCAAAGGCTAATGGTTGACGTTCGGTGCAGGAGAGCCTGGCATATGATAAAACAACATCTAGCTTAAGAATGGAGGTGGAGGCAGTCAGTGCAGCTTTCCGCTGGATGGAGAATATGATACACACACACATCGTGATTGTAACTGACTCAGAAAGCATGCTGAGTAGGGTGAGGACAGGCAAGCTTCGTGCCGAGTGGCTTGCTTCGCTTCGGAAGTCACGGGTGACAAGCATCGTCTGGATCTTTTCTCCGAGGCATGCTGGTGTGCTGGGGAATGAACAGGCAGACAGACTGGCTGGCTCTGCAAAACTTGGTGGAGTACTGATGCATGATAAGGCAGGCGTGGTTGCGGCCTTGTGGGAGCACGTGTACACCTCGGAGGAGCAAATGGATCACCATGGTCTGGCAAGAACGCGACAGCGTGGAGTGACAAGGGGATCTGGCCGATGCTCGACGCTTAGAGGAAAGGCGAGACGCACATATAATCAGATTGCTACTGGTACTATTGGGGTTAGAACTCTTCGCTGGCTTCTGAGGATGGGAACGGAGCGCTTATTGGGAATGCCCCGAATGCTGTGATGTTGGTTCCTAAATCAATCAATCAATCAATCCATGCCATGTGAGGCATCATATGGTGTTCATTCATTCGGTGCGTGTCCTTTGCTCCCATAATAACCATCAAGAAAACCTCTGGGTCATATGTATTAGCCACATACATTGTGTAGAGACTAATCTGTAGCTGACTGGTGATGAGGTCAATATCTTGCTGATTGTCTGGACTTACTAGCAAATTTCCTGGTGCCCACTCTTTGGTCGGGTCCACCTGGGAGTCCAGGTCAGTCAAAGACATATCCACCTGGAAGTGAATTCAAACACAGACCACCAGGAAAGTAGACAAGCCACTGCTGCTATGAGTCCACGCGTAAGTGGAGATACAATTGTTAAGTTGAGATGCAGATGCAATCAGAAATCTGATCACACGGCTGTCATCCCTACTAGTCATAGTACAATATGGGGAAACAGTCATTCTTTATTCATGTGAATGTGACACCATGAGACATGTCTTGCGCTATGGATGACACCAAGTAGACTTATTGTTTTTAAAAAAAATGCTTTAAACATTATATTTCCATCACAAATGAGAAATAATGTTCAATAGGCCTTTTTCCCCATTTAGTCAGGTTTCCACGTGTATACACACAGGCAGGCAGACAGACAGATAGTTAGTCAACAGATCATCCTCATTGCACCCTGAACTGTTAGTCCATAAATGTTCAGATCACCTCCTCAGTATCTCCCTCAGCGTGTATCGACTAATGACACCAGTTCGTGTTAATTGACTATTCTTCTTTGGCTCTCTGGATGGCACTTTTGTCTAACTTAACCTCGGCTGACTTGTTTTTGCATTCTAGTCAAAGTTGCAATGTCATACCCATACCTTGAGACATTCACTCATCCCGCCTCTCTGAGAGCATTCAGGCTTTCAGTCTGGCTCAATACTCATCAGTTTCCCACAACAACCATGTCCTTCAAGTCAATCTGCTCGTTCTTGTCCTCTTACACCTGTGTGTTCTTGCACACAAATAAAACAGGTTTTAGTCAGTCTTTGCTCTGTGGTGAAGGGGTTACGGATGGAGTTCATAATCCCGCATACCTGCGTTCAAAACACAGCTGCGGGAGATTTGGCAGCAGACCGCCTTGCGTTGATTTTTTACAAAATGGTATGGGTGCCAGTCGTCCGGAAAGCAATGGCAAACTACTGAAAGTAAACTTGCCAAGAGATCACAGCAGCAAAAAATGCTGGAGTTGATTGCGACATCCTGTAAAGGATATGCAACTAATAATAAATACTTATATCATGTTGTTGAAAGAATTTTGGCCATTCCTATTATCATTTTGATTTCTACTTCACTTCTGCCATCATCTGTTATTACATGTCCAAGATAGGAGAAACTCGTTACTTGTTCTAGTATCTCCCCATTTACTGTGATGTTCATTGATGACCTTTCCTTTCCACTGCTAATTATTATAGTTTTCATTTTTTGGATGTTAATATCTAAGCCACATTCTACACTATGTCTGTTTACTTGTTCCACTAGGATTTGTAACTCTTGCTCGCTTTCTGTTAGTAACATGCTATCATCAGCATATCTAAGGTTATTTATGATTCTTCCATTGATTTTAAGAGCAGACAGTTCGACTTGTCAGAAATTCTTTCTGTGTATAGGTTGAAGAGGCTCGGGGACAACAGGCTTCCCTGCTGTACTCCTCTTTTTATCTCTATGAGCGACGAACAATTATTTCCGCATCTAATTGACGCCTCTTGTTCCCAGTACAAGTTACTAAGTCTGATGTCCTTTCTGTCTACTTCTATATCTTGAAGGCATGTAATTAGTCCTTCATGTTGTACTCTATCAAAAGCTTTTTTGTAGTCTATAAAACAAACATATTCTATCCATCTACATGATTACATTGTCTTGGGAAGACTTTTAAAACATAAGTGCCTGTACTTCTGCCTCAACCAGTCTGGCTCTTTTGTTTGTATTTTCTGTCCAGATGATGCATACTGAAAGACTAACCGCACCTTTCTGGCAGTGGCAACCACTCTTCACTGGCTTGTATGTCCTATAGTCAACACACCTGTTGAATGTCTTCAGCATGACCCATCCAAGATTTTTCTCTTTTTAACCAGCATTCTCTCCCCCCCCCCCCCCCCCCCCCCCCCCAATCTCATTGTGCAGATAGAGAGTATTTTTAAAAAATGGCAGCATGTAAAAGAGAACAAAGTGAGATATAAATACATCTTGCTCATTCCCAGTGAGAACAATTTTTGTGCAGAATAACAGGACTATCAGCTGTATTTACATGCCATCAGACTGACCTCTCTTGACCACAGTTATCTGAAAGACCATATAAGCAACAAAATACTTAAACTTCCCAGTGTGAATTGTATACATTGAACTGACCTGTATTTCCCCCTCAATGTTTCTTCAGCTTCTTGAGCTTCTTTGCATTCTGCTTCCAGGCAATTCACAGCATTACACCACTCTGTCTGCTTTCTCATGAGTTCTTCTCGCTCCTCTTGTGCAGATTTGAGAAGACCTAGAAGATAGTCCTCTCTGTGTGACTTACCTGGTAAATCACCAGAGATCAGCAGATGCTTTAGGTGCTCCAGCTGAAAACAAGAATGCAAATGTTCAATAAATTATGACATATGCACATGTTATACCTGGAAGTTGTAAAAAGCAAAAATTTGGACATGGTTGTTATGTGTGTGATGAACTGAACATCAAGAGTCAGTGCAAGAGCCATAAGAGCAAGTATGAGCAAGAGTCATAACTGTCATTTACTGCCAATATAGCACCATGACCAGACTATGCATGGAAGATACTTATAATATAGTAACATATCTTCTTCTTCTTCTTCAGCGTTCCGAGCCATTGAGGTTCTTTGCTGCAGTTACAATCCATCTCCATTCATCTCTCTGGTTGACCTTCTCTTGCCAGTCGTTGATTCCAAGTGCTTGTAGGTCTGTATATATATTATCTCTCCACCGTCTTCTTGGTCTACCTCGGGGTCTACGGTAATTTATTTCCTGAGTGTAAGCGAGTTTTGTTTCCCTATTATCTTCCATTCTTTCTATATACCCCAGCCATTGTAGTCTATTAGTCTTCATGATACCAGTGATTACCGGGGACTTAAACAGATCATAAATGTCTTTGTTACTTCTTCTTTTCCACTCTCCACTTTGTGTATCCCTAATGGGTCCAAAGATGCGATTTAAAACTTTGTTCTCAAAGGTTTGTAGCAAGGCTTCGTCTCCTTTCGTTGTACTCCAGGTTTCAGAGCCATACAGCACAACTGGTCTGATCAGTGTTTTGTATATTGTGATCTTGGTTTTATGAGACAGCGCCTTTGATTTAAGTAGATGTTGTAGTGCATAGTATATCTTATTTCCAAAATTGATTCTAGTTTGTATTTCTTCCCTTATGATGTTGGAGCAGTTGAAGATTGTACTCAGGTATTTGTATGTTTCCGTTCTTTTAATGGTCATATTATCTATTTGTACGTGGCCAGAGTTTTTAACCATTCCTTCTCTTGAAATTACCATATATTCTGTCTTATCTTGGTTGATAACCAGCCCCATCTGTTGGGCTTTTTCCTTTAAGTGAGTCAATATTTCCAATGTCTTTTGTTCACTTTGCCCTATAATATCTATATCATCTGCATAATCAAGCAGCTTGGATGTTCCTCCAATATCACATTCCTCCTTTACCCTCCTTACAACTTTCTCTAGAGCCAGATTGAAGAGTAGCGGCGATAGTGCATCACCCTGTTTCAAGCCAGGTGTTATTTGGAAAGGATCTGATTTCCTGCCTTTATATGTTACTATATTATAAGTATCTTCCATGCATAGTCTGGTCATGTTGATTAACTTCCTTGGTATTCCAAATTCCCGCTTAGCATTCCATAGACTATTCCTATGGACACTATCATAAGCCTTTTTAAAATCCACAAAAATGTTATGGAGATCTCTTTTATATTTCCATGTCGTAACATAAATATCTGATCTATTGTTGATCTGTTTTGTCCTCCAGATTTTTATTATTAGTTCGTATAGCTTTAGATGTTTTTAAGTCGTGTGATTACATATAGGATTTCTTCAAATGCAGGTTCTTCAATTTGTGGTTCACACGTTAGAACCTCTTCCTGTGGGAAAGTGTTACTTGGAGCTTCACAATTTAGTAATTCTTTCCATGTGTTGCACATTTCCTCATTGGTATTTATCATATTCCCATTTTTGTCTTTTAAACCATATGTATTGTGTTGGTGCCCTCGTTTCATTGACTTCAGTTCTTTAAAAAACTTTCTGGATTCGTTTTTCTGGTGATTAGTTTCCATATCTTTGATTATATTACTTATATATTCTCGCTTCTGCTGTCGAACTATTTTTGTAGCCTCTTTAATGTAAATCATAGTAACATATAAAGTCAGGAAATCAGACCCTTTCCAAATAACATCTGAGGGTGATGCCATATCGCCGCTACTCTTCAATCTGGCTCTAGAGAAAGTTGTAAGGAAGATAAAGGAAGAATGTGATATTGGAGGAACATCCAAGCTGCTTGGTTATGCAGATGATATAGATATTATAGGGGAAAAAGAACAAAAGACATTAGAAATATTGACTCACTTAAAGGAAAAAGCCCAACAGATGGGGCTGGTTATCAACCAAGATAAGACAGAATATATGGTAATTTCAAGAGAAGGAATGGCTAAAAACTCTGGCCACATACAAATAGATAATATGACCATTAAAAGAACGGAAACATACAAATACCTGGGTACAATCTTCAACTGCTCCAATATCATAAGGGAAGAAATACAAACTAGAATTAATTCTGGAAATAAGATATACTATGCACAACAACATCTACTAAAATCAAATGCGCTATCTCGTAACACCAAAATCACAATATACAAAACACTGATCAGACCAGTTGTGCTGTATGGCTCTGAAACCTGGAGTACAACGAAAGGAGACGAAGCCATGTTACAAACCTTTGAGAACAAAGTTTTAAGACGCATCTTTGGACCCATTAAGGATACACAAAGTGGAGAGTGGAAAAGAAGAAGTAACAAAGACATTTATGATCTGTTTAAGTCCCCGCTAATCACTGGTATCATGAAGGCTAATAGACTACAATGGCTGGGGCATATAGAAAAAATGGAAGATAATAGGGAAACAAAACTCGCTTACACTCAGGAAATAAATTACCGTAGACCCCGAGGTAGACCAAGAAGACGGTGGAGAGATAATATATATACTGACCTACAAGCACTTGGAATCAACGACTGGCAAGAGAAGGTCAACCAGAGAGACGAATGGAGACGGATTGTATCTGCAGCAAACAACCTCAATGGCTCGGAACGCTGAAGAAGAAGAAGAAGAAGAAAGAATAGTACCTTGCGGTGTATGGCAGAGGGGTCTTTAAGCCTGAGGAATTAAGGCCGCCTGGCTAGTGCAGTCGCCGCAAACTGTGCAGGTTAGGATTTTCTTTTTGCCCCCGATAGAAAAAAAGCCCACACCTTACCGGGGGATCGAACCCAGGCATACTATCTTCACTGAACAACAAACTCACAAATTTGCTGATGCCTCCATCACTAGGTGTTTAAAAACACACAACACATACTACAGTGCCTAATTTATCCAATCACTGTGATCTGTGCAAACCATGCTATGACATGATTCAAGTATTATCATTCTAATTTTACTCACTTGAATTCTTGCATTTTCCAACTTTTCCGTTTGTGTGCACAGGGACTCCAAGAGGACAGCCTTCTCATCTGTAAGTTTAGTGTTGTCTTCTGTTAACGCATTCACGGCATCTTGAAGGTCACCGAGTTCCTACAGAAGATACAATTTTATTGGAGTTAATCATTCAAGTTCTTTAAGTCAATAGTCACATGAAGCTAGTGAAAACCTCTCAGCTAATCATTCAAAATACTGGAATTAATAGTCATGTGAATCTAGTGACAACTTCACTCACATTTTGATAATTACATTATAATATCAAGCAAAATGATATGAAAATCATTGACAAGGTAGGAATGCTGTCACTGTATGCATCACTAACAAACTAATGATGAGATTTTTCAGTACTTGAGTTTTAACAGATTATTTAACAGTGTTCCCCAATATGTATCTTATTATTTTAGTAAAGTTAAACATTAGTATAAAAATATTATGCTGTATATTCATATAGTCATTTGTCAACTTGGTTACTGCTATATGAAATTAATGTTTCACAAATATAACCTGATTACTGCTAAGTTAAATGAATATGTTTCATGGATATATAATTGGTAACTGCAAAGTTAAATGAATGTTCACAGACATACAACTTGGTTACTGCTAAAGGAGTGGAATACATTTTCTATAATCATTAGTCATACAACGTATTTATTGCTGAGTGAAATACATAAGTCAAATCAGTTATTATACAAAAAAAAAGTCCTAAAAACAAAGCACCAGGTCCAGATGGAATAGCCATTGAAGTTATTCAGGCATGTAGGAAAACAGGAGTTAAATGGCTGACAAGACTTTTTAATATAGCATGGAAAGAAAGAAAAGTCCCAGACAATTGGCCACAGGCAATAATAGTACCAATATGGAAAAAGAAAGGTAATATGAGAGAGTGCGAAACATACAGAGGTATATCACTCCTGAGCCATACAGGGAAAATGTATGCAAAACTTTTGGAACAAAGAGCTAGACCCATAGTTGAACAACAGTTAAGCAAAGGACAATTCAGTTTCCAGAAAGGTAAAAGTTGCACTGATGCACTATTCACACTTAGACAAATATGTGAAAAAAATCATCAAACTTAGTGGCCAGCAGAATATTGTGTTTGTAGATTAGGAAAAGGCTTTCGATAGAGTACACAGATACAAATTATGGACCATCCTTGAAGACTACGGGATACAAAGACATCTGCTAGAAAACATCACAGCCATGTATCACTCGAGCCAAAGTGCAGTAAGAACACAAGAAGGTATATCAGATATGTTCGCAGTCAATACAGGAGTGAGTCAGGGATGTATGCTCTCTCCTCTGCTATTTAATATCTACTGTCAAACTGTAACTGTCATTTACTGCCAATATAGTACCTTTCGGTGTATGGCAGAGGGGTCTTTGAGCCTGAGGAATAAAAGCCGCCTGGCTAGTGCAGTCGCCGCGAACTGTGCAGGTTAGGATTTTCTTTTTGCCCCTGACAGAAAAAAATCCCACACCTTACCGAGGGATCGAACCCGGGTCTCCCAAACGAGAGTCCGGCATTCTAGCCACTCGGCCAGCCGCTCCTCTCCTTTAATATCTACATGGACAGAATATCCAAAGAAGCAAGCCTTGATAGAACAGATTCAGAAAATTTTTAACTCTTTACTTCAGATGAAACAATTGATCCAGAGGAAATAAATGAGCTTCTATTTGCAGACAATCAGTGCCTGTTTTACAGCGACGAGGGCAGACTGCAAAATCATATTAATAATCTGAGTTCAACATGCAGCAGATACAATATGAGTATAAATACAGCCAAAACTGAAGTAATGCAAGTTAGCAGATCGCCTGGTCCACTAAGTATACAGATAAAAAGCACATCTCTGAAACAGTTAAAGAATTCAAATATCTTGGAAGTATGATCACAGAAGGTGGCAGATTGGACAGAGAAATCAAAATTAATTGTCAAAAAAGCAAGTGAACTTACATATCAACTATCACCCTCACTGAAACATCCAAATATACAAATATACCCATGTCCGCAAAACGACAGATAATAAACAACATATTAACACCAACCCTATGCTACCACTTTTACAAAATCAATACCTGTGAGATGAGATGCCTGAGAGCTGCCAACTTAACAATCTGAGACCAAGTAAGAAATGCTGTTATCAGACAGACAGTGGGATCAACACCCTGTGCCACATTTATTGAAAGACAGAAGATCAAGTGGTTTGGCCATCTTGTTAGAATGCAACACCATCAACTACCAGCACTGGCCCTACATCAAAGAACATCTGCTAAGAGAGCAACAGGATGCCGGAGAAGAAAATGGATTGACAACATCAAAGACATTGTACAATCACACAGAATGACACTATCCAATGCCACCCATCGGGCGCTGGAGCACCAATTATTCCTCCCCACAACGCTTTACGGCAAAAGTGGAAGATGATGATGATGATTATTTATAGAGCTTAACTACTGCCAAACGAAATGCACATTTCACATACTCATGCTTAAGGAAATGAATATACTTAACAGTCAATCAAGCAGTACGATTATTTATCTATGAACAACTTTTTTTTATTTGGATAAGTGCAAACAGAGAAAGAATATTATTATGTCTATATGACATCTGTTTGTGTATATGTGAGCCTGAAGATAGAATAGAAATGTCCCTGAAACACAGTTAACATGGAGTTGATTTCACTGTCACTGATTATGCCAGATTTCTCATTACCACATAATGAAAGCTTTTGTAATCAACATTCAAAATCAATTATTGGCATCTTATTCTGATGTTTTCTAATTTGTTATTTGTGTTCAAGTGTGACATTGATACACCATGTTGGACAGGAGACATGTTGAACAACACTGGTTTGCGTCAATTGTTTAGTGTTATACAACACTGGTGACATATGCCCAATACTGTGATTTGCTTTGTTGCATTTATGTTTGATTTCTGCTGCTACTCTTCCATTGTATGACAGTATGCTCTTTAAATACAGTGGTACCTCGGGTTATGAATGCCTCAGGTAACGAACAATTTGGGTTACGAACAACATCTTTATAACTTTTTTGTCTCGGGTAACGAACAAAGGCGAGAGAGAGAGAGAGAGAGAGAGAGAGAGAGAGAGAGAGAGAGAGAGAGAGAGAGAGAGAGAGAGAGAGGGGAAAGAGAGAGAGGGGAAAGAGAGAGAGAGGAAAGAGAGAGAGAGAGGGGAAAGAGAGAGAGAGAGCAAGGTTTAACGTTGGAGACAAACGATCGCATATAGTACAAACGAAGGCCAAGCAGTACTAACATTGCTTATAGGTAGCCTAGTAGCCTAGTTTTGCACATGTGTGCAGCCTCGCTTTCACTGGCCTTACTACACAGCGGTAAAAGATTTCTTAGCAGTGGCACTGTGTTCAGTTTATCTCTTTCATTATTTTCCTTGTTAACCCCATTAATTATGAGTTCAAAGAGCGGTAGTGGTGCTGCTAGGAAGCAGAAATGTATAATAGTGGAGGTAAAGAAGGAAATAATTATGAAACATGAAAATGGCGTTCGTTTGTGTGTGACATCGCTAAGGAGTACAGCACGGCGAAACCAACATGTATCTCCACCATCATAAAGAAGCTTGTGGATCTTCAGAATGAACAGCTAAAGACATTAACGAAGGAGCAGTCGTCCGATGATGAGGAGCCAGTGACAACTTCAACTGCCAGGATTAAAGAAATTTGCAGCAAGTGGCAGACGTTGAAGACTTCTTTGTGAACCATCATCCAAAAAAACTTACTGCTAACAGGGCAGTAAACCTGATGAATGATAAGGCGATGGCCCACTTCAGAAAGATTCTCTAGCAAAGGAAGTGACAAATTTCCCTTGAAAGTTTCTTGGTGCAGAAAGATTCCCAGTCGGCTGCCAAGAAACAGCGACAAGAAACTCCTGAAACTAATGATTCAGAAAAGCAATGAAAGTGACAAATTTCCCATGATAATTTTCTTGGTAAGAAAGATAGACTAAATCATTTTTTTAAATTTTACATTTAATTTATTTGGTTGTTTTTTTAAAACTATATTTAATATGTGAAGTACACATATTCAGCGCTGTAGCTACGGAGTTCGTGCTTTGTGCGGCGCTTTCGGTGGGTCGCCCTGCGGAAAGAGACCAAGCCATGTGGGATAAAACCCGGGTCAATGAAGTCTTTCTGGTGACTGCCGTTTCCATCAACGATGAACTGTATTTTTTGTGGAAGACTTTTATGTTTGCATTCTGGCGGCGGCTTTATGCACAGTGTACCTGTGCGGGCTGTTGGCTTGCCGACACTTCTGTCTATTCCATTTGTTCACATAGGGCAGTGAGGAGCATTTTGTGTGATATTCACTGGCACAGGAACGGAGCAATATGGGGACGACCCGTTGCCGTGAAGTTGGAACCGCGACTAACTAACTAACTAACTAACATATTCCCAGCATTTTGTCAGGTAAACGACGGGATGTTAATAAAAAAACAAGAATGATTCTTTCATCTTGAAATAGATCGTCTCTATTTAATTGATTTCAATGTTTCGAGTTACGAACGTTTCGGGTTAAAAACCGAGTTCTGGAACGAATTAAGTTCGTAACCTGAGGTACCACTGTATTTGAAAGGCTGTATTTGTTTTAGCTGATAGTTTTCCACAATAATATGAGTTACTATTTAATTCTTTGCAATAGTAACAGACATTTAGTAGGAATCACACTCTGAACATTAGAACCTATCTGTCATATATAGTAAAGCACTTTTTGTTTGAATGATTCTTTCATCTTGAAATAGATCGTCTCTATTTAATTGATTTCAATGTTTCGAGTTACGAACGTTTCGGGTTAAAAACCGAGTTCTGGAACGAATTAAGTTCGTAACCTGAGGTACTACTGTATTTGAAAGGCTGTATTTGTTTTAGCTGATAGTTTTCCACAATAATATGAGTTACTATTTAATTCTTTGCAATAGTAACAGACATTTAGTAGGAATCACACTCTGAACATTAGAACCTATCTGTCATATATAGTAAAGCACTTTTTGATGGACATCATTTACCAATGACTGGGTTGTGGGCTGGAGAGTGCTAGAATTGTTTCTGATCCCTGCCTCTCTGGGAGACACCAACTCTGAGATCCCCTGCAAATTGGGTTCAGATCCATGATGACCATTTAACCATGGTGTGCGACATGGCTGTATGGGTTAAGTCTTGCATGAGGTGCCCTGAAATCAGCACAGAGCCAGCTGGCACCCCAAGGTCAGATACAAGACTTCACTTTATACGCAACACAATGGCCTTGACTTTCCCCCATGACTGACCTAAATCACCACACCACCAACACTTTCTGTCTCATGCACTGGTGTTACACATTAAATTACTGCTAACTGTACTCTCAGTTGGAGGAGAAAAAAATCTGTGAGGAAAAGAGCTTTTATCCCACCAAATCTAACCATGTCCTAATAAATGTGAAATAGACATTTCTCATCCCCACTTCAGTAACTGCAATGGACTGCTTGAACATTCAAGAAAGATATCAATGACAAAGCAAATTTGATAACAATGACAAAGCAACAATCTAGCAGCTCAAACAGCAAACCTTTCATGAAAGGTGACAATAAGATTTAACAAAAACAGATGAGATCAAAGCTAGTATTTTTTTAAATGTCACCAAAACAAAGAAAGGTTTGCTCCTCCTGCAGGATCCTTTCAATACCTGTAATTGTTACATCAATTAATCTTGATTGGATATCCTGAATATAACCTTTATAAAAATGTCACATCCTCACACAAGAAAAATGGCATACCTGCAGAGTGGCTTGTAACTCTTCTGTGGTTGAATAGTTTGTCTCCTCCATCTGTAATATTCTTTCTGTGAGGCATGCCACAGAGGCTTCACTGATAGCACCATCACTGTTTGCTGACTTGTTGCTCTGCTTATCCCAATTGGCAGTGTCCAGTGAAAGTACCGATGGGTGATCAGGTGTTCCATACAGGTCAGGCAGTGACAATCCTGGCTCTGAGGCAGACAAAGATGTAGATCTGTGGAGTTCTGAACCCTCAGTTTCATTTAACAAAGTCTTCTCAGAAACTCCAATCAAAGATATATTTATAGGATTTGTACCACTTTTGACTCTTCCACTATCAGTTGATATGCTGTTACAGCTGAGGCTTGTTTGCAAACAGAAGTCAGAAGTATTGTCATGACTGTCAACTGTGTCAGCACAAGAACTCTTCATCATGAGTTTTTCAGAGTCTGTTACTTGTTCTACTGGAAAGCCAAGCTCTTGTAGTCTCTCCAAGAGTAGTTTATTTTGGTTCTTAAGTAATTCTAATTCTTCTTTTCCCTCAATGCATGCTATCTGATCTCTCAGTCTCATAACTTCATATCTGTATTTTTCAATCTCACCCTTTCTGCTTTCTGCCATTTTAGTTAGCTCTGAAATTCTTCCTTCAAGTATCTTCTTTTCTTTTTCAAAATTAGCTAACAGTTCTGCATTAAAAGCCATGACATCTGCTGGAGCGGAAGTACGTTTTTTCAAAAATTTATCTTTACAAATATTCTGTGTGCTCTGAGCTCGCTTAATGGCCAAATTGCTGGATGATTTGGACGATGTAGACTTCAAGCTTGTTCTGTCTATGGACTGTGTACTTGATGCTTTCCGCATGTTAGCATTAGCTTTCACTGGTTTGGATTTCAAAATAAGAGAATTTCTCTCCCGCACTCTAAGGGCTAGATTTTCCTTATTTTTGTCAGCAAGGAAGTCTTCGGTTTTAGTTGACAAAGGAACAGGCTGAGTAGACTCCACAACTGTCGCTAAAGATTTATGTTTTCCCTGACTGGTAAGATTTTCCTGGCTTTTACTGATAAACTTCTTATCTCCACTAGTTTTGCTATCTTTCAACTTGTCTTTGTGACTAAGACCTGAATGGTCTGATTTTGAATGTTTCATTCCCATCGCCTGTTCTGCAAGTTCTGGGCTTGTTTTGATGGAAACAGCTGGATTTGTTGCAAGTGAAGTTGCTGTTGATTTAATGTTGCTAGTGTTACTAGAAATGGTGGTGGTTTGAACTGTGTTAGCAGCTGTGTTTATCACAGAACGTTTTCCAGCTCCAGAACTTACGGATGGTGCTTCCAGGACAAGCTTCTCTTGTTTCTTCATGTCTCTGAATGACAGTCAGGTCTGGGGAAATTATAAAATTATTCATGAAATAGAATGTCTTGTGAAAGCATAATGTGAATGCATGTAATATGCATAAAAACACTTATGAAAATAAATGAGCATACTGTTATCATTTAACCATCAATGTAAAGATGGCCTGCTCATTGTCAGAACTTCATACCTCAGCAAATGTATGTCATGTTTTCTAAGGCTGGAACTATGGTTATCTTGTTTGCTGCTTAATGTGAAGAGTGATCATTGCTTCAGATCTGACAATCAAAGCATGTGGTTACAATATTTACTGACTGTAAGTATTTGTATTATGAAAGTGAAGGAAAAGAACTGTTTGCACTAACACTGGAGCAAATACAACTTTAGACAGAATAACAATTTCCATTTGGGAAAGCTTCCAAGACATTGATGACAGAATGTCATATCCCATATTTACAGTCATCAGTATCCACATCATAGATGGATCAAACTGGGATCAGATGCCAAGAACAAAAGCCATCACCATCTCACTGACTGAGCAATTATAATCTGGAATGGCCCATCTGATGGCCCTTCACACGTGAATGATTTCCACAGGAATAAACCTGCCCCCAACTGCAAACATTGCAAACGAGAGGCATAAAACTGGTATTGAAAAACAGGGGTTGAATCAGCTTAGCTGGAAACACTGAAGTACTATCACAACTGGAAGTTTGTTGAGCTTCCTTCTGATATTTTGTGTTGATTTGGATTCCAGGAACAGTGCCGCCTCAAAAGGGTCAAGTCCCCACTTTCTATTCCAGTGGTGTGGGAGTGATCAGATGTGTGTTTAGTATCATTGCAGTTATAAACATATTTCAGGTGAACGAAAGAAGAAGAAGAAGAAGAAGAAGAAGAAGAAGAAGAAGAAGTATCATTTTTTAATGTGACAATTAAACATTAAATAGGTTGAACTGAAGTAAGGCTATAAAAATACAATAAGTAAATGAACAAAAACAGAATGTGACAAGGGTCAAATACACAAAAACATAATAATCAGTGATAGAATGGATTTACGGCCAGAAAGGCTTTATCAGGACACAAAAACACAAAAAAGACAATAATACTACATTGAAAAGCTATTTAAAATGTCACTTAGCTATAAAATGTGGGTCCTCCAGAGAAGCCATGTGTACTGCCTTACTAATAAGAGCACAGGAATCAAACTGTGCCATAAGATCTAAGGTCAACCATTAGGAAGTGACACATGAAAGGGGTGTAAGGGGGAAAAAACTCTGATGAAGAGGAAGAAACCATGTATGGGATGGGCAAAGAGAGGGAAGGGTGCACAAAGAGATGTGGGAATGACAACTAAGTGAAGAAAGAGATGAACAGAAAAATAATGGAAAAAACAACTGCTTTAAAATTGTGCGTTAAAACTTCAAAATTAAGCCTCCTCTGTGTGATGTTTAATGATGTTTTCTAGGATATGTTATTTATATTGTTTTCAATGTGCATACGATTTTGTATTCTCTTTATTATGGACAGTTTGCTTAAAGTTTTCAGTAGGGAAAGATTGCTAATGTTTTTCATGTGCTTTAGACTGCTTATGTTTGTTCATAATTTTCACTAAGGAAATATTCATGCTTTTCAAATTTACATGTATAGTATCTCATCTCATCTCATCTCATCATGTTCCTCTTGTACCTTGCGGTGTCGAGGTGAAGTATAAACTTCGTGAGAGTGCCCGGTTATGGGCTTCGTATATCGACATTCCCATGGATTCTGCTATTCCCTCCGTCCAACGTTTACGTGGTCGACCTCTTCCTCTGTTTCCATCTGGTCTGTACATCATTGCTTGTTGTGGCATGCTGTTGACTGGTAACCTACTTGCATGGCCAAACCATTTGACTTGCTGCTTTCTAATAAAATCTAGTGCTGCTTTAACCCCCACTTTAGTCCTGATTTCTTCATTTCTGATCTTATCTCTTCTTGATACGTTTAGTATTCTTCTCAGGAACCTCATTTCTGTTGTTGTGATTTTTCTTTTCTCTTTTTCTGTCATTGTCCAGGTTTGGCATTGGTAGCACAGAGTTGGTAGGAAGATTGTGTTGTAAAGTGCTTTCTTAGTAGTTATTGATACATGTTTGTTCTTTAGTATTGGTGCCATTTGTCCAATGAGTTGATTTGCCTTATTGCACCTATTTTCGATCTCATCTTCTGATCTGCCATTTGATATTATACTTCCTAGGTACTTGAAACTCTTTACTTGTTTCAAGGGATGTTCGTTTAAGTGAATTGTTATTGTTTGTTCTTCTTTAGTTATAGTCATTACCTCTGTTTTGCTTGTGCTAATTTTCATGTTATGTTCCCTACACATTTCGTTTAGACTATTCATGTGGTCTTGTAATTCAGCTTCTGATTTTGCTATTAGTGCTTGGTCGTCCGCAAACAGGAGTTCTCTAATGGTTAGATTTGCAGATGGTTCTTCTTCTGTGTTCTCGTCATGCAGTATTCTTGCTGCCTCTGCTTGGCTGGTTTCTTTACATATGTTGTCTATATATGTTATGAACAAGAGAGGGGACAGGACACAACCTTGTCGTACTCCAGAGCTAACGGTGAAGGGTTCTGAGTGTCCTCCAGTTGCTCTCTATGCATTCACTGTTGTTGTATAAACTTCTACATAGGTTTGTTAGATGTGTACTCGCTCCATATATTGCTTAAGGATTTCCCACAGCTTGTTTCTATCTACCCTATGTATAGTATATTACAGTTAAATTAGTAGTATATTAATTTTACACTTAAGTTTGTGATCTTATGTTTCTTGCTTAAATGGTTGAGTTGGACGGTGTCTTTGCTCTAGGCTGTGTGTGTGGACTGGATTATCCTTAACTAAATGCAAGCATAAAAAATCCCAGGCTATGGCACCTGGAGATTTTTTTTTTAACCTGTGACCTGAATTTTCAGTTGTTTTCTTAGCAAAAATTTGCAATGACAAAGTATCTGATGGCTTCTGAGAAAAGGGGCCTAGCTCCTGAATTATGTTAATTTTTATTCTAACACTGACTACATATATTTTAGTGTATGCTAGAACAAATATGTGTCATAATGAACATAACAGAATTAACATTCATTCTAGCACACTCCATGTTGATATACTGCAGCTGCAATAAATAATTAATTTGTTTTGAGATCCATCATCATAGAACTTTTTAAACTATTATATATATATATATGTATATCTTCACTTTGTTCTCAAGACATACATATTCAAGTTCCTCTTCTTTGACATTCACTTGCATAAACGTTTTAAGAAGACATTCATTAGTTCAAGGTTCCCCATTTTATACAGAAGTTCTACTGTTATAGGGAGGATACCACAATTCTATTCTTGCACCTATTATAAAGTTGTTTTCTGTCCAATGTGTGAGGAAGGGAGATAGCCACATGACTTCATCGTACATAGGCCTAGAATGTGCTAAAGTATAACACGTGACACCCTGACGGCTGCATCTGCCTTGGACTGACTACCTTCACTTTGTTTATCTGTCAATTAGTCAAACATCCAGATACCACACTCATCTGTGAAGCTAACTAGGAGAAAACAAAATGTCTAAAGAAAGCACTTGGGCTGTGTTGACATAAGCCAGTGTCCGCAAAATGACATCACACCACTGAAACCCTGCAGCCATCCCAGGCCATACAAACATAAATAAACAAGTCTGTTTGCTTACACGAAAGTGGCTAAAGTGGGAAAAGTGCGAGAAACAGACAGTGCCCCAGTCAATATACAAGAGACAACTTAAAGAATCACCCACACTCAACAAGTAAAAGTGATGAACAACGTCAAACTGAGAGAAAGTGTCGCTATAAATACTTTGTGATATATATATATATATTTTTTTTTTCGCATATCATTTACAGGACATCGCTGTCAACACCAGCATCTTTCAGCTGATTGTTGATTTCTTGGCAAGGTTACGCTCAGTAGTTTGCCATTGCTTTCTGAGCGGTCGGCTCATTTATCCCATAAGTTACCAACGAGGTGAGAACCGCTTCCAATTCTCGTGCGCTGCGTTACCCTACGTGGATAAACGAGATTACGGAGAAAGTCGTTTAACTCCTAGCCCAGGGAGACCAGGATATATATATATATATATATATATATATATATATATATATATATATATATATATATATATATATATATATATATATATATATATATATCACAAATACAAAATCACAAATACTGAAGTATTGGAAAGATCAGGTTGTGTGACGGTTTATTCCATGCTCAGTCTTCATAGACTTGGATGGATAGGACATATTAGGAGGATGGATGATGGTAGAATACCAAAGGACATCTTTTTTGGTGAATTACAGATGGGTAAGAGATCTCAGGGTCAGCCTCTACTACGATACAAAGATGTGTGTAAGCGGGACATGATTGATACAGGCATTGATAATGCACATTGGGAGCAAGTCGCCGCTGAACGTGTTGCATGGAGGGCAAACATCAGAAATGGAATAAAGACAAAGGAGAAAATTATTGCAGATAAGTCACACACCGAGCGTATAAGATGGTGCATGATGGTAGAAATGACCACATGTTCACATGCACCCACTGTGAACGGACATTTACAGCGCAAATTGGCCTTATCAGTCACATTTGCTACCACCATAGGTAAAAGTTATTATGCCTTTTTAAAGCACAAACTATCATCTGTCAAGACGGCAAGGTGCCAATGGAAATCACAAATACAAGCTTTATCAAAGGCATTTTAGACGTTTCGCAAAAAATATGTGTTAAAGAACTGATCTACCAGCAGCACACCTAACAGTGTGAGTGGGTGTGAGAGCGCGCATGTGGACTCGTATATAAGGGTCACCCATCACCAGAAAACACACACATTCACTGGCTTTGTTGCTTCCACTGGGTCACCAAGTCAGCAGTCCTTATATAAATGAGTACATCTTGAAGGATACCCTGGAAGAAGTACATGCTTAGTGTGAATACACTAATGATAGTAACAATGTTCAGCTGAGAAATGCCCACACAGAGTGCTTAATCTAGGGCATCCTAGCATATGAAACGCGGTACCATTTCGTTACTAAAGGCAAAATAAGAGCAATACTAAATACATTTAATTACCTTAAACAATACAACAGATTGGAAAAAAAAACAAAAAACACATGAAGCCAGGGAACATTGAATAGCTGGAATCATGAGGGCAGATAGTGTGTGAGATGTTAAAACCGTCATTTTATCTTGTTCGTCATCCCTAAGACAACAGAACTTCTGTATGAAAGTATGACTGAGCGATGCCAATAAACGTCCAAATATTGAACACAGTAAGTATTAGGGACGTTCATTTGAAACCCATTCCAATGGCTTTATTACAAAAACATGAAAGAAACATTAACAGGTGTGGTAGAATTAAACAAAGCATTCATTTTGAATTAATTATGCACCATGGGTTGGTCAAAAGAAGTCGCTGTAGGCATTCAGGCAAGCATCCCATTGTTTAGGTAGGCGGCGAATGCCGTCCGCAAAAACAAAAAGATTGTGGTTGCTCACTGAACCAAGTGTTTACCGCGTTCACTACGTCTGCATCTGTGTGAAATCGTTGATCCTTGAAAGCTTTTTTTAGAGGTCTGAACAAATGAAAATCACATGGTCACAAATCAGGACTATAGGCTGGATGTTGCAGAATTTCCCACTTCTTCCCTACTAATGCTTCCTGCACAATTTTTACGACATGCGGACGAGGATTATCGTGCAACAAAATCACACCGCGAGAAAGCATGCCGGGTAGTTTATTCTTGATGGCTTTTTGCAGTTTGTCTAGTGTTTGCAGTAGTGAGTAGAGTTGATGTTGACACCAGGTTCTTTAAAGTCGGCCAACAATAGCCCTTCATGGTAAAAAAAATGCGCACCAGCGGAAACCTGTAACTTGAATTTTTTGGGTTTTGGTGATCCAGCATGCTTCCATTGCATGCTCTCTCTTTTGCTGCTCAGCTCAAAGTTGTGACACCATGATTCATATCTGCCACTAAGCGGAAGAGAAATGTATCACCCTCAACTCTGTAACGCAGCAAGTGATTCAAACACCATCCCATGCGTTCCTCTTTTTGGTGGTTGGTCAACATTCGTGGTATCCACTGTGAACACACCTTCCGATATTGCAGTTTCTTACGAACGACCTTTTGAATTGTCCCAAGTGACACATCAAATTCTTTCACTAGCGAACGTATGCTTCAACAACGGTTCATCTGTACTGCTGCATCAACTTTGGCGATGGTTTTTTCTGCTGCAACAATATGCGCTTGACCCGGCCATCAAAGATTTGTCGTGAACTGACGTCCTTTCCGAAACGTTCATGCCCAGTCTGTCACTGTTGCCTTTGACACACATTTGTTACCGTATGCTGCCTGCATTCTTCGATGAATGTCCACTGGCCGACATCCTTCAAATGAAAGAAACTGAATCACCGCTCTTTGGACGAATTTTGGATCAACCCGGCCATTTTCTCAACGGTTAGAAACAGAACCCATGTATCATGGGATAAGCACGTGCTTTTTTATTCATTGGTCATCATATGACTATGACATGATCATGTTCAACGTACGCAATTACGCGCGGTGCAGCACGGACAGATTTCAAATGAACGCCCCTTATACATTTACACATTCAGTATGTGTAAAAACAAAATAGGGCAGTCCGATAGCAGATGCTGTCATTAGTGGGTCAAGTATTATTTAGTTACATATCTTTTAAAGTACGTCGCAATCAACCCCATAATTTTTTTTTACTATTTGTGATTTTTTTGTCAAGTTTATGTTCAGTAGTTTGCCATTGCTTTCTGAACAACCAGCACTAATACCATTGTATGAAAATCAATGCAAGGCAGCCTGCTTCCAAATCGCGTACACAAACCCTTCGCCACAGCGACGGCCAAGTGTTAGACCTTCACATATTCTCGGCCACGACATATGAGGTTAGGGTGGTT
Organism: Cepaea hortensis; assembly: GCA_963921405.1. NCBI lineage: Eukaryota > Metazoa > Mollusca > Gastropoda > Stylommatophora > Helicidae > Cepaea > Cepaea hortensis. The sequence continues at coordinate 60,544,298 of OY992890.1, read as the reverse complement.
AATTCGCTTCCAGCTGGTCTTTCTTTTTCCCTTCGGAAAATTGTCCAGTACCCCTTTTTATGAGGCTGGGTCTGAAAAAATAATCCTGCCTCTGCTGTGAATTGAACCCAGACAACCGTTCAGACAAGCGCGCTAACCACTGCGGCTCCACCTGTATGTGTACAACAACAGAAATTCATATCCTTTAATGCATGTGTATAACATAAATTCATATCCTTTAATGTGAACTTCTGTATGTGTACAACGACAAAAATTCATATCCTTTAATGTGAACTTCTGCATGTTTACGACAGAAATTCATATCCTTTAATGTGAACTTCTGTATGTGCACAGAGACAGAAATTCAAATCCTTTAATGTGAACTTTGCACTGTCAATAAAATAACAGCTCAATTAATACTTTCCGCTAAAGTTTCTCCTAATTGATGCATGCATGCCACAAAATGCAGTGTCAACATTATCATAACTTATACAGGTAAGATCGTAATTTGTGGAAAGGCATGATCGCTCCCGCCACCCGGCAAAGTACTGAATGATGATGATAAGGTAAATTGGTGAAGGAGGAGCTGCGTTTTTCCTAGAAGGACGCTGTTGTGTTTTTCTGGGGAGGACGTGATATATTTCATAACTGTTTTCGGAATGTGCTCATAAGAAACCATGGAAGGCAGGTGGTGGATGAAATTATGAGGGTAGCCAACAGATAGTGATTGGTTATGGTCTCAAGTTTTGCGACGGTAGGCAGAGAATCTCTTTAAAGAGACAATGGCTGTGATCACTGACCAGTATGGTCACTGCAAGGAAGGAAAGCAATGGCAAACTATCTTCTTTAAAGATGATTAGTCATGATTCGTGAAATCACAGAAAGTCACAAAAGGAGAACAGCAACACTGAAATTGGCAACATGGAATGTTTGTACTTTAAGCGAAGATGGAAATGGGAAGAGACAATATACATATTTTAGGTATGTGTGAGACGAGATGGAAAGGGACAGTGATTAAGACAGGGGAGGATTTTAATATTATATATTCTGAAGGAGAGAAACGGCAAAAGAGGTTTAGCAATTATCTTGGATATGGAAACATAAAAATCTGTTAAGGGATATTGGGCAGTGTTAGACAGGGTTCTATTGGTAAAGTTAATCGGCAGACCTTTCGACATAAACACCATTCAAATGTATACTCCAATAGGAGAAAGCAGTGAAGACAGTGTAGAGGAATTTTATAATGATGTGGAGAATGTTTTGAAGAAATGTACAAATTCAGAAATAAACATCATAATGGGAGACTTTAATGCTAAGGTAAGAAATCAAGGGGGTGGACGCACAGTAGGTAAACATGGGGTGGGAGAACGAAATGAGAGGAAACAGACTTGTAGAATGGGCAAAAGAGCATGAACTGAGTGTCAGAAACTCCTGGTTTAAGCAACATCCAAGAAGATTATGGACATGGAGGAGTCCTGACAGCAGGACCAGAAACCAGATTGATTACATCCTGATTAGCAGAAGGTTTTAAAATACATTAACAGTCTCAAAAAAACAAAAAAACAACTCCAAATGCAGACTGTTACAGTGATCACAGATTGATTATAAGCACATTAAAAGAAAAGTTAAAGAAGGTCAAATTTACATCAAGAAACACTAAATTTGATATTGTGTACATTGAAAAATGACAAGGAAATACAAGACAATTTTAACACAGAAGTAAAGAACAGATTTGATATATTGTCTGATCTTGAGATCTTATTTCAAGAAGTGGATGATCAATGGGAAATGTTGAAGAATTCAATCAGTTTAGCTGCAGAAACAACCATCCCAAAATTAAAGAAAGTAGGTCGTAAGAAATGGACGACAGAAGAATTTTTTTACAACTAATGGAAACAAGAAGACACAACAAACATAATCCTGACAAATATGAAGAGATTCACAGAAAAATCAGAACATTATGTAAAGAAGCATGCTTGAGAAAACTTTGCTGGAAACTGAAAAACAACACAATAGTAAGAATACCAAATTAATGCACCAAAGAATTCAGTAACTTACTAATAAAAGAACACCTACATCAACAGGCTGCCTGAAAACAAAAGATGGAAAAATCATAGTCGAGAACGATAAGATTTTAAATACTTGGTAAGGGTCATGAAAAAAAATATATAATGAATCACGTGATGAACAGTTAAATATTTCTTATAATATGGAAGGACCACCAATACTGAAGATCGAAGTTCAGCATGCTCTCAATCAAATAAAAACTGGCAAGACCCTGGGTGTCCAGACAACATCACAACCAAAATGATTAATGCCTTAGAATAGTATGGTATAGTCCAAGTTACCAGATGGCTAAACAATATATATGACACTGGTGGTATTCCCTTTGACTTACATAAATCACTGTTTATTGCAATTCCAAAAATATCAGGAGCCTTGGAATGTGATCAACATCGAACAATCAGCATAATGAATCATATCACAAAGATTTTACTAAGGATTATCAAGTACAGGGTTAGGAGGTAAATAAAACCAGAAATAGGCAAAGAACATTGTGGGTTTGTAGAAGGCAAAGGTAAAAAAACTACTGTGTATTTGCTGAGAAAAATAACAGGGCGTTCAATAGAAGTCAATAAAGACGTTCATCTTTGCTACAATGATTGCATGAAAGCTTTCGATAGAATAAAACATACTGACATGATGAAAATGCTGGCAGACCTCCAATTGGATGGAAAAGATCTTAGAGTTATAAAGAACAACTTCTGGAAACAAGCAGCTGCAAAACAATTGATAATGAAGTGAGTCAATTCCAACCTATTAGGATAGGTGTGGGAAAGGGATGTGTAATGTCTCCAGATCTGGTCTTCCTTTGTAGTGAACATATTATAAGAAATTTAGAGGATATGAAAGGAGTTGCATTTGGAGGACAAAACTTCAATAATATAAGATGAGCGGACTAAACAGTATTGATTTCTGACAACGAGCAGAATCTACAGCATTTGGTGGATGCAGTTATTATACACAGTGAGAAACTGGGTTTGTAATTGAATTGTAAGAAAACAGAAATCATGGCTGTCTCCAAGAAGAAAGAAATACCACATTGTAACATATAAGTGAATGGAAATATTCCTATATGAGGCGTGGAAAAGGGCCCTTATCTGTCAGCACCTGTGTGAGTGTTTCTGAAGGTAAGCACACTTGTATACTACCCTACCCTTACTGTCAAACATTCGACCTTTTGTTATCCTTCTTCTCGGCTGGGTGACGTGCAGGTGTCACCGCGAACCTGATTTATCTGCTGCAGTAGTTTTACCAATGGTCCCCAAAATATACGACAGGGATAAATTAGAGGCAGCATCTCAGTGGCTTAGTGGTTAGTGTGCTTGCCTGCCAATACAGTTGTCCACACTCAAACCCTAGCATAGGCAGTTTGTAATCGGCATGAATCTGGGGTCGATCCAGCCTAATAAATTTGGACAATTTTCAGAATTGTCAGAGAAGACAAGGCGCCGGGGAAAAGAACTAGCCACCCCACATCACATGTGGTGGTCTAGAAGATGTTAGGCCCAGCACTTCACAGCTCACATCGTATGTGGTGGCCTAAAATATGTTAGGCCCAGCACTTCACACCCATATTACATGTGGTGGCCTAGAAGATGTTAGGCAGAGCACTTCACAGCCTACATCGTATGTGGTGGTCTAGAATATGTTAGGCCCAGCACTTCACACCCCACATCGTATGTGGTGGCCTAGAAGATGTTAGGCCCAGCACTGCACACCCCACATCACATGTGGTGGCCTAGAATACGTTTGGCCCAGCACTTCACACCCCACATCGTATGTGGTGACCTAGAAGATGTTAGGCCCAGCACTTCACAACACACATCGTATGTGGTGGCCAAGAATATGTTAGGCCCAGCACTTCACACCCCACATCATATGTGGTGGCCAAGAATATGTTAGGCCCATCACTTCACACCCCACATCATATGTGGTGACCTAGAATATGTTAGGCCCATCACTTCACAACCCACATCGTATGTGGTGACCTAGAATATGTTAGGCCCAGCACTTCACACCCATATCACATGTGGTGACCTAGAATATGTTAGGCCCAGCACTTCACACCCATATCACATGTGGTGGCCTAGAATATGTTAGGCCCAGCACTTCACACCCCACATCACATGTGGTGGCCTAGAATATGTTAGGCCCCACATCGTATGTGGTGGCCTAGAATATGTTAGGCACAGCACTTCACACCCCACATCACATGTGGTGGCCTAGAATATGTTAGGCAGAGCACTTCACACCCCACATCACATGTGGTGGCATAGAATATGTTAGGCAGAGCACTTCACACCCCACATCACATGTGGTGGCCTAGAATATGTTAGGCACAGCACTTCACACCCCACATCACATGTGGTGGCCTAGAATATGTTAGGCCCCACATCGTATGTGGTGGCCTAGAATATGCTAGGCCCAGCACTTCACACCCCACATCACATGTGGTGGCCTAGAATATGTTAGGCAGAGCACTTCACACCCCAGCGGCAGTATCTGCTATCGGACAACTTTTAACGCGTTAGAAGAAATCAGCGATGAGGACATGAACGGTGTGACTCGTGCGCTCAGCTCTCCTATCTCTGTCATCTTTTGCGTTGTGTCACACCTCCCCCCCTTTTAAACACAAAATAAACGAGGAAGAAATCACCACCCAGTAACGCCAACTTAGGTGGCCGCAGTAGTGGACTGGCTAGCTCGCTTGTCTGCTCGGTGGTCATGCGTTCGAATTCTCATCGATGTAGATTTTGTTTAATCGACCTGGTCTCCAGTCGATCTGGCCTAAAATGGCTACAAGGACATGTCCCGGGAAGAACTGGTGACGTGTGATATTGATACCAGCACCCGCCGAGTGTCGACTTGTCTCATTATGGGGCTGCAACCATATACCTGATCGCCTCTAGGCATGTGACTGAATCATAAACAAGGCCAACATAAGGCACTGCTACTGAATAATTAAATACTCTCCTTGTGTCTGAGGCATTGATAATGCACACTGGGAGCAAGTCGCCGCTGAACGTGTTGCATGGAAGGCAAACATCAAAAATGGAATAAAGACAAAGGAGAAAATTATTGCAGATAAGTTACACACCGAGCGTGTGAGACGTAAGATGGTACATGATGGTGGAAATGACCACGTGTTCACATGCACCCACTGTGAACGAACATTTACAGCGCAAATTGGCCTTATCAGTCACATTCGCTACCGCCATGGGTAAAAGTTATTATGCCTTTTTGAAGCACAAACTATCGTCTGTCAAGACGGCAAGGTGCCAATGAAATGAATGTGACGGAGTAAATATGGGGAATTATTGAGAGACAACTATGACATGTGTCAAGCAAGTATAGACTATGTTGCTAAATGACGCCATATACACAGATTAGTTCTGTCGTGCAAATGTCTTTTTTAAAAAAAATCTGATTCTACTATTTCTCCATATTTTTGCCACTAGTTTTTGAGATTATAGCATCACTTACATATTTTCTTTGTGTATCTTTTCGCAATCATATACCAATACATTTTCGTTATAATTTGCCTTTAATCCATGCTTTGAATATAATTGTTTTCTCCGTCTCCACTACTAAGGAAACTTCCCCCACACAAAGGTAGAAAATTAACGAGATCATCTTAATCAATATTTAGTGCCGACAGACAAGCTAGACAGAAAAACCATACAAGATGTAAGGACAGATATTAGAAATGCCGTTATTTGCGATTATGATGCAAGCCGGAACTAACATGTCATGTTATGCATGCACTATATGAATATGAAAGAGGGTACACTGCACCAACTTCTGATGGAGTATATTATAACTACATGGAGCTACTATGCAAGGAGAGATTGTTGGTCGTGTATGGTCTATCTGTAATCGACTATGGGCTAGGAATACTCAAGATTTCGGACTTTCGCGTAAATTACTGGATGAAAAATGAAGGGTGCGAATCATATTTGGGTGTACAAGGAATACCTCAACTGCGAAGAGATACATGATTGAACTTTTGGTAGGAAGGGAGGCCATGTATAACACAAGCAAATCCTATTATTGGAGGAGCGGTCACAATAGAACATGTAACAAGGGGCACAATGGATACGCAGTAGCAGTAACAGGAACACATATCACCACGTGCGGAAGATCTCTTTGGAAAGTCAGCAAAGTGTGGCGTGATTGGGGAACAGGGGAGGGGGGGGGGGGGGAGATGGGGTATGCTAACTTCAAACGCACCAAACACTGGAACACTGAAGATGGACAGATGGGGAATAAAGTCTGTGCTATAAATCACAGCTTGGGGATATATCTCTTGGTAAGTCTTCTCCACTGTGGCTGTTGAAGTGGGGAATCGTGTATAGACGTCAGCGCAACCACTGATGATGGTGTCCGTCGTGTATCTAACCTGATGGCAAAGGAAACAATTAGCATATACATCCTGCGACTGTCGGCGGTGAGAGACCAAGCACTTCTAGGCTTTAATGTAGCGACATGACTGTTTCGTCAATGTCACGAATTGGCAGCCTTTACTTCCCAGAACAATTTTCGGTTCACTTGTGATGGGCCATGAAGAGTTACAGAAGAACAATTGCTATTCTCTATAATAAAGAACAATCAGGCCTGCACACACAGAGGCATAAAATGTTGTAGCAAAAGGGGCCCATTCAACTGTGAAGTGTCAGAACAGATGGCTGCTGGCCACTAAAACAGGACAGTGGGAATGGCAATAAACCCAGAATGAAATCACACAGACAGTCCAGTGTAAAGGTGTTACATGTCAAACTGATAATTACCCCCCATTGGAGGGCAGACTGAAACTGAACTGGGCCTGGCAACTCAAAATCGCCCAGGTGTGAACAACATTGACCCAGGGAGAGATAATAGCCCCAGGGCTGTAAACAAGCCCAGTCCACTCTGACTGGCAGACTCAGGAATGTGTGAAAACAGATCTGATAAGGCAATTAACACTGGGCCTGTAGACTTTGTACCAGACAGAGAGGAGCAAGGTGTGATGGCCAGGTTGCAGTTACGATTGCAATTAACGTCAGGGGGAGATAAGAAGAATCTATGAATGGAATTCCTGGGAGATAAGTGTCTACTGCTAGGCTAGGTATAAAAACCCACACTAGACCTGTTCCCTTTAGATTAAGTCTGACTTCAGAACAGGTAGGCAGCCAGCTCAATGTCTGTAGTCATATGCATGATTATTATGTTAGATTTCACTACAAAAGTTATTTCTTAGTAACTAGTCAGTCTATATCTGATCTAGGTTATCGCAAGAACTATCATTGTCGTAGGTTACTTGAATGTTCTTTCTAAGTTCTGTGTTCAATATCATTGTGCTTCATGTATTACTCTTCTGAGAAGGAGAAACTTGTGAAAGGCAGATCTTGTCTAGATATACTTGAGGTGTCGTAGCAGATGCTTGCCATTTCTTTGTAAACTAGACTAGTCTCTTTTTGGTGTGTGCATTTGTTGTACAGAATATAGTCAACTGACTATTTATTTAATTCTTACAACAGCAGTAACTAAGTGGTGATTAAACCGGGCAGATCAGCAAATATGGCCGGTCTGTGTGGTCACTTCAATTAGACTTGTTGTATATCTCATTTGGTAGCTATACAATATTAGTACTCATTAATAATGCCTGATGCTATTATGTTGAGTATCATTATATGTCTATCTTGAAGTAATATAATGTTTACGGATATGTTGGATGTATGTATGTGTAATTTCATATGAATATACGATGCTAGGAATATGCTTCGTACATATTCTTTTTGTGTATATACGTCTCATTTCGTATACATACAAACTAACTAGTGCATTATGCTATGATGTTAAAGTATCATAATATGTCTAGTTTAATCAATATGGTTATGTGTATTGGATGTTTGATATATTGATTTGTCATATGCAAACCTACCAATATGAAGTGTTATGCTATTGTCTGCGCATTGGCACATTGGCCAACGTTTGTGTTGGAAGCAGAGGTGTAATGGTACAGACATTACCCACAATTGGTATAGGGTATATGGTGCTAAACTTTCTCAGTGTATTGTGGGCGTGCGTTCACGGTAATGCATGGGAACCTGGCACAGCTAATGGTCACGGCTTGTAAGCCCGGATGACCCGGCATTATTATAATACCATTACCGATCCTATGAGCTGCTAAACCAACTTTGGACGGAGTGGCTGTACGACACAGAATTTCTGTATTAGCGACATGGACATGGGGCGGCAGAAATGTAATCATTACAGGCGTGTGAGACAATTGAAAAGCCCGTCCCAGACTAAAGACAGTAGGGAGGAGGATGGTGAATGCAGTAGAGCTGGAAGATAAACTTGGCCAGACTGGTCATTGTATATGTTTGTGTTATGATATGTTATACTTAAGATTGCGCTGATGTAGAACAAGATATAACACATTCTTGACTTTCTTACCAGCTCTCACAAGGAGCACATATGTTACAGATCTCAAGAACGAGTGAAGACTAGGTAGAGCTAGGACTGGCAGGATTCGTCAGAATACCGGCAAGCTGTTCTCTTTTTTGAGTCTATTGGAGAGTGGGGATCTGGACCACAGACCCAGATAGATCAAGTAACATAAGTTACGTAATGTTTGTCATCAATAACAATATGTTATATGATTTCATCATCATCATCGTACAAACCATCATATGTCTATTTTTATGATTAGTAAATAAATGTTGTAGTATTGTAACTCATAGTTCTGTCATTATATTTTTTTCCAATTGTGCATACGTGTTGTGTACATTGGTGGGGGTTCACTTAGACACCAAGGAAGGGAGCAGTCAGGGAGAAAAACCTGTACTGAGATAGTCGTCTATACTCATATATTTAGACTTAAACATCTATCTTAGCTAACCTTCTCTTTCCCATTCCTTGGCGAATATTCAGCACAGTTCATTTCATTTTGTAACGAGCCACTTGGAGCTGTACGTTGGATATTCAGGGCTTAATCTATAGTTCAGCCATATAGTTTTTGTCCCTAGTCAGTTTCTGACTATTTGGGGTTGCTCGCCAATGAAAAATACTTTCATCTAGCCGGTGGGGCACCCCGACTTCTGACAGTCAAACATAACAAGCTTCTTTAGCTGCTTTCGTAATGCATTACTAAGGCATAACTCATTCTTTTCACAGTGTTCCGTATAGAGTTTACACGTGATACTTAATCTGCTGTATGTTGATCTTGCCATTTCTTTAAACGTCGCTTAAAAGTCGACAGGGTCGACTTCATTGCACCAGGTTTTATCCCATATGGCTCGGTCTCATTACGAACTCCGTAGCTTTTAGCGACGACCCACAGGAGTCTCCGAAACATTTAACTCGTAAACCGAAGGGGGCGGCCCGGAATCGAACCCACAACCTTCGGAGCACGAGTCAAACGGCTTGACTACTTCGCCACAGAGATTTCTTTGTTTACCCTTAACACTTGGTCTCAAGGTATGGTGTCCACCTCAAGTGCTGGAGGTCCTGAGTTCAAGCCCCGGTGAGGGGCGCGATTTTTTCACATGGACTTCTAGTAACAAAATATCTCCTGGTCTCTGGGTAATGCTTGCTTGCTTGTGTTCGTTGGCTTGAGCTCCAACGCGAGGTCCTGTATGTCGGATGAAGGCACCCTGTTGTCCAACATCAGCGTGATGTCATACAGGACCTGAGGTCTGCGTGAGTATCCGTTGTCCCATGTCTGGCTTTTTGGTGTGCAGACTGGTGGTTCCTTGCCGTACAGGCAGACACTCTCCGACTTTGGAGGAATCGCTGATCCTACTGACTTTAGCCAGGACCCCGAAGGGACCTGTTGCCCAGGACGCTCGACGAGGACGCGTCAATAGGTCTTGGCCAGTATATAACCCGGCCCTGGTGCCTTGGAAACACCTCTGCGTCCCAACTGGTAATGAGATAGGACACCTGTGTGTATTGTTGCGCACGTAAAATATCCCATGGTAGTTGGAAATGGAAAAAGAGTAGCCTAACAGCGCTGCCCGGGCAAAATTTTGAGTTAAAAATCTACCCAAAGTATTACAGGACCCTCGCCGGTGCTACAGAGTTCATGCACTGAGCTGAGATTCTTCGGACTCAGGCTTGATTTAGGAGTAGAACGGAGCACTTATTGGTTACACCTGTGTGCCGTGATGTTGATCCGTGGACTAACTAAACTAAACTAAACTTAATCTGCTGTCTTTGTATAGGTCTACAAACTTTACTTACATTTATGGTTTGGTCTCTTTCTATTTGTTTCTACCGCTCTGGTTTACTTGTTTATGTTGAAATCACACTGACGCAGTATGAATTTTTACAAAACAAGAAACCCCATATTATAATCTCACATACAGATTGTTGGGTAGTGGAATGGATGTCTGGCCGTCTCAGATAATGGCGAAAAATGGGACCCGTGCTGTTCCCCCAGCTGTCGAAAGTCTATGAACAGGTAGCTGTCATGGCGACATTTCAAAATTAGAAAACCGACCCACAAACGGCTTTAGCATATTCTTCTTCTTCTTTTGTTCGCTTAAAATATGTCTATTACTGCAATGTTGTCTCTTATATTTTTAGTTCACTCAGCGGTCCACAGTGTTTATCTTCCACTGTTTTCTCTCTAGGCCAGAAGGTTTGCCTAGACATGTTGTAATTTGGGCAGTCGTGGAGTATGTGCTATGCAGTCTGCGACGCAAATCCACATGTGCACATGGCTGATTCACAAATCTTAAATTTTGTATACATGTGGTTGCGTAATCTATTGTGTCCTGTTCTGGGGCACAGAATAATGACTTGTTCTGGTCTGTCCATAATGTGGTAGTCATCTTGAGCAGGTTTTTATGGCTTTCTGACTGATTTGATCATTCTTTTCTTTTGGTGGTATTGTCACAGAAAATAAACTTGTTAGTTGCGATCGATGACAAACAAGACCCGACATTAGTCTGCAAAAACAACCGACCCTTTGATGTTGTACAGACTGAGAAAAATACGTCTTTAAAACTGTCTACACACGATCGGCATCTCTAACTGAGAAACAAAATACGTCGCGTCAAAATGTCTACCCCTGGTCGGCGAATCTTTATGATGTGGGATTGTGGGTTGTTCGAGAAACGAATAACAACGCCAAACGTCTGCCAAGGCGGTAGTGGCCTTTGAAGTGCTAGACGGAAAGTCTGGACAGATGCGGGATGGATTCTGTGATGTGGGGAATTCTGTGGTTCACAGACAGACTGAATATTGATGTACGGGACAAAGAATTTCCCCAAATGAAAGCAAATTTGACGGCGGATTGACTCCAGTTAGTCTAGAACAGGAGGAGGAAACCAGATTCTGGACGGATCAGCGTCTAGACTTTTTGGTAACGTCACTCCAGCCCAATATAAAAAGCGTTGTGGTAAACAAGTGGAGTTAGTCTATCAAGATTTCTGAAGTGGGAAAGATCGGTGCAGTTTTCCGAGTTGTGTTCAATGAAAGAAACTAGGGTGTCAAATTGTTGATATTTATCGGCGGACATAGATCCAGTCTGTGATTGCCTAGTTTCGGTTAGCAACCTGAATAGGCATATGGTAGGCTATTAATCATATGATTAGGAATAGAGTACAGTACTGTGCGGTGATATAATGTATTATAGGTGCGGTGATATAATGTATTATAGGTGTGGTGATATAATGTATTATGATTAGTGATAGAATGTTCTATAAGTGCGGTGCTAGAAAGTATCATAAGAGCGTTGGCACTAGTATCCTATTGTGTGGCTTCAACTGGCTTGAGTGATATATCCTTTTACTCAGAGAGTTGAGGACAATGTAGTGGAATAATAATTAGAGAGATTAAGGATGGTTGAGAGGGAGGAGAGGAATGTGAAATGGTAGGATCTTCCAGTAGGGCATCTGCTGGGTTTCTACCCATTCCTTTATTCTTTCCTGGTGTTGCCATGTCTCAGATCATATGATGAGTTATTTGGCCGTATGACAGAGATCGGATCTCTGTTATAGATCTGAGTGCTGCTATTGGCCTACACTCACCTAATTCCGGCCAGGATTGAGTTGCCCTCACCATAGTATTCTCTATTCTACAGGTTCCATTTACAGGTCGACGTATGTGTGCTATGATTTTCAACAGTGAAGCTAGAACACATTTTAGAAGATGATGGCTCAGAATTTGAAGACAGAAGTTGCCGAGAGGCCGCTACATTGGGCTTATACCCAAGTTGGTTTGCGGGAACCTGGCTTCTGCTGAGCAGGACATGCTGATGAGATTTATATTTAGCAAGTGATAGTTGTATCACTGAACAGTCAGAACATTGTATATATACACTACTGATACCAAGAACATTCATACAAATGTATAGAAATACCTAGAACATTCAGATTGTGGTGTTAATATGGGGAATCTTTAAAACCACTGACACTAGATCCATTAAGATTTCCCCAGTAACAGTGACAATAGTGTTAGAATTCTCTGATTAACAATCAGTTAAATAACAGAGGAAATTCATAGTGTAAATCAGATTGAAGACTCTCATTAGACAGTGTTTGTCATGGATGTCCAAGCATCCTAGGGGTTCAAGAGACAACGGGGGAACTCTTCACGTGACCGGAGAAGCATCACCTTGGTAAGGTTGCTTGTCGGGAATACATGGTGTTAGTGTGTTCTCAGCACAGTGATGAGAATGACTATACTCCTGAACACTGATCTGAGTCTATATACTATTTAGAATACACGTCACACATTCTACACTTTATATACACACACGCACACACACTTCTCCTACATATACTCTTTGCTTTAATAAATTTCTTGATTTTATTTGTTGAAGCTAGAGTTGTCAAGTATGTTATGTTGGGGAAGAATGAGAGGGGGCATGATCCAGGGATGAGTAAGAGTGAGAAGAAGGTGTCATCAGATTGAGGGAGTGTTGTGGACGGAGTCTGCTGGATATCTCCAGGATAGAGATATTGAATTAAAACAAATGTGGGTGTTGATTCCCCTCACTCCAGGGACGACACTAAAGTGGTAAAGAAGAACAAATAACTACTACGACATTCATTCTTTACACACACGACAAGGACCCGGCACTGCATCTGCCTGGGGGTCCAAAGCAGGGCGAGCACCTTAACATTTAGCAGTAGCCGACATATTTCATGGCGTTATTGAATGGCATCCTGATTTCTGTGATGCGCCTCCTGGCTGGTTGCTTCCGTCTTCAGCACATTTCCTTTGTTAGAGCAGACTTTGGTCTTACTCAAGTTTAGGTGTGTATGCACGCACATACGTGTCTGCGCATGCATTTACGTGCATACACATCTACAGCGTTCTGGTTATTTCTCGGCGCCAGTGACTCGCCGCCGCCCCTTGTCCTGTTAATTAAAACAGGTCCGCCACGAGGCCAGGAGACTTTTGCTGCAGTGGTGATGAATGCACGAGCCATTGGGGTATTTATGCAAGATTGGGCGTTCACCCCCAACCCCGCCCTCGGCTACATAACAGCAGCATTTCAAACCCTCTATAGCATATTCATATAATGCCGCGGGTTTAATGGTTAGTGCGCTGGCCTATAAGACAACGGCCCAGGATCAATCCCAAGCAGAGGCGGGATTATTTTTTCTGACCAGTATGGCCCGGGATTCGATCCAGCCAAATAAAATATGGCTACCAGACAATTTTCATAATTTTCTCGCAATTGTTTTTGGTGTGACGACTATGAGGAAAGGAACTGGCCGGCCCGTTGTACGGGAGGAGACTGGACAACTGATGTCGACACTCGTGCCCAATGAAGGGGATCCCTTATAAAAACAAAACTATCGGGTTGTTCCGCGTATACGATTGTGTATATATCAAAAAATCTCTCTCTCTCTCTCTCTCTCTCTCTCTCTCTCTCTCTCTCTCTCTCTCTCTCTCTCTCTCTCTCTCTCTCTCTCTATTCCTGTGTGTAAGGAATCTGTAATCACTAGGTTACATCGGCTTTAATTTCGCGTAGTCTGTTGCCGTAATCCTTACTCTTAATCCCCGAAGGTGGCACGAGATCAATCCTGCTCCAGTATAGCTTTGGTTTTTAATCATATTTATTTATAACGATATTTACCAAATAGCTAGCTTGTCATGTGTTAGAATCACCTTCCAACTGTGATTTGTTTAAACTGACCAGGACAACTAGGTCGACTCAGCTGAACCGGGGTGGCGGGAAATGTTCAGGGCAGTACAAGCGGCCGGCATGATACTATACTGGTCACAGCACCCATTGGTCTATATGTCGTTTGGACTTGCCAATTGGTCTATATGTCGTTTGGACTTGCCAATTGGTCTATATGTCGGTTGGACTTGCCAATTGGTCTGTATAACTACAGGACTATAACCACAACGGTTTCTTTAGTCTACGTGTGTCTAATATCTACAAAGCTTCTTGTGGATGTGTGTCTAGCGAACAGATCATTCATCATACTGACTGCATAGCTCACGGAATCCGCTGCCGCTATGACACGCCTTATTCTGTTGTTGTGTCAAAATATCCCGTATTATAAGATTGGCTTTTAAAATCCCCAAAACTGCACCCCTGCTATATTCTAGCTGTGTATTGTATTAAAGTATTCCAGTACTATAAAACTTGTTCCACTTGTTAGATTATTTATGTTATATTACCAAATTATGTGTAGTGTCGGTGTATCATGTAAAATAAAGCCGTTCGCGTCTTTATATGGTGTAGTTTATTCAAGGTGTTAGCTTGCTACCCCAGAATACAAGCGTACATGTCGTCGTATCTTTGTGAAGAATGTTCCTCTTACCCTCGAGCCTGCTGTTCTCAGTATATTAATTTACGTTTCGTCATGTTTACACACAGACATACACATATGAAAAGACATACAATACAAGTATGCTTTCTTAATATGTTACAGACAACATATGATTACCATACCGCCACTTGTCCAAGGAATAAACACTTCCATTGTCGCTATGACAGAATAAAGCAAACACGTTCTAGAATTTAACCATAAGTAATCAATCTATTACTATTAGTAAGTGTACGGCACACTGAAACGTTACGTGGAAATCAACACTTCACTGAAAATCTAAAGTAAGACTGACTGCAGGAGTTACACGATATACATGAACCCTTAACAGTAACTGATATTTTCTGTTGCCTTATGTACGAGGCTGGCCGCGACACTGTCACTTGTCTCTGCAGTTCAACTGCTGACCTCCTAAACAATCGTTCATACATTTTGGAGGCGACAGCGTGACAGACAAGCGCTAGTTAGCATAAGTTCATTCTGACTTCACATATGTCGCTAGCTGTTAACTGGCCCGCTGGCTACACGGGCGCCTGTGTATAATACAGACAACAGCGACACGCCACTGAGAAGCACAGAAAGTCGCCACCCTGGTGGAAGTTTACAGCGCGCAAACTGTACATTTCAACAGATATGAGTATTGACTTGCCTGACAATACTCATATAACAGTATTTACTAACAATACTCATATATCATAACCCATTGTTATCATCATAGGGTGCGTTCCCGACGACTGGCGTGGGTGATATTTTTCCAAGTCATAAAAGACTTTCAACCCCCCCCCCCCCACCCCACTCTCTCTCTCTCTCTCTCTCTCTCTCTCTCTCTCTCTCTCTCTCTCTCTCTCTCTCTCTCTCTGCATACATCTGTCCAGTTTTTCTCTTATTGTGTGACCAAACATGTGACGACTTATTCTTTCTGATATCTGTGTAAAGTTGTCTCAGTATCTTCCCCTCTCTACTTTTTTAGTTGCATATCCTTTACATGACGTCTCAGTCAACCCCAGCATTTTTTGACTATGTGTGATTTCTTGCCAAATTTACATTCAGTAGTTCGCTATTGCTTTCTGAACGACCAGCACTCATACCACCGTATGAAAACCAACGTAAAGCGGTCTGCTGCCAAATCGCCCGCAGCGATTTTCGAACGCAGTATGCGTGATTACGAATTGCCCCCGTAACTCCATCGCCACAGAGACGGCATCTCTCAGTATCCGGCCTCTTTTAAAACACTGGCTCGGTTTGGCTGTCCCAGGTCTGTTCAGAATTCTGTAAAACTACATTTCTGCGAAACAGAGAGTTCTTATTGCTTATGTGTTAAGTTTGCAGGTTTCAAAGTCATGTGTTAAAATTGGCTTCATGTGGCATGCAATCATTCTTTGTCTAACTTTCAATATCAAGAATGTTCGTCTTTAACCAAATGGAGATTTTGATTGTCTCATTCTATTTTTTATTTCTGTGATACATCTCCAATCTGATGCTATCCATGCTTCAAAGTACGTGTAATTGGACGTCCATACTTTCTCCAAATTAATCATCATCAACATGTGCCATATTGATCAGCGTAAGAGGTCACGGTTTGCCATCTCATGTGATCACCAGTCAAGATCATGTCCGTGTTTAGCCCCAATAATGACATCTGGCAAGATGATCCGTGCATTTATTTATCTGCATTCCCCTTGCTCTTTTCCCCATGAATTATGTCAGTTGACACTTCATTCTTGAAAAATATCGGATACAAGGATAATTACTAGAAAACATCATAAGGATGTATTACAAAGTACAGTAAGCTCACAATAATGTATTTCAGATACGTTCGCGGTCATTACAGGAGTGAGGTAGAGTGTGTCCTGTTCCCCCGCTATTTAACTTCTAGATAGACAGAATATCCAAAGAAGCAAGCTTTGACAGAAAGGTTCAGACAATTTCGAACTCTTTACACTAGGCGAAAAAACACACCCACCGACAAAAAAAATGACTTTTAATTGCAGAAGATCAATTCTTGTTTACAGCGGCGGGGGCAGATTAAGAAATAATATTAATCTACTGATAAGTGCAATGCGAACCAGAGGAGAACCCTTTGACCCAACTGAAATAATTAACAGCGAAAATGGAGAACCAATAAGTGAACAAAAACAGATCCTAATAAGATGGAAGCAGTATTTCGAACAACTTCTCAACATCCCATCAGATGTCACAGGAATTCAAGAGACCTACACAGATGTCACCGAAGAACTAGAACCAGACATACTAAAAGAAGAAATTATAGAAGCCATCAGATTAGCCCCATTGAACAAATCACCGGGACAGGATGAAATACCAAATGAACTAATTAAAGCAGCAAGAGAAGTAGGAACAGCTTGGCTACATAGACTATTCAACCATGTTTGGGCAGAACAACAGACACCACGAGACTGGGGAAACGCCATAATTATCCCAATTTGGAAAAACAAAGGCAGCAAAAGAGGCTGCACACAATACAGAGGCATTTCACTGTTGAGTCATACTGGGAAAATATTTTGAAAAATTCTTGAAAAAAGATTACGAACTACTTTAGAACCCCAGCTAAGCGAAACGCAACTTGGATTTAAGAAAAACAAAGGATGCACAGATGCCATTTTTGCTCTTAGACAACTTATAGAAAAATCAATCGAATTCAATGAAACACTCTACTTAGCCTTTGTCGACCAAGAAAAGGCATTCGATAGGGTAGATAGAAACAAGCTGTGGGAAATCCTTAAACAATATGGAGTGAGTACACATCTAACAAACCTATGTAGAAATTTATACAACAGTGAATGCATAGTGAGAGCAACTGGAGGACACTCAGAACCCTTCTCCATAAGATCTGGAGTACGACAAGGTTGTGTCCTGGCCCCTCTCTTGTTCATAACATATATAGACAACATATGTAAAGAAACCAGCCAAGCAGAGACAGCAAGAATACCGCATGACGAGAACACAGAAGAAGAACCATCTGCAAATCTAACCATTAGAGAACTCCTGTTTGCGGACGACCAAGCACTAATAGCAAAATCAGCAGCTGAATTACAAGACAACATGAATAGTCTAAACTTCTTCTTCTTCTTTCGTTCGCCTAAATTATGTTTATAACTGCAATGTTGTCTCTTGTATGAATCTAACAGTCTTTTTTAGTTCATTCAGCGGTCCATAGAGTTTATCTTCCACTGTTGTCTCTCTAGGCCAGAAGGTTCGCCTGGATATGTTGTAGTTTGGGCAATCCTGGAGTATGTGCTCTGCTGTCTGCGACGCCAAACCACATGTGCACATGGCTGAGTCACCAATCTTGAATTTTGTATACATGTGGTTGCGTAATCTATTGTGTCCTGTTCTGAGGCGCAGAAGAATGACCTGTTCTGGTCTGTCCATAACGTGGTAGTCGTCTTGAGTAAGGTTTGGTGGCCTTCTGACTGATTTGATCATTCTTTTCTTTTGGTGGTATGTAATGGGCACATCAGGTTGTTCTTCTGTTGCTCCTTCCTTAGCCAATCGATCAGCTCTGTCG
Source organism: Cepaea hortensis (assembly GCA_963921405.1). Lineage (NCBI taxonomy): Eukaryota > Metazoa > Mollusca > Gastropoda > Stylommatophora > Helicidae > Cepaea > Cepaea hortensis. Next base: position 60,525,947 of record OY992890.1, on the reverse strand, counting down.
TTTCCGGAGATTCTACAGTGGGATGGTATCCACTGTATGGTGATCTTATGCTGACTGCTAAGTTCAGAAAGTAGTGTCCTCAGAACTGGCAATTTCCCAGACAGGAGCGCCTCTATTACGGATTTTGCATCTGTCAATATCACAACAGGTTGTGTACCATGGCTGGTATTTTGTAATTTCTCTGTGGCTATCTTGATTGCCCCAATTTCAGCATCATAATTATGGCAGTACTTTCCTGTTGGAATTCTGGCCGTGTCTCTAGTGTTATTTGGGTATTCTATATACACTCCCGCTCCTCCATTTCGAACAGCATTTTGTGCTGACCCATCTGTGTAGACTCGGATCCAGAGGTCCTGTGGGTATTCGTCATCAAGGAAGCTGAGAGTGGCTGTTCTGCGCTGTACACTGTTCTGTTCTTCCTTGTCAAATATTCCTCTCACTTTTGACTGGATTTGTAGTGATATTCTATGTTCATCTTTCCACGGGGTTCGCTCTGGAATAGTTGTCAGGGAGATATCAACTGTGGGAAGATCGATGGTTTCTCTGCAGAGTTGTTTGGCCTGGTGGATGAAACTACTTCTTTTCAACCGCCCCATAGCTAAGTTTTCAAATCTGTTCTTCATAGGGTGGCCTGGCAAGCTGAGAAACTTTTCTCCTTGTATTAGTGTTTTTGTATCTCTGCGTTCTCTTAAAGCTTGTGTCCTCCCCATTTTCTCCATTGCTACTATAGGGGTTGATTTCATCCCTCCTGTGATGACTCTAAGAGCTTGATTTTGCACTTTGTCCAGCTCTTGTAGTGTGGTTTTTGCTGCCGAACACCATGCAGTTGACCCGTATTCCAGGTGTGGTCGTATGCTCTGTTGATAAACTTTGCTAAGTATTTTCCCACTGGCTCCCCATGTGGTTCCAGTTAACTTTCTCAGGATGGCAATTTTCCTTCTGGCTTTTGCTACTGCTTTTTTAATGTGTTTTCTCCATGTCAGCCTGTCATCAAATGTTACACCAAGGTATGTTGGTTCCTTAACTTCTCTTAGGGGTGTTCCATTTATCTTAATGCTCCCTGCCTTTTGTTTCGGAGAAAGAGTAAATAGAGTGGTGCTGCACTTGTCAGTGTTTATGCTGATACACCATCTATCCGCCCTTGCAACAAATGTATCAACAGCTCTTTGTAGCAATATGGTGGCCACTGATGCATGTTCATTTGCGCTCCACAAAACCAGGTCATCAGTGTACATTGCCGCTTTAATTCTATTGGGTAGATTAGCAACAAGATCATTGATGAAGATGAGAAAAAGTGTTGGGGACAGGACTCCGCCCTGGGGAACGAAATGCGTAGGGAACATAACATGAAAATTAGCACAAGCAAATCAGAGGTAATGACTATAACTAAAGAAGAACAAACAACAACAATTCACCTAAATGAACATCCCTTGAAACAAGTAAAGAGTTTCAAGTACCTAGGAAGTATAATATCATAAAATGGCAGATCAGAAGACGAGATCGAAAATAGGTGCAATAAGGCAAATCAACTCATTGGACAAATGGCACCAATACAAAAGAAGAAACATGTATCAATAACTACTAAGAAAGCACTTTACAACACAATCTTCCTACCAATTCTGTGCTACCCATGCCAAACCTGGACAGTGACAGAAAAAGAGAAAAGAAAAATCACAACAACAGAAATGAGGTTCCTGAGAAGAATACTCAACGTATCAAGAAGAGATATGATCAGAAATGAAGAAATCAGGACTAAAGTGGGGGTTAAAGCAGCACTAGATTTTATTAGAAAGCAGCAAGTCAAATGGTTTGGCCATGCAAGTAGGTTACCAGTCAACAGCATGCCACAACAAGCAATGATGTACAGACCAGATGGAAACAGAGGAAGAGGCCGACCACGTAAACGTTGGACGGAGGGAATAGCAGAATCCATGGGAATGTCGATATATGAAGCCCATAATCGGGCACTCTCACGAAGTTTATACTTCACCTCGACACCGCAAGGTACAAGAGGAACATGATGAGATGAGATGAGATGAGAGATACTGAGTTCAGCGTGCACAAAATACAATATGAACATAAATACAACCAAACTGGAAGTAATGCAAGTTAGTAGATCTGATCCACTAAATACACATATAAACAGTAAACATCTGAAGCAATTTTAAGAATTTAGATATTTAACAAGTATGATCACAGAGGATGGCAGAATAGACACATAAACCGAAATCGATGTCAAAAAGTAAATGCGCTTATTTATAAATTGCCACTGATACTGAAACGTCCAAATATACTTATGTTCGTAAAACAACAGATAATAAACAGTACATTCACACCAACCCTATGCTACTAATGTGAAGAGTGGAAATTATTCAATTCACACATACGAGAATTCGTTAGACGGTGATGCTGTCATATACACAGATGGGTCAGTCGTCCGACATGTGAGAAACTCATGGGCTTTTACGGCGCAGGCCGGAGGGAGTATTGTGAAGGAGGACTCTGGTGCTTTTGCTGAGACCACAAGTAGCCTGACTATGGAAGTCATGGCAGTAAGTAAAGCAATAACATGGCTCGAGACACAGACAGTCACTAGGGCATGTTTCCTCAGTGACTCAATGAGCATGCTCGAGAGGATAGAATTGAGGTGGATCCGAAGAGAGTGGTTGCTGTCTCTCGAGCGGTCTCGGCTGGCAAAGATTAGTTTCATCTTCGTGTCAGGGCATACGGGAGTACAAGGAAATGAGTGGCTGACAAGCTCGCAGGTAAGGCTACTGTGGAGGGCGGACGTGCCATGGACCAGGCTGACATTCTGAATGCTCTACGAGAAGTAAGACTGTTGCGAGAACCAAGCGATGACTGTGAATCTACAACCATGGTCAGACTGTGAGAACTGCAAATTAAAAGAGGTGTGACCAAACAAGAACACTACGCAGGAAGCCAAAGGAGACTGATAAAACAACACGGAACTGGTGTCGTGAGCCGCTACACGCTGCGGGATTTGCTGAGGAGGGGATCCGCGCACTTATGGACTGAATGATTCGATATGCAATGAGGATGATCTGTCGACTAACTAACTAACATACGCAATGTAAACACCTGTGGGATGAGATGCTTGAGAAAGCTGTCAACCCTCCGAGACCGAATAAGAAATGATGTTATCAGACAGTGGAACACATTATGCCACATATAATGAAAGACAGTAGGTCAAATGGTTCGGCCATCACGTTTGAATGCAACACCAATAGTTACCAGCACTGGCGCTACACTGAAGATGATATGATAAGAGAGCAAGAGGGCGTCCAATTCCAATTCTGAAAACAAAAATTTCCAAATTCGGTCTCGTTAAACATGCCTCCTCAGCTTTGGTTATTGTTGAGATCCGTGGTTTTTATGGGTATTTTTACCGTTTCTTGTCTTGTGCGCTCGTACGAGTAAGTCCTACATCGGACTGGTTATGTAAGCGTTTGTGTCTGTAACGTCAGCTGGGGGTTTGGTCAGCTGCTATCCTTTGCGCCCGTCTCCTCTTGAGGTTTCTTTAGTGGTGGTTGGCGAAGGCTCCTGGCTCGTCTGGGTGCAGTCCTTATAAGCACTTTTTATTTGGTCTTTTGCATCCTTTTTTGTGTATTGTCCGTAGAAGATTTTCTATGTTGTCATTTTCCTCCTTGCGCCTGTTTTCATTTTCGATAAAGAGTTTATGTTTCCTTTCGCATTCTTCCTCCGTGGACAGCCACGGGATGATCTCTCCGTCATCTATATAGTACTTGAATACGGTCTCACAGTCAAAGTATGTATCTTGGTATATTATCGGTTTCCGCCTGAGTTTCTTGGGCTTCATCTTTTCTTTTTCTTCCCAGCGAAACCTGAATTCCTTGCGCGCGAGTTCCTCGCTTATTGCCTGGATCCTTGCCGATTCTAGGCACTCCTCCAAGGTAGGTCCCCAGGGCATCTCCACGCCGTTATCAGGGTGCTCATCTCGGTTTTCTTCAGATGTCTGACGGCATATTGGTTTCCCCTTGAATGTCTCGGGCGTCGTGGTTGGGCTGCTGGCTTTAGCTTGCGATTCAGGATCCATCTCTTCATTTTCATCTTGCTGTTTTTCTGTGGTTTTTTGTATGGTTTCTGTTGGTTTGTTTCGGAAAAGTTCCATTTCAGCTTTTTGCAGTGCTCGCTCTGATTTAATGGTTTGTAGGATTTCTTCGTTCTTCTTCTTTATCAGTGCCATATGTTCCACTTCTTGCCTGATGTTTTTCTGGATCTCCATTATTTCAGCAAGCAGCTTTTCATTGTCGTTAGTCGGTTCTGGTGTTTGAAGCAGCTTGATTTGCTTCTTTAGCTCATCTATCTGGTCTTGCAGTTGAGCTTTTTCCGCTTGTGAGATGCATGTGGCTGTCTCGCACCTCCGCACTGCGTCCTTATATGGAATCTTTGTGGTGATTGCGAACTTTAAGACGTCGCTGTGTCTTTGAAGGTACGGACAGCCCAAGTATCTTGCTCCGTGCTTACCCAGGCAGTTGGCGCACTTTATTTTGTTGTTGGGTGCTCGGAAGTCCGTGTCCAGCTTGGCCAGCGGACACTCCTTGAAGGCGTGGTGATCGGCGCACTACCGGCAGATTTCCGTCTTACTGCGACATGCTCCTCTGCTGTGGCCGGCCCTCTGGCATCTTGAACATTGTTTGACTCTTGGGATCATTCTCGCAGGCTGTTGCATTTTCTTGTTGATACTGTGGTCGGCATCTCGCTGCCCTCTGTAGTCACCACCACCAAGGTTGTAGGTTTCTTGGAGTAGGTGAGGAGCCTTCAAGAATCGGGTGTGGAGATTCTCTTCTCGTAGCTGATTCAGGATTTCTTCGTCTGATAGTCCACTTGGATACGCTTGACAACCAACTTGTTTGTCGGTGAGTCGGTGTTTCCGATTCTGGTGACTTTCTCCTCTCTCTGCATTTCAGTAGGTTTGGCTCTTGTTTGTGGTGGGTTGTCGTCGTCCTTCCTCGTGGTAGCTTCGTTAGAGGTTGCTTGAGGTTCTTGTTTGCTGCAGCTAGCAGGTAGATTCTCTCCGCTCGTCTTCTTGTCGGCTCCCACGCTGCACATCTTGGATGCCGCGTGTCTTTTGGTGTTCTTGCAACGTGCCATTTCCCCCCGTATCAGGCTTCTTGACATATTCAGATGACTTGTCTTGTTGCTCGCACAGAGGGCGTCCGAGAAGATTGACAATATCAAAGAGTTGTACAATCACACTGTACAATGTGACCCATCAGACACTGGAATGTTAAATATTCCTCCCCATGACGCCTACTAGTGGAAGTTGATGAATTCTTATAGCCGCTGTTTGCTGCCAACATATGTTAAATAATCTTTGCCATCAAGTTTACTTGCTCTAGCACAGTGGTTCTCAACCTTTTTTGGCACATGTCCCCCTTTACCATATGTTCAGAACGTCATCCCCCCCCCTCCTTTCGAATTTCCTCCCTATAAATCCCCCCCCCCCACTCTTACACAGTATACATAAAAATGGCAGCTAAATTTAATAACACATACTAGAACAAGTCTAGACATCTACATAAAACATGATTTGTGGGTCTACTTACGTTATAGAACGAATTTCATTAGGGCGAGAAGTACAGAACCGTAAAATTTAGAGGGAAAAACAATATCAAGAAACTGGTTCTTGTATTAATGCGATCTTGAAATAATCTTAATCCCCCCCCCTGATAACCATAAAATCCCCCCCCCACCCCACCCGAGGAGGAATTCCCCACCGGTTGAGAACCACTGCTCCAGCAGCTTAATTATTACTTCAGACTTCACTCCATCTAATGCGGTTGTGTGGTCTATGAGGCATAACTGCAGATCTGTTATTACTTTATGGTTTGTTCTGATATTCTGATAATGCATAAGGCATTGTTTGTGACCTTGCCCCAATATCTTTGCAGCATGACTCATAAAAATGTGATGGTGGTGATTTTTCTAAAACAAATGGTTTCTTAGGCATAGCTATAAATATGGATTTATTTAGGTCATTAGGAACGTACCCATTAATTTAGATGTCAATTACAAAATGTACTATTATTTTGAAGGGTGGAATCCATTTTCTCTATTGTGATGTTGTCTGGTCTTGGTACCTTTCCTTCCATCGTATAATGTCATCATCATGTGCCATCCCGATATGCGTGGGCGGTAATGTTTCGATATCTCACGCGATTACCAGAGTCGTGGATCAGCTCAGTGTTCTTGTCTCGACCATGCCACGTGGCCAAGCTATTCATGAATATCTTTCTTTGCCCTGCCCTTGTTCTCTTCCCCTCGATCTTCTTAGTTGTCACTAAGTTCTCAAATTTATTTTTTATAACGTGGCCAAAAATAAAAATTGTGACTGTCTATGCCTAATGTAGCACTTCCTTAACTTCTTAACCAAATATTGGGGTGCCTTGGGAATTGTCTGGAATATTTGCACCCGGTCTGTTATCGGATAGTTGTCATATACAAATATAAGAAGACGACAAAAAGTTATGTTGTCATGTAATGAGAAGAGAGACGCCGGAAAACACCATGACAACTTGAAAGACAAAGACCAGCGGTATGAGAGGCAAGGGCAGGCGAAGAGAAATTATGCTGGATGGACTGGCAGGGGGAGACGATGTTTTCCCTAACCACAAGGCTCATGGCCCGACCCGGTACATACACGCGCGCGCGTGCTGCTGTAGGTATACATGTAAGCTAGGCTCACACACGTTGTTATTAATGTTATAACTAGCTACTGAGATAGTTTATCTTACAAAATAGTACATGTCTGCTGAAGTACTGCACAACTGCAAAGACTGTCGTCTCGGTGTCATCCGGTGCGATGCCCGTACGTAGGGCGACTACGGTATCACAAGGGTATAATAATTCGCTTCCCCCGGTGTCTCCACCTTGTCGCGGTGGGGGAGGGGGGATTGCGTGTCCCAGTGACCCCAAGAACCAAGAGCTATGCCGACGGAAGCACAACTACATGTCGGACAGCTCTTAGGGTAGGGGCCAGACTAAGCGAGACACAACCTGCTGCTCTGCTTGTAGACTGAGGATAGCAGCCAAAGTTTAATTCAGGCGCACGATGCCGCTAACTCTCGGTCAGGACACAGACTCTTAAGGCGAGGGATATGGCTGAACGCCTCCAAGTCATTAACTCTTGGACGTGAGAGCCAGGCCGATACTCACCTACTGCAAAACGGAGGTGAGATGCTGAGCATGCTACATGCTTACTTCAGATAACTACTCGAAGGCTCTCAGCTGGAGGATATGAGGCATCCCCGGATGAGAGGGCCTCGCCGTTACTCGCTCACTGATGCATGGAGGTAAGGTGCTGAGCCGGCACACATGTAGCCTACCTCGTGAGCGAGTAGAAAAGGTAGAAAAAGCGCCATAGCCGCACGAAATGGTTACGAAGAATGTCTATATCTATACTCATAGAGTGAGTGTAGTCAAAGGTGGAAAAACGTCTCATTAGCACGAAATGGAACGCTTGGCTAGGGAATTCATTACGTGGAAGCCCGAAACGAAAGCTTGCTAAGTGGATGTCGCCCGCAGACTGTCCGTCCCTGGTTTGTGCGGTGAGCGGCCAGTGGCTAACTAAACGCCTAATATATGGAAGTGAGGAATTAAAGCAGCCACGGACATGATATGGCGATTACTCGGGTGAGCCCAGTCTCAGAGCAATATGTGCAGGTTCTTCAATTATGGAAGCCTCCTTGGAATGCGAGGAATGCCCATGGTTTGCCCCTACCTTCCCGAAGTAGGGCCGAACGTGATGTCTTTGACCGTTCTACCTTGACCAGCTGAGTTGTGGGCGACACCACAACAGTAAGAGTCTAACGTGCTTCGAAACCCGAGGAAGGCTAACCTCATTAAAAATGTCCGCCAAAGTCGGGCGTGCCGGCCTACGGGTGGCAAATAAAAACTGACACTAAGCAATTACGTCCGAGTGAAATGTCGATCGTGTCTGGAACAGCTCTGACTAGCTAGTTTTCCGAATGTCCGGAAAAGCTCTGACTAGCTAGTTTTCCGAATGCCCTTCATGTTCGGAACTGCTCTGATTAGTTAGTTTTCCGAATGTCCGCTGTGCCCGGAACAGCTCTAACTATTTCGTTTTCTGGGCACAGCGACTAGCACATGTCCGAACCGAAAACTCGCTGAGTGGATACCGTCTGCAGTCCGACTGTCCCTGGTTTGTGCGGAGAGCGGCCCGTAGCGAACGAAAGGCCCAATACATTGAAGTGAGGAATTAAAGCAGCCATAAGCAGGACGTGGCGATTCCCTCGGTGAGCCCAGCACCGAAGCGCTATGTGCCGGCTCTGCAACTATGGAAGCCTCCCTTGGATGGCGGATAATGCCCATGGACTGTCCCTGCCTTCCACTGAGGGCTGATCGTGAAGTATTCGACCGTTCTAATTGGACCAGCTGGGATGTGGACGGCACCACAAAAGTGAGAGTCTCCAAGGAATGCAACCTGGTCAAAAATGCACGCTAAAGTCGGATGTGTTGGCCTAAGGGTTTCGGCCCAAGGGTGCCTAACCGGACACACCGCAATCACATTTGAAAAAAAAAAAAAAAGACACTCCGGATGAACGCAGAAGAAGAAGAAGATAATTCGCTGTTTTCCACAGAAGCAATAGAGAACCCCTGGCTACAAAGCGTACGTCAGTTTTTGTAAACACTCGGACAGTTACCCAAGCATGTGTTTTTTTTTCTCTCTCTTAAACCTAGGAACAAAACGTGCATTGCTGTCACTAACAGAACACTATAAAAACCTTGAGTGGCACGTGGAGTCATCAAGAGTTGCAATTCCCCGACCTTTCCAGCTCAGGTCTAATGTGTTTGCGTTAGGCAACCCATAGATGTTTTCTCCGTCTTTTCTCATTACTCTTGTCGGATGCTAGATGACATTTAATGAGTTTTACTACTACTGCTACCTTCACTTTTAGAGAAAGCCGTCCCTGTTTATCTGCATAAGCATTGTTTTCAAACATTTAAATGACAATCTTCTGTTACTGTCACATCGCTGATAGCAGTAAATGGCGACCTTCTCAAATCTACAAACACATGCACAAGTGTGTTTTTATCACTACTCTATGCATGTACTTGCAATACACGTTATGTGTTGTCTGCGGGCCTCTTGCCTACAGATACACACATGCGGTAAGCAAAATTACTATCGTAGCTAGTTGTGTGTGTGTGTGTGTGAGAGAGAGAGAGAGAGAGAGAGAGAGAGAGAGAGAGAGAGAGAGAGAGAGAGGAGAGGGGGAGATTTATGGAGTTATTATTTATGAATAACATCATGGTATGATGCTCCGTCGTCCTCAGCAAATGTCGAGAGAGAGAGAGAGAGAGAGAGAGAGAGAGAGAGAGAGAGAGAGAGAGAGAGAGAGAGAGAGAGAGAGAGAGAGGTGGGGGAGAGAGAGAGAAGGGGAGGAGAGAAAGAAAGAGAGTGAAAGATGTAGAAGGACGACGCAACTGAAGGGATATTTAAATGTGTGGTAGCAGGGAAGTGGCTAGATTTAACTTGAATGAATGGGAGAACAGTAACAGCATAGCTGAAAATGTCAGCATTTGGGCTAGCAGCAAAAAGCTGTGAAGGCTGAGGAAGCTGGAGGAGGAGGATGAAGAAGGAGAGGAAGAAGAAGAAGAAGAAGAAGAAGAAGAAGAAGAAGAAGAAGAAGAAGAAGAAGAAGAAGAAGAAGAAGAAGAAGAAGAAGAAGAAGAATCTTAACGAGCATTGTGGTGTCCTTCCGTGAGATAAAACTACTGCCGCGCACAAACTAGCTGGTTGTGGGTGAGCAAACAATTGTGGTAGAAGTGGAAACTCTTAAGAATGAAGTGTAAACTAAACAAGTGGACAGAAAAGATGACTGCTGATTGCGAACAACACTCCCTCGCGTTCTAATCATACAATACCCCCTTTATTGTTGACATACAGAAGTAACATTTACTACATACCTACCTGAACGTACTGAATTGCTACTAAACAACTGTGTTTGCCTTGCCCAAGATGTAGCCGCCTAGTGGATTATTCTAAAACCTCGAGCCTTGCCGAGAATCAATTCCACGATGTGTGAGGCAGATATTACCACCCCTCGGGCACCCTCTGAATACTGCACCATCTGTATGAAACGAGGGGCATTTGTTCTTCTTCTTCTTTCGTTCGCTTGAAATATATCTATAACAGCAATGTTGTCTCTTGTATGAATCTAACAGTCTTGTTTAGTTCACTCAGCGGTCCAGAGTTTATCTTCCACTGTTGTCTCTCTAGGCCAAAAGGTATGCCTGGGTATGTTGTAGTTTGGGCAGTCTTGGAGCATGTGCTCTGCTGTCTGCGACGCCAAACCACATGTGCACATGGCTGAGTCACCAATCTTGAATTTTGTATACATGTGGTTGCGTAATCTGTGTGTCCTGTTCTGAGGAGCAGGATAATGTCCTGTTCTGGTCTGTCCATAACGTGGTAGTCGTCTTGAGAAGGTTTTGGTGGGGCATTTGTTGAATAAGACACGCTTAACTAGGCCAGAGTCACACTTTCAGAATACTGCGCTGTCTGTATGAAACGTGGGGCATTTATTGGATGGATAAGACACGCTTAACTAGGCCAGAGTCACACTTTCAGAATACTGCGCTGTCTGTATGAAACGTGGGGCATTTATTGGATAAGACATGCTTAACTAGGCCAGAGTCACACTTTCAGAACACTGCGCTGTCTGTATGAAACGTGGGGCATTTATTGGATGGATAAGACATGCTTAACTAGGCCAGAGTCACACTTTCAGAACACTGCGCTGTCTGTATGAAACGTGGGGCATTTATTGGATGGATAAGACATGCTTAACTAGGCCAGAGTCACACTTCAGAATACTGCGCTGTCTGTATGAAACGTGGGGCATTTATTGGATGGATAAGACACGCTTAACTAGGCCAGAGTCACACTTTCAGAATACTGCGCTGTCTGTATGAAACGTGGGGCATTTATTGGATGGATAAGACACGCCTAACTAGGCCAGAGTCACACTTTCTGAACAATAACGTGTGTCCAGAGAAAAAACGCTATTAAATCACTGTTTTATGTATAACATCAACTGAGATTTGGGTAACCTCGTTGCTGGTGTACTCGTCCGTAGGGGCGGTTGTCCTGTATTTAAATCTTGCTAGACCACAACCCCCCCCCCTCCCAATATAAAAAAAAAAGTCCCGAAGTCATGTTCTTGGATGTCAAGTGGCCGCCATGGCACTGGTCATATCATGCACCGAGTGCCGTGTAGTCAGACAAGAAATTGAGGGACTGGCACCTATCCTCTATATGCCATGATGGCTTCTAGAAGGTGGCCCTTTACATTTTATCACACGATGCCTTCCATGGCTTCAGATCTGCAAAGGTCTTACAGTAAAATTTAGATTAACCTACACTCGTTTAACAGTAAGTTTCTGTTATCCGTCACCGTCTAAATACCCCCCCCCCCCCCACAAAAAAAAGCGTGAGTATCAACAAACAAACAGCTTAAAATTGCCCACGATTACTATGAAAGTTTGAACGATGATGGCATTAATTCTAGTGCGAGTACCATTGAAGAAGAAGAAATTGATGACGATGAAGGATCAACTCTTAACCAAAAACCAAGAACTAGCCACTCAGAAGCAGAAACAATGTTAGCAAAGTGCATCGGCTGGTTTGAAATGCAAGAGGAGGAATTTTGCAACACAGATCCTACTTCTGCGTAAGATACAGAACATCGCCGCGCAGAAAGTCCGAACCTGAAAGACTCAGAAGGACATGACATATTATTTTAAAGTAACGTGCGTTTATAGTATTACAATACAGTTATGTACATTTCAACTCCTATATTGAAGTTTATATTGATCGATTTGTAAAATTAAATACAATATATACATATATTATTAACTTTTAAAGGATTGTATTTTCAATTTCGTCCCAAGCGTGCAGTGAAATCACGTTACTGTACATACATATATATTAAGAGATTCCTGTTATCCATCTATAATCGATTATCCGTCACAGCCTTGGTCCGGACGGTGACGGTTAATCGAAATTTTACTGTACTTGATTCTATCGCTTATTCTGAGCTCATGGTTAGTTCTGTAAGCACGTGTACACAACAAGACTTGGCGAGTGCGCGAGCACACACAACCAAGTAAAAGGAAATGCAACGTTTGGATGGGCCGACACGTGACTTCAAGTCGACAAATAAAAATTGTATTAGTGACACCAGAGGCAAATGCCTCAAGGAAAAAAGTAAAGCGTCACCTTTAATGTAGTAGAAGTGTTTTAGCCGGCGTGGTCACAGCGACCCGACTGGTGACATCGCTGTTGACAGCTGACAGCATACAGGAACATCACTTGCTACATCGTGTGAAATCAATTGTACGCATATACGTAGCATCAATTCATAGTATAAATGTGGAAACAGAGTGGAGAGTCCTAAAGGACATAATTTACAACACTGCTATGGAAATCCTGGGTCCACCCCCCCCCCCCCCCGATTCCAAAGACATCAACCAATTGCTGGCCGAGAGGGGCGCAGAGGTGTTTCCAGGGTACCAGGGCTGGGTTCTATACTGGCCAAGACCTATTGACGCGTCCTCGCCGAGCGTCCTGGGCAACAGGTCCCTTAGGGGTCCTGGCTAAAGTCAGTAGGATCGTTGATTCCTCCGAAATCGGAGAGTGTCTGCCTGCACGGCGAGGAACCACCAGTCTGCACACCAATAAGCCAGACATGGAACAACGGATACTCACGCAAACCTCAGGTCCTGTATGACATCACACTGATGTTGGACAGCAGGATGTCTTCATCCGACATACAGGACTTCGCGCTGGAGATCACAGCCAGCGAACACAAGCAAGCTGGCCGAGAAACATCTTCTCCTCAAGGCACATTTGAATGACCCGAAGTCAACATTAAAAAAAAGATGCCTTCAAGAACATTCAGAGAGTAGTGCAGCAGAAACTTCAGCACATGCAGGACTCCTGGCTGAGCAGCAAAGCTGATGAAATTCAGGGCTTTGCTGACAGACATGATATGAAAAACTTCTACGACTCACTGAATATGGTCTATGGTCCTACATCACCAGGCATAGCTCCCCTCCTCAGTGCAGATGGGGGAACATTGATCACCGATAAGAAAGAAATCCTGCAACGCTGGGCAGAGCATTTCAGCAACATCTTAAATACAACTTCCTTCTTCGATGATGAAACCATCAACTGCCTTCCTCAAGTTCCCACCAATGAGACACTTGATGACCTGCCAACCATAGTGGAAGTAAACAAAGCCATCCAGCAACTCTCCAGCGGCAAGGCACCAGGTCCTGACTCCATCCCAGCAGAGATATACAAGGCAGGTGGGCCGGTCCTAACAGAGCTGCTTCACCAAGTCTTTACAAACATATGAGTGAACCAGACCATGCCACAAGATTTCAAGGACATGTCAATAGTCCACCTTTACAAACGTAAAGGAAACCGCCAATCCTGTGACAACCACCGAGGCATCTCCTTGCTTTCAATTGCAGGGAAGATACCAGAATTCTTCTCAATCACCTCACGGCCCATCTTGATCAAGGTCTTCTTCCTGAGAGTCAATGTGGCTTCAGAAAAGAATGTGGAACTGTTGACATGATTTTCGCTGCAAGAGAAATGTCAGGAACAGAACTGTGACATGTTCTCCACTTTCATTGAAAGGCTTTTGATACAGTCAGCAGAGAAGGTCTGTGGAGGATCATGGCAAAATATGGCTGTCCACGAAAGTTTGTCCAAATAGTGCGGCTATTTCATGATGGTATGCAGGCAAGAGTACAGGAAATTGGTGAACTGTCTGAACCCTTTCCTGTCACCAATGGAGTGAAGCAAGGATGTGTCCTGGCACCAACACTGTTCAGCCTCATGTTTTCAGCCATGTTAATGAATGCCTTCGAGAACGACATTGGAATAGACATCAACTACCATATGGATGGAAAGTTACTCAATCTCAGAAGGCTGAAAGCTAAAACCAAAATTAACAGCGACACCATCAGAGAGCTCCTGTTTTCTGATGATTGCGCTCTATACGCCAACTCAGAGGCGGACATGCAACATAATGTTACAGCTTTCTCACATGCCTGTGCCAACTTTGGGCTCAATATCAACTTGGAGAAGACTATAGTTATGTACCAGCCAGCTCCAGGGAATAATCACACTGTGCCGAATATCAAAGTGAATGGTCATAGACTAAGTGTTGTGGACAAATTCACCTATCTTGGCAGCACTGTGTCACAAGCTGCCACAATTGATGACGAAGTGAATGCAAGAATCTCCAAGGCCAGTGTGGCCTTTGGCAGACTGTACAAGAATGTATGGGACAGAACTGGAATAAGCCTGCAAACAAAGCTAAAAGTCTACAAAGCAGTTGTATTATCCACACTGCTATATGCTTGTGAAAACTGGACTGTTTATCAGCGACACGCTAGGAAATTAAACCACTTCCACACAGTCTGCCTAAGGACGCTACTGAAGATTAAATGGCAAGACAAGATCCCAGACACTGAAGTCCTAGAAAGAGCGTCCATGCCCAGTATCCACACTCTACTGATGAAGAATCAGATTCTATGGGCTGGTCACTTGACTCGCATGCCAGATCACAGGCTTCATAAACGAATTTTTTACAGCGAACTGCGTTGTGGTAAACGCTCCCAAGGTGGCCAGAGGAAACGCTTTAAAGACACTCTGAAAATCTCTATGAATGCTTTTGGAATTCATCATGACACCTGGGAGACTGCAGCCAGAGACCGAAATTCGTGGCGTGCATCATTACACAAGGGTGGTGCAGTCATGTGTGAGGCAACCAGGAAGGACTGCAAGAGCTGTAAAGAAAAGGCAGGACAGAAAAACCACTGCAGGAAATCCTTCTCCAGAAACGTCAAGCATTCTTTGTCCACATTGTCAAAGAACAATTTGAGCCAAAATAGACCTTATCAGCCATCTTAAAACTCACGGCTCCACACTTTCAACCCCACTGGATGAAATGAATGGTCATCATCATTCTTGATGGACAAACAACAGTATAAATGTAATATCGTATTTTTGTATCAGGTAACTGACTTCGTGCAAAATCGGCCCTTTGTAGTCTATGCCATGTGGCGTTGATCATCTTTTGCATACTTGACAGAAGGTGTAGCATTTCCCTGAACGACATAGCATAAGCATATCACAAGAAAAACACTGAAAGCAAATTGAAATGAAGCTAAAATGGTGTGTGTGTGTGTGTGTGTGTGAGAGAGAGAGAGAGAGAGAGAGAGAGAGAGAGAGAGAGAGAGAGAGAGAGAGAGAGAGAGAGAGAGAGAGAGAGAGAGAGAGAGAGAGAGAGAGAGAGAGAGAGAGAGAGAGAGAGAGAGAGAGAGAGAGAGCACCAGTAAGGAACACACAACATTCATTTCCGCAATAAGTTGCAATAACAACCATTTTACAAGGACAATACAAACATTATTACAAGCCCCATTCTCGCCATACACACAATCAATACATAATAATAAATAAATATGGTAAGTGAACGTAACAAAGAAGCACACAATTTCGCAATTAAGAAGCGTGCCAAGCACCCGAACAGTCTGAATAGACATTAATTGACACCAAAAGTGGAAGTATTGAACAAACTACTGTTTGAGTTATCAGTTGGGGTATCGTCACTGCACTCCGGACAGGTCCATAGGTGCTCAGACCCCCCCCCCCCCCCCAGCATATGCATCAGCGTTCGGTGGCTAATAGTGCCATTTCTGTGTTGGTTGACGAGGCCCCTCGTTTTCCCGATGTACCTCTCGTGTCTGGCCGTGCCAATTCTTACTCCCAAGTCTCTCATTCTGGACAACAATGTGGATTCACTGACGTCAAAGTACTCTGTTCTCGACATCTCTTTAAGGATGTTAATAACATCTGCGCGATCCATGGGCTGGCCATCTGCAGGAGATGCAGAGCCGGCCAATCTATCAGCTCGTCCATTTCCCTTGACTCCCGCATGTCCCGGGTCGAAGATGAAGGTAACCTTACGGACAACGGACTTCCCCAGCGAATCAGTTCACTGTCTACGTACAGATCCAGCATCGACCCTCCGAATCATGTTCATTGAATCACTTAGTATGCACACGTTGGTATAATGCTGTGATTCCAGCCACATGAAACCTGTGTTACTGCCATCACTTCCATCGTCATGCTGCTCTTGGTCACGGAGTAAGTAATATGAGCAACGAAAGCAAGTATTCGATATTTAACTACAAAACGTGTTAACAATTATTTTGACCACAATTATATACATAATTGTTACACTTCCTGTTTAAATGCCTTGAAGGCAATGACTGTCTTGTGCCTACAGGACAGACAATGTGGAGACACTCCCCTGTGCTTATAGAACAGACAGACAATGTGGAGACACTCCCCTGTGCGTACAGGACAGAAAGACAACGTGGAGACATTCCCCTGTGCTTCTATGACAGACAGACAACATGGAGACATTCCCCTGTGCCTACAGGACAGAAAGACATGGAGACATTCCCCTGTGCCTACAGGACAGAAAGACAACGTGGAGACATTCCCCTGTGCCTACAGGACAGAAAGACATGGAGACATTCCCCTGTGCTTCTATGACAGACAGACAACATGGAGACATTCCCCTGTGCCTACAGGACAGAAAGACAATGTGGAGACATTCCCCTGTGCCTACAGGACAGAAAGACAACGTGGAGACATTCCCCTGTGCTTCTATGACAGACAGACAACGTGGAGACATTCCCCTGTGCCTACAGTACAGAAAGACAACGTGGAGACATTCCCCTGTGCCTACAGGACAGAAAGACAACGTGGAGACATTCCCCTGTGCTTCTATGACAGACAGACAACGTGGAGACATTCCCCTGTGCCTACAGGACAGAAAGACAACGTGGAGACATTCCCCTGTGCCTACAGGACAGAAAGACAACGTGGAGACACTCCCCTGTGCGTACAGGACAGACAGACAACGTGGGGACACTCCCCTGTGTGTACAGGACAGACAGACAATGTAGAGACATTCCCCTGTGCCTACAGGACAGAAAGACAACGTGGAGACATTCCCCTGTGCTTCTATGACAGACAACGTGGAGACACTCCCCTGTGTATACAGGACAGAAAGACAACGTGGAGACATTCCCCTGTGCCTACAGGACAGAAAGACAACGTGGAGACATTCCCCTGTGCCTACAGGACAGAAAGACAACGTGGAGACATTCCCCTGTGCTTCTATGACAGACAACGTGGAGACACTCCCCTGTGCATACAGGACAGAAAGACAACGTGGAGACATTCCCCTGTGCCTACAGGACAGACAGACAACGTGGAGACATTCCCCTGTGCCTACAGGACAGAAAGACAACGTGGAGACATTCCCCTGTGCCTACAGGACAGAAAGACATGGAGACATTCCCCTGTGCTTCTATGACAGACAACGTGGAGACACTCCCCTGTGCATACAGGACAGAAAGACAACATGGAGACACTCCCCTGTGCCTACAGGACAGAAAGACAACGTGGAGACATTCCCCTGTGCTTCTATGACAGACAGACAACGTGGAGACACTCCCGTGTGTCTACACATTCTTGATTTTCCAACCATTGAAGACAGAATACAAATTTGCAGAGCATGTGTCTACCTCAGAGTTAACGCAAACGCAAACACACAACATCCACTGCACAGTGAAATTATGAAGGTGAAGTGCAGCAGGTTAAAAAGAGGAAAATTGTGGATGGGTCAAGCCGAAGACATTCTTCAACAGGTGTGTTCACTTGAGGACTTAGAACCTGGTGAGGAGTGGGTACAAGTGCTAACAGATTTCTGTACGTCTTTTTCTGTTTGCATCCAACTAGACAGAAAATGCAGACAAGAAAATCCGGCTGCTGTGGAGGCGGAAGTACAAGAGTTGATTTTTGAGAATTCATTAGCCGGTGATGCTGTCATTTACACTGATTGGTTGCTCGTTCGACGAGTGAGAAATTTATGGGCTTTCACGGCTCAGGCTGGAGGGAGAAATGTGAAGGAGGACTCTGGTGCTTTTGTTGAGACCACAAGTAGCTTGACTATGGAAGTCATGGCAGTAAGTAAAGCAATAACATGGCTAGAGACACAGACATTCACTAGGGCATGTTTCCTTAGCGACTCAATGAGCATGCTCAAGAGGATAGAATTGAGGTGGATCCGAAGAGAGTGGTTGCTGTCTCTCGAGCGGTCTCGGCTGGCAAAGATTAGTTTCATCTTCGTGCCAGGGCATGCGGGAGTACAAGGAAATGAGCGGGCTGACAAGCTCGCAGGTAAGGCTACTGTGGAGGACAGACACGCTATGGACCAGGCTGACATTCTGAATGCTCTACGAGAAGTAAGACTTTTGCGAGAACTAAGTGAAGAGCTGTGAATCTACAACTATGGTCAGACTGCGAGAACAGCAAATTAACCCTACCAGACCGCTGTACCAATTTTTCCGTAATTTCCTAATCTGCCGCTATACCACTGTACCTAATTTTCGGTATTTTGCCTAGTACGTGAAAAAAATGCATCACAAACTTAAAATAACCAACCAGTCATGGTCAGACCTTATTGTTAGCCATTGCAAATGTCTTCCCCCATAGGTTTGAATTGACTTTGTGTGGTTTAACGTGAAAAAGTCTGAAAATTCACAATGAAACGAGCAGCTGAAGAACCAAGCACTTCAACAAGTAAGCGAAGCAGGTCTAGGCTTTTCACAGTCCAACAGGTGATCGATACTTTGGTTTGTTCAGACTGGATTGGCACACAAAGGTGGAATATTGGCGCTAGATGAAAGGTAGACCTATTTTCTGCAAATGGACTTCACTGATGACGTTACTACCCTGTCCGATACATGGAATTAGATTAAACAAA
Source organism: Cepaea hortensis (assembly GCA_963921405.1). NCBI lineage: Eukaryota > Metazoa > Mollusca > Gastropoda > Stylommatophora > Helicidae > Cepaea > Cepaea hortensis. The sequence continues at coordinate 60,507,021 of OY992890.1, read as the reverse complement.
CATGCTTCCTATTTAGGTCTATGCTTATGGTTTCCCATGTTCATTGTCCAATTACGTTTACTCTTTCATTGATGATATGGTATTAGGAGTAATACTGGAATACTGGAGGGGTTTAATATTGGTTATTCTCAAAAAGAAAGGTTTGTTTTAAGGAAGCATTCACTAGTTCAATACCTCCTCTGCATAAGTTTCACTAGATTTAGTGTAAACAACATCATTACCAACATATTTGTTTTAGCATAAACATAATTCTATAATAAAACGATTTAACGTATTATTTACTTCTATATTTCAATATTTGTTAATGAAACAGGTACTTACTTAATGGAAGACTAAGTCATCACAGTAATATTTTAAACAACTGAAACAACATGCAGTGGTGAATTTAATATGTGTTGCCATGGTGAACATAATAGCTAGGTAAGCAATATCGTAGGACAATATATAAAAACAAGCCTGAAAGCTGGTAATCTTGCTTCTGACTAAAGAGGGGCAAATCATGGATGGGTTGGCCGGAAGATGATGTCAGGCAGCTCTGCAATCCTACCAATATCAACCCTGGCAAGGAATAGGTGCATGTACCTCCAGCACTTAACTGCACCTTCTCCTGCAGTGTCACGCTTGACAGAAGGTGCAGAGAGCAGAATCCTGTTGCCGTCAATGCAGAGATCAACACGCTCATCAGTGAACATTCAGATTATTCTGATGTGCTAATCTTAACAAATGGAGCTGTTATACGGCAGCAGAGAAGTGCATGGGCATTCACAGCATGTTCAGCGGGCCGAAACATTCAAGAAGCCAGTGTTGCCCACTCTATGACCACAGGCTGCATGATGATAGAGGTGATGGCAATGACATGGGCTTTCATATAGCTGGAGTCACAGAATTATACCAACATCTGACAGAATATTAATGAACTGAAGTTAAGGGAAATCAATGAGCTGATAACTTGCTGGTTCTGCATCCCCTGCAGATGGCCAGCCCATGGATCATGCCGATGCTATTAATGCCTTAGAGAGATGCCGTTAGCGGAGGACTTTGACGCCAATGAATCCACATCATTGACCAGAGAGAGAGACTTGGGAGTAGGAATTGGTCTGGCTAGACATGAGAGGCACATAGGGGGAATGAGGTGCCTCAAGACCAACATTATAAAACCATGTCAATGATAGTAACATTAGATATTCTGGCAGTAAGTTTGCTGTAAGTTCAGGTGATAGTTTATCTAAATAATTCTTCCTTAAATGCAGAGAGAGAGGCTGAAGCATCAAACATGGTCATGTAATGATCAGTTATATTAATTTTTCAGAATATTAATCATATTTATATCAGGAGATAAGTGGTCACTACATAAAAAATTGTAATTGTCACAATATATAAGGTAATGTTCATATAAATATTTCAGTGACAGAATATTTTTGTTACTTTTTAACTATTTAATTTTTTGTAAATGTTTTCACAGTATGTTTCCTTTTCTAGGAGCCATGTTAGCAACAAATGGAATATCAAATTTTAGTGAAATTTTATTTGAAAATTATTTTGCTGAGATTTACATTTTGGTTGAAAATACCAATGTTGCCAACGGATCAGCTGCATAACTTTTTGTGGTAGTACCATTAACCCAGATACAGCATGTGTGCTCTCTGGACAATAGTATTGTTAAGGCTGACATCCCAAGTTTTACAATAAATGGCAGAAATGTTAAGAGAGAGTAAACTGAGATACCTGGGAATCACCTTTGACAGAAGCCTGTCATTCAGGGATCATGTGGAAGCAGCTGTTATGAGATCTAAGAAGGGACTCAGTACACTGAAGATCATTGCAGCAATGGTCATAGGGCAAAGAATGTTGTTCATACTCTATCAACATCTGGTTCTCTGAGTAATTGAGTTCAGTATGGATTGGGACTGGTCACAGTGTCAAAGAGTCAGCTGATGAAACTACAGCACATACAAAATGAAGCCATGCGGGTGATACTTGGATGCACAAGAGACACACTGTTAGCTGCAGGCTAAATCATATCTCCGAGTGGCTGCAGACACAGTACAAACCCCTGCAAGAAGCCCTGGATACAGTTAAAGGCCATAGGCTGATCAGGGGAAAATCATGGATGGCTCAGGTAGAGGACACAATGAGAAGTGTGCATGTTTGAGAACATTGGGAGAGGAGGAGAGTGGGTCAGAATGCCAGTGGCAAAGTCATAATCACATTGGATATGGAATGCAAGGATTGGCCGACAGTCTGCAATGAATGGGAGATGCAACAATAGATCTGTGAAAATTCATGACCAAGCGATGTGATCATCTACATGGATGGCTCTGTTCCTTGCGAAAGCTGGTGGATGGTGTTTGGAGTGGGAGAGACACAGGCATATGATACCACATCTAGCGAGAATGGAGGTGGAGGGAGTCACGGCGACATTCCACTGGCCAGAAGACAAACACCACATGCACGTCGTGATTGTAACGGACTCACAAAGTATGATAAGAAAGATGAAGACAGGCATGCTTTGGGCAGAGTGGCTGGCTTCCATTCAACAATCTAAAATAGAGAGTAACTGTTGTATTTTTTCCCCAGGACATGCTGATTTGATGAGAAACACTGAAACAGGCAGATTAGCTGGGTCTGCATCTCTTGGTAAAGTGGTGGTCAGGGCACCTTGGCCACGTGTTGTATAGTGCAGACGAAGGTGTAGATCATCATGCACGGCTTGGAGAAAATGTTGCATTGTTGTTGCAGGAGTGACAAGAGCGGAGTGACAAGAGAAGCTAACAGACACTCAAAGTTCCAAGGAAAGGCCAGACAGACATATAATCAGACTCCTATAGGTACCATTAGTTAAGTATTGGGAGTCTTCGCTGGCTGTTGCAGATGAGGATGGAGCAGATATGGTAATGTTCCGAGTGCTGTGATGTCAGTTCTTGATTCAACTCAACTCATGTGGGCCAGTCTGACAGACTGCTTATGAATTAAAGTTCAGTGAACATAATTTCTTTCCAAATATTTAGCAGCATTAAGTATTAATTAAAAATACCTTGTAGTATGTAGCTAAAGACACAAACTTGCCATTTTCTACATCAATATAAAAGGTGCTCCATAGGAGTAGCCTTACCCTGCAGGGGTAGTCATGTGCACCATGTGACTCCAGACCGTCAGCAAGCGACTGAGTGCAAAAGAGTATCAACATTGAAAGTAGGAACTTGGAATGTAAGAACTATGAGTGGGGATGGAAAATTTGATAACATTAAGCTTGAAATGAGAAGACTAAATATTAACCTATTAGGTATATGTGAGACCAGATGGACAGGAATGGGCATTATAACATGGGAGAGTTTATTCGGAGCTGGAGTCTGAATAAACAGAGTAGTTTATACGGAACTGGAGTCTGAATAAACAGAGTAGTTTATACGGAGCTGGAGTCTGAATAAACGGAGTAGTTTATACGGAGCTGAAGTATGAAGTTGTTTAAATATCAAGAATAATTTTCCAGATTGGTATCCCCAATAAAAATAATTGTGTCCCCATGCGAGTTAAAGAATTGTTAACTTGCGTTTCTGTACTCTTACTGTTTACAGGCTTCCATCTTTGTTTACATTACCGACCTACTATTTCCTGCTATTGATGTCCTCATCATAGTTGCCATTCTAGATATTTTATATCCAGATCTAGAGGTTTTTGCCGGCATCTGGATACCGTTTTCTCACGCTTGGATGCTGGATGCAATTCTAGATACTTTTCATTTGGAGTCGGATATTTTGAATACTTTCTAGATTTTACTTTTCTTTCGGTGTCATTTACCCATGTTATGTTCAGTCTGGACGCGCGTAAATTATGGTAACTGCCATTATTTAAACTTTGAACTGACTTGGGTCAACGCTCAACAATCTGGCGAAATTGATTGATTGATTGATTGATTTAGGAATCGACATCACAGCATTCGGGGCATTCCCATAAATGCTCCGTCCCCATCCTCAGCAGCCAGCGAAGAGTTCCAACACTAATAGTACCAGTACCAATCTGATTATAAATCCGTCTCGCCTTTCCTCTGAGCGTTGAGCGTCGGCCAGATCCCTTCGTCACTCCTCGTTGTCTCATTCTTGCCAGACCATGGTAGTCCATTTGCTCCTCCGAGGTGTGCACGTGCTCCCACAAGGCCGCAACCACGTCTGCCTTGTCATGTATCAATACTCCAACCATCTGTGTAGATAATCACATCACTCGAGTGAGCATTGTCCTGAATTAGTTGCTGGATTTCTACTTCCGTGGCCCCTGCTGGCCACTCCCTGCTTAATGTGATTATAACTCTGCACAAGTCTGACTGCTCCGCTGGCACTCTGACCCACTCCTCTCCACGCCTAATGTTCTCCAAGGGGCACACCTGTCTGATCGTATCCTCCGCCTGAGCCATCCATGATTTCCCTCTTATCAGTCGCTGACCCTTAACTGCGTCCAGCGCCTCATGCAGTAGGTGGTCTGTGTCTGCAGCTACTCTGAGGTATGCTTTCGCCTGCATCACCTTGAGCCTACCAGCAACAGTTGGCAGACCAAGGATGTAACGCATACACACTACTGGGGTGTCTCTGGTGCATCCCAGAATGACCCGCATAGCTTCGTTCTGTATGCGCTCTAACTTCACCAGCTGACTCTCTGAGACAGTGAGCAGACCTAATCCATAATCAATTACTGAGAGGATCAAGAGGAATGGGCATTATAACATCTGAGGAATATAGAATAATCTATTCTGGTGGAGAGAAACAACAGTGAGGAGTAGCAATTATAATGGATAGAGATCAAAATCGATCAACGGATATTGGACTGTATCAGACAGAGTGTTACTGGTGAAGTTGAGTGGAGGACCTTTTGATGTCAAAGTCATACAAGTTTATGCACCAACAGCAGACAGTAGCGATGACAGCATTATTAATTTTATAATGATTTAGAGAATGCCTTCAAAAAATGCAAGAATTCTGAAGTAAATATAATGAGTTACTTGAATGCCAAAGTTGGAAATCAACAGGATGGATGCATAGTATGGAAGTATGGACTAGGGGAACAGAATGAAAGAGGTTGCAGACTTGTACAGCGGGCAAAAGAGCATGATGTGATTATTGGAAACACCTGGTATCAACAGCACCCAAGGAGATTATGGACATGGAGGAGTCCTAATCATAAGATCAGAAATCAGATTGATTACATTCTCATCAACAGAAGATTTCGAAATGCCTTAAAAGTCGCAAAAACTATACCAAGCGCAGACTGCTACAGCAACCATAGAAATCTTAAGCAATATACTTATAAAATTTAATGGATGATGGAAGACATCTTAAAACTCATGGAAATAAGAAGAAATAACAAAAATAACAAGGAAAAATATGAAGAGATTCACAGGAAAATTAAGAGCAATGTGGGTTTGTTGAAGGCAAGGGTACAGTAAATGCTGTGTATATACTGAGAACAGTAATTGGACGTTCTATAGAAGTAAACAAAGATCTATATCTTTGCTTAATTGAAAATACAAAGGCTTTCGATAAAGTGAGACATGTCGAAATGATAAGGATGCTTGAAGATCTAAAAATCGATGGAAAAGACCTTAGACTTGTAAAAAAACATATATTGGAAGCAACAAGCTGCCATCAGATATATATATATATCCCTCCCTCTCTCTCTCTCACTTGTCTTTATCACTTTGTTATGTCTTTCAACACATCTTTCTCATATCTCTGTCTCTCACCACACTATCTTTGTTATCTATCTCCCTCCTCTTTCTTTTCAACCTACTTCACATATACCAGGTTTTCCTGCACTTTATGTGCGTAGCATTTCCTTGTTTATTTGTTAATTCATCAGGCCAGTAAGTCGGAAGCCTGGTGTTTGAATTGCCTAATCATGTCTTTCTGAGGCAACGCATATTACTGTCAGCTTGGACCGGAATTATGAGGACATCAATAGCAGGAAATAGTAGGGCGGTAATGTAAACAAAGATGGAAGCCTGTAAACAGTAAGTGTACAGAAACGCAAGTTAACAATTCTTTAACTCGCATGGGGACACAATTATTTTTATTGGGGATACCAATCTGGAAAATTATTCTTGATATTTAAACAGCTTCATACTTCAGCTATGTATAAACTACTCCGTTTATTCAGACTCCAGCTCCGTATAAACTACTCTGTTTATTCAGACTCCAGCTCCGTATAAACTACTACTCTGTTTATTCAGACTCCAGCTCCGTATAACCTCTCCCAATTATTAATTAATTATAATTTTGTTATATAGTAATAATATTAATAGTAATACATACAACACATCATATAATAATAATTGGCCTGGACAGAACATAACAGTAAAATCAAACACAAATAATATTAAATTATTTAAATCATCAATCAATTTCAATATCATTGTTTTGATTATGTGATTAAATATTAATTTTTATTTTATACAAATTTACATACCTCAGAATATGTGCTTATCCACTTATCCCATGCCAATTGCGCCAAGTAAAGTACCCAAGTGTTGTATATAAGCAAGTGGCAAAAATGCACTCCCACGAGTTAAGATAAATATCCGTGAACTATGAAACAAGCTACAGATAATTTAGATATTCTACAATTATATACAAGCATCCATCAATCTACTCCCGGTTGCTGGTCGACACCACACACCAAATTCCAGTCCGAGTTTTTCACTTCCCACCTCTCTGTATTAAACTGCGCATAATTTATCAAAATCTTGTGCGCGTATTTCCGAAACAAATAAAAAAGCACACGGCTATATAAATGGTAGGACAGATACTGATCGATGGAGCAAGATACCTGGGTTGTCCATACCTCCAAAGACACAGGGACGTTTTAAAGATCGCCATTACCACAAAGACACCATACAGTGAAGCAATGCGGAGGGGCGAGACAATCACGGGTATATTACAAGCTGAAAGAAATTCAAGTGCAAAACCAGACAGACGAGCTGAAGAAGCAAGTCAAGGCACTGCAGGCGCCGACTCCGACCAGCGACAACGAAAAACTGCTGGCGGAAATAAAGGAGATCCAGCGAAACATCAAGCAAGAAGTGGAACATATGGCCGAGATGAAGAAGGAAAACGAAGAAATGCTACGAACCATTAAAGCAGAGAGAGAACTGCTAAAAGCTGAAATGGAATTAATCCAAAACAAAGCAACAGAAGCCATGCAAGAGAACACAGAGAAGCCGCAAGACGAAACCCAACAACAAACCGAGCCGGAACCGCAAGATAAAACCAGCAGCCCAACCACGACGCCCGAGACACAAGCGCTACATAACCAGTCCGAGGTAGGATTCACAAGACAAGAATTAGGGTGAATAAACCCACAAAAACCACGATCCTCAATTATAACCACAGCTGATGAAGCAGGTTAGACGAGGACGAATTTGGAATTTTTGTTTTTGAAATGGAATCGGAATCGGAAAAACGACCCCCGAGACATTCAAGGGGAAACCAACATACGGCCTGATATCTGAAGAAAACCGAGATGCGTACCCTGAGGACGGCATATCGGCAAGAATGGAGGAATTCAGGCGCCATGAATTCAGAAGGCGCTGGGAAGAAAAAGAAAAGAAAAAGCCCAAGAAACTCAGGGGGGAATCGATAGAATACCCAGATATAATCTATGACTTTGAGAACGGACCCGATTACGCGTACTATATAGAAGACGGAGAGATCATCCCATGGCTGACCGCGAGGAAGAAATCGAAAGGTAACAGAAACTCAAAATCGAAAGTAAAAAAAGGCGCAAAGAGGAAAATGAAAACATCGAAAAGCTTCTACAGACAATACACAAAAAAGTAGACAAAAAGACTAAATAAAAAGTCCTTATAAGGACTGCAACCAGTCAAGCCAGGAGCCTTCACTAACCAAATAAATCACCAGAGGAGATGGGCACAAAGGAAAACTCGCAGACCGACTCCCCAGCTGACGTCACAGACACAAACGCTTACATAACCAGTCCGAGATAGGACTCTCTCGTAAGAACACACAGACAAGAATAAGGGTTAAAACCCCACAAAAACCAAGGATCTCAACTCTAACCACGGCTGAAAGAAGCAGGTTGAACGAGACCGAATTTTGAATTTTTGTTTTTGAATCAAGCAAGCTACAATTTCAAATAACCACTGGCGTTGGGCAGGGATGTATAATATCCTGGACATCATAACATCAGGAGTAAAGTTAGAACTAGAAACAGAAAGTGTAGTAAACTCAGACTCAAACATAGACACACACAAAATACTTAATTATACATAACATATAATGTATATATCCTAATTGAGAACGAAAAAAAAAAAGAAGATGGAACAGGATATTGATGAAAAATAAGAAAGGAATAACCCAAAATAATTACTCTTAAATCTGAAGGTAAATTATAAATAAAAACCAGCATGGCCGAACGGATAAGAACGCATGTTCTTAAACATCCGGTGTGCTGATGCCGAGGTAAGGGGTTCAACCCCACACACCAGACAGTTGGACTAAAATGTTGACCCATCGTCCTTGATTCTGGGACGTAAATTACAAGTACCTATGAAGTCGGACTGGGCTCGCCTGATGGACGAGTCCGTTACAAACACAAAATATCTGTATGTACTGCCTTCCAACCGTCGGGAGGCTGCCATTCACGAGAAAGGCCAAGGAGCAGATGAACTGACGACACCAACAACACCTTTCAGCGATATAGCCAAACATTAGCCAGCGCAATACACCTAGCACTGGAAAAAAAAATTGCAGCTCCTCACAACGCCTCTCGGTAAGGTCTGAATCAGCACAGAGAACAAAACAGTTCATCCGCGGATGTAGTGTTGTTATTATTTGTGAATCCTCGTGAAGACTGGGTTTAACTCTTAAGTATGACGCATTGCCGTTCAGTTTGTCTGGGCCTGGAAAAGGCTGGGAGTAATGTTGGTTTAGATAGTTTTCTCCTGACACGGTAACATCCGCAAGAAAACATGCTGTAACATCCTTCGCGGCACAGGTTTCCATCTCAGCATTTTTTTTTTTTAGCATATCCTTTACAGGACTTAGCTGTCAACACCAGCATCTTTCAGCTGTATGTTGATCTCTTGGCAAGATTACGCTCAGTAGTTTGCCATCATCTCAGCATAGGGTTGGAATAATATCACACCAATCTACTATCTAGATCTCTTGGATAATGATATCGGATACCCGGATGCAGGCGACAGTCTGGAGGGAAGGTTATGCACGTTAAAATCCCACAGCAGTTGAACATGGCAAAGAGTAGGCTGTGAGACTATTGTCTTGGCAAAACTGTAAGGAAAGAAACCCTAACCATGTTGTGATAGGGTTCGTATCCTTGGACGAAATCTGTCTCGAAGAAGCAAACCTTACACGTATACATACCGAAGTCAGACACATTCATCTTTGAGTTGTACATCTCGTGACGCACTCACCTGTAAAGAGAAACGAAGAAGGAAATTCTTAAATAACCGTTAAAGGAAGTAATCTCTCTCTCTCTCTCTCTCTCTCTCTCTCTCTCTCTCTCTCTCTCTCTCTCTCTTTCTCTCTCTCTCTCTCTCTCTCTCTCTCTCTCTCTCTCTCTCTCTCTCTCTCTCTCCAACCCTTAAGACATTGACAGGATGTTCAGGATGTTTTAGAATTTAGATAGAGTTTATGAGTTTATCCCTTCTTTCCCCTTATGCGAGCCTCTTTATATCCCAGAATTTGGCATTTAGAAAGGAAATTCTTCTGCGAAAGCCCGCGAAAGACTGTTGAAAGTATTTCGTATCGTATCCCGATGTTTTATTGGCGCTCTAAAACTGATAGTACTGATTAATTCCGCAAGTTGTTCCAATATATTCCATATTTCTTTCTTTTTGTTTTCTCTCTCTTTCTTTTAATGACATATTGTGAACTGTTTCCATATTACGACCGTGACAAGTTTCCTTTGTTTTGTTTTTCTTTAATAACATCCATATTTCTTATTTTGGCTGTCCATAGTATTTTGTTTTTAATCTTTCTTCTCTTAAAACCAAAATACACTGGCGGAGTGGTGCAGGGACGCAGGAACCGTTATAAGCCAAGACAAGGCATCAGTTGTGTGGTACTCCCTGGATAACCAGATTGTAAAGACAGATGTTCCATATATTATATTGAATGTCCTCTAAGTAGAGAGAGTAAATTTAAGTATTTGGGTATCACCTTTGAGTTCTTTTAAGGGTCATGTGGAGGCTTTGTTGGTGAAGGCTGGTAGGGGACTTAATGCATTGAGGACGATGGCAGCAACCAGGGTAGAGCAGAGGATGATTTACGGGCTCTTTCAGCAGTTGATAATTTCTGTCATTGAGTATGGTTTGTGGGTCCTCACAGTATCACAGAGCCAGCTTGAAAGGTTGGAACGCATACAAAATGCGGCCATGCGGGTGATTCTGGGGTGCACAAAGGACACACCAATTATATGCTTGAGGCATATCCTGGCGCTATCAACAATGGCTGATTGGCATAGGGTCTTTAAAGCCAAATGGTATCTGAGAGTTGTTGCAGATAGGAATCATCCCCTGCATGAAGCTATGGATATGGTCAAGGGTCATAGACTAAGACGAGGCAGGTCCTGGATGGGATAGGTAGAAATATCTACATGTCAGGTGTGTTATCTAGAGACCATCAATCGTGAAAACGAGTGGGTTGAAGTACCGGCAGACATGGCGGATTGGATCGTGAGTGCAGAGAATGGGCAGCAGACCGCACAGTTTGAGGTGCAATAACTGATCCAGAGTAATACACATCAAGGTGACATAGTGATGTATACTGATAGGTCAGGGGTGATAAACAGACGGGGTGGTTGGGGTTTCATTACGAAGTCTAATGGATGATTCTTTAAAAAAGGAGAGTCTGGCATATGAGACTACAGCCTCCAGCATCAGAATGGAAGTAGAAGCAGTCATAGCGGCATTCCGTTGGTTAGAGGTAACACACACTGTATTCATCACGGACTCAAGGAGTATGCTTAGTAAATTGGCTAAAGGAATGTTTTGTGTGGAAAGGCTCTCCTCGTTTCAGAGGTTACAGATTGTGAGAATTGGATAGTTTTTTGTTTTTTTTTACCCTGGTCATGCGGGAGTACGGGGTGGGGGGGGTGTGGGGGGGGGGTGAACAGGCTGATAGGCTGGCAAGGGAATGGACCCCTTGGTGGTAGATTACCTATGGGCAAGGAAGAGGTAGTCAAGCGCCTGTGTGAGCAGGTAGAGGAACAGACTGAGAAACCGTATGTGGAAAGAATGAGATTGCGGGGGATTGACAAGGGTTCTGATAGAATCTCAGAACTGAAAGGGAAGACAAGGAGAACTTTCAATCAGATAGCGGTAAGAACGATTAGTAGTGTGACTCTTTGCTGGCTGTTGAATGAGGGGACGGAGCGCGTATGGGAATGTCGTGAGTGCAGTGATGTCAGTTCTTAGCTCAACTCAACTCCACAACACATTTTGCTTCTTAACTATTTGTACACAATTCACATACATAAGAAGTCTGACCCTAACTCCCATGCTATGTGTCTGTTGTCTCTCTCCCCCCCCCCCCCGCAAGCATGTCTCTTTTCCTAATCCACACTTGCCTTTTACCGTCGATGTTTTCAAGGGCAGGTTGTTGCGTCGTATCCGTGATCGCTTAGTGTACTTATGAAGTTGTCTCGTAATCTAGGTCTTCGTCTGGCTTGTTGACTGCATGTTCTTACACTTGTCAGTAGTTGATTATTAACTAAGTATAGGGATTCATGTTCATAAGATGGCAATGAATGAATCACACAAAAAACGAGAAGTAGATTGTGAGCTTTACTAAAACACGACTACAAGAGACAAATTGGACGTTGCGGCCAAAGCCTTCGTCAGCACAGGACAAACAAATACAAACCAACACAAACCTACATGAAACACTAGCACGCCGCTTAGAAAACACAATAACACGCGCGCGCAGAATGGACTAAAAATCGACAACAATCTGACAGACAACGAAGACAAAACGTGAAATATATAGTAGCAGTTCAAGGGAACGGACAATGGTAACAAGAATGAGGGGAACTGCAGTAAAGTTTATGTTCATAAGATGTCCACATCAATTGTTTGTTGTCGCTTGATTAATATTAATTTGATGTACAATGTTATTAACTGACAACACATGTTGGGGAAAGAGGGAGGGAAAGGCAATGAGATAATTACATGGATGTCTTTGGCAAAGACAGTCTTTGAACGTATAGGATCGACGGGAAAAGAACACAACTGATCAAAGACGTGTGATCGTGTGAGATGACGAACCGTGGTCGCGCATACTTATCGGCATGACACATAGTGATGATGACGACAACATTATAACCATCATATTTCAGATGTTGTCATTTCACAATCTATTTCTTTTAGAACCCCATCGGCCTTTCTCTAGCATTTCATCTCACATATAACACAGTGTTGGCACAAACATAGTTTTATTAGTCGTGTTAACTTCCTTCATGCCGGTCTCCGTGGCCAAGGCTTTTACGGACGTGGTTCGTAACCTCATATACCCGCGTTCGAAACACATCTGCGCGCGATATGGCAGCAGACAGCGTTGCGATGGTTTCGCGTTGGTATCGGTGCCGGTCGTTCAGAAAGTAATGGCAAACTACTGAACTTAAACTTGCCAAGAGATCACAGCACCAGATATGCTGGTGTTGACTGCGATGTCCTGTAAATAAAAAACTTCCTTCATAATCTGAAGATGTTTGAGTAAAAGTGACAGCTAATCACAGTGCTTTCCTCTTGGCATCTCGATCTTGTTTCTACCACTGTCAATTTTCCGTACTCTGAAAGTGTGCCTGCATGCTTGAATTCTTGAGATTTATTGTATTTGTTGGTGGCGGGCTATCCCTCTAACAAAGATACCCCCCCCCCCCCCCCACTCTCTAGCCTACGGCAACCCTTAGGCAAGGCGGAGTACTTGTTTAGGTCCCCCACCCCCAACCTCACCCACCCATTGTAGCTGGAAACCATGTGGTATGTTGAGCTTCAGAGCTGCGGACAGATAGTTTGTTAGTTATGGTCTGAAGTTCACGAACGGCAGGCGCGGGATCTTTTTGTAGATACAATAGCTACGGTTACCGACCAGCGTGGTCGCTGTCGAGAATAACAAAAATGGCAGATTACCTTCTTTAGAGATGCCAAGTATATTATGATTTGACGTACCATGGACGGATAGACAAACACATGAGATAGTCCTTCATGAAACAAGCGAAAATAGTAAAGGAATTAGAGAAATTAGTAAAGCTTACTTGGGTACATTAGAATGAAAAATAAACTTAAAAACTTAGTGACAGCTGGCAAACATGAAGGTAATGAAGAAAGGAGGAGACAAAGAGATCAATTCCCTGATGGCTTTGCCACATGGCGTAATCAGAACAAGACCACAGACCGCACGCCAGACTGGTGATTACGTGAGATGGCGAACCATAATCGCTCACCGGCATGGCACACGATGAAGTTATTTATTTGTGCAATTAGTGAGCCTGGTGGCTTGCAGATTTCATCATTTCACTCTTGTATACATGTTAATTCTCCTTCTATATGTTTTTATGTTAAATATTGAGCACAACCCACCACTGGCAACGCTGATCGCATTCTGGTATGAACCTAAGGCCTATCCACGTCAATATGGAAGCACTATACTCGAGTTTCGCTCTCGTTTGAGCTCGTCAGTAATGCATATCCCGGTAATGCAAGGCCCGGATCACGCGTGTAAAGCGGGTGTGTAACCACGCGGCACACACTGGGCACAGCCAAATTATCATAACAGAATACCACACCGTCACCCATCGTAGGCTATGCTCAAGATTGCCCAATCGCCGCGACTGACGTCCGTCAATCGATGTGGACCCGAACGATCAGGACTTCTCACTGGCAAGGAACACCAGGCCTCCTAAAATCCAGTGAGCAATAATCAAATTGATTTATTGGTTGCTTCGGGATTTGAAATTTAAATATTGAGCACAACCCACCACTGGCAACGCTGATCGCATTCTGGTATGAACCTAAGGCCTATCCACGTCAATATGGAAGCACTATACTGGAGTTTCGCTCTCGTTTGAGCTCGTCAGTAGTGCATATCCCTGACCGGAAACAAGGCCCGGATCACGCGTGTGAAGCGGGTGTGTAACCACGTGGCACACACTGGACACAGCCAAATTATCATAACAGAATACCACACCGTCACCCATCGTAGATTACGTGGGATGTGCTCACGGATAGATGTATTAGTAGGTCTTGACCAGTATAGAACCTGGCCCTGGTGCCTCGGAAACACCTCTGCGTCCCTGCAGACCATGTTAAATGTCTTATTGTTATTAAAACTGAAAAAAATTTCACCTTCTCAGTACTGTGGGTTAAATAAACCTGGCTTACGGTGATGGTTGGTGACAACATTCACAAGTGTCACGAATTTGCAGCCTTTACTTCCCAGAACAATTTTCGGTTCGCTTTTGATGGGCCATGTAGAGGATCAACAGACGAACAAAACTGTTTTCTCTATATTCAAGGCTATACTGTCTTGACGTAAGCTTGCAAAACCTGCAAGTAAACAAACCACCAGGAATGGCTTTCTATTTGGGAAGTTAATTTGACACCAGTACCGGTCACCCCCAGAGGTTATCAATCCAGCCAGACTGGAGGGCAGACTCAGGGGACTGAATAGTAATTAAAACCAACCAGGCATGACGCAAGCAAACCTGGTTTACCAACAGAGTTGTAAACTGGCTGTTGACCATGAGAACCTAATTGTTCCCTTGACATGACACCTGATAACCATAGCTAGGAAATCGCCCAACCGCGATGGCTGACCTCCATCTGGTAGAGACTAGAGGTGCAAGGTGTGAAATCACTGATAAGACTCAGGGGGCTAATAATTGTCAGACCCACAAGTGTGAAGGCTAGTGTGCACGCAGAAAGAATTTTTATGACTGGACAGACTTGGAGATAATTGTAATTAACGTCAGGGGGAGATAAGAAGACTTTATGACTGGAATTCCTGGGAGATAAGTGTCTACTGCTAGGCTAGGTATAAAAACCCACGCTAGACCTGTTCCCTTTAGATTAAGTCTGACTTCAGAACAGCTCTCACAAGGAGCACCTATGTTACAGATCTCAAGAACGAGTGAAGACTAGGTAGAGCTAGGACTGGCAGGAGTCAGAATACCGGCAAGCTGTTTCTTTTTTGTGTCTACTGGAGAGTGGGGATCTGGACCACAGTTCCAGATAGATCAAGTAATAAGTAAAGTTACGTAATGTTTCTCATCACAATATGTTATATGATTTCATCATCCCCATATTGAAAACCATCAGATGTCTATGATTAGTAAATAAATGTTGTAGTATTGTAACTCATAGTTCTGTCATTATATTTTTTCCAATTGTACATACGTGTTGTTGTGTACATTGGTGGGGGTTCACTTACACACCAAGGAAAGGAGCAGTCAGGGAGAAAAACCTGTACTAGGATAGTTGTCCTTAAACTTTAATTCAGACTTAAAAGTCTATCCTAGCTAACCTTCTCTTTCCTATTCCTTGGCGAATATTCAGCACAGTTCATTTCAATTTTGTAACGAGCCACTTAGAGCTGTACGTTGGATATTCATGGGCCTAATCTATAGTTCAGCCGTATAGATTTTGTCCCTAGTCAGTTTCTGACTATTTGGGGTTGTTCGCCAGTGAATAATACTTTCATCTAGCCGGTGGGGCACCCCGACTTCTGACAACAAGTAAACAAGAACTCTCTTTTCACAATTACAGACTTTCCACATTCTGTAACACCTGGTTTATTTATAAAACTATAAATAGTGATTTTGGTAGGTCATTTAGTATTTATCTGCTGTTGCAGATGTCATTTAGACATTGTGTTACTACTTCAATTTCAAAATCTCTAAAGTATGAATTTCCTCTAATGTAATGTTGCTTGGACCATGTCCATTCACTTCTTCATGTGGCTACCGGCTGTTGCTGAATTGACTGATTTGCCTTTTCGGTTCACGAGTGCATTTTTCAGGAGACTCCCGGGAGTCGTGCTAGAGCTGCGGAGTTCGTGCTTTATGCGACACTTTCGGCAGGTTGCCCTGCGGTAAAAGACCGAGCCATGTGAGAAAACCCGGGTCAATGAGGTCTTTCTGGTGACTGCCGAGTCCATCGACGATGAACTGTGGTTTTCGTGGATGACTTTTGTGTTGGCATTCTGGCGGCGGCATTATGCACAGTGTACCTGTGCGGGCTGTTGGATTGCCGAGACTCCTGCCTATTCCACTTTTCACATTGGACAGTGGGGAGCGTTTTGTGTGATATTCACTGGCACAGGAATGGAGCATAATGGGAACGACCCGTTGCCATGAAGTTGGAACCTCGACTAACTGACTAACTAACTAACTGTCCCATAATAATTATTGCATCCTTTGATTTTATACACCACAATGAAGAAGGCATGTAAAGTAACTAAGTATTACAGAGTGTAACAAACTGGCAAAAGAACCAATCAAAGAAACATCATGGAGTGAGTTCTGACCAGGAGACATGCAAAAAGAAACAAATTCACAAACATTCAGAGAATACATAAACACAAAAGCAGCCAGGAAAAGTTAGTAAAAATTATATACATGTAAATGATCAATGCAGCTGTAATAAATGCGTGAAAAATGGGACCTGCATTTTAGTCTGGCACTAATCAGATCCATGTACACCACTCACCAGGCTACATCAAATATAAAACTAAACTATATAATTAACCAATAATAAACAGAACAACATAGAAGTAAAAAGATAACACACTAATTTTACACCAATTCCTCTGTTAGCTCAGAAGATATGGTTTATTGGTATCCAGGCAATAAACATGTATCCATATATTTATACAAATACTTTACAGAACAACAAAGAGGCATGGATATAAGCCACATTTTCTAACATAAGTCTTACAGTTTATATTAGTGAAACTATCATATCTAAAAAGAAAGGAATGAAATCATATACCAGTATAGAAATGATCAGGTGATTTAAGCAGTTCACAGATCTTGCATTGTAAGATACATCAAGATTTTCTGAAAAGGCATGTGAAATGAATGTACTTTTGCTGTGACTAGACTGAGGAACAACTTTGATGCATGAGAAAAACAAGTTTGGATTGTGTGGCACATGGGTATAAGATAATCACATAGGAATTGAAGATAGGACACATTCTAGATTATTAAAACTATTCCAGTAAATTCTCTAAAGATAATGTCACACTAGTGGTATTAGCAACTATGTGTTCTTTGAAATAAATACTCGTACATTCTGAATTTTTTTTGGGTAAGAAATCTACAAAATATACACATTCTACTATAATCCAATTAATGATAAATGTAACAACAAATCTACAATGTCTCAATAAATATTTAAATATATGCAGTGCGTGGAATATTCATGCCATTTACAGTAAAGTATACATGCTAATTTCAACTCACAAAAATGCATGACTACTTATGACAATTATAAGGAAATATGGTATACATCTTTGCTCTTTGGAAATGCAGCCAAATTATCTAATTTTCAACACAATAAATGTATAGGAAAACGTGAATAAATAAGAATCATGACAATTTTAGCACATCGGGAGACATTCTACTTTACTGTAGAAAACTGCTTGCAATATTATTTTGTTATATTTTAAGAACTGAAACATATAAGTACTCAATTATAAAAGTTATTAAATAGAATATGAAAGTTCTGTGACTGTTATACATAACTTTAGACAGTTAAGCAATATGATGTGATTTTATGCCTGAAGAAGATGACATGACTTTTCTTTGAACATCTTTGCATACTTCTAGCCATTCTGTATGGCCTGGGACTTATCCATTTTGTGTTACCTTTCTCTGTGACTTAATATCACAAGTTTTGTTTTCTTTCTCTATTGTGCAGTATTTAAGAAACGATACTTATCTTTACAGTGTTTGTTATAAAATACGTGTTTCTAATAAAGACAAAGGTATGGGAAACGTGACATTTTGACACTGATTGAGTGATGTTTACACACAGTCTCTTTCACTGATTAAAATCTGAACTCAGACAGTTACATAAAAAAAATGTAGTAGCTAAATAATAAATAAATAATTTCAAATTAAATTAAGCAAAATAAACATCATTTTCACAAATTAGCTGAGATACAGTTGAATATTCACAGGCATTCTTTGACGCCAACTGTGATCATGGAGTTTTGAGGTGTAGGACTTACCCAAGTGATGTCGCAACAGACCTTTGAACTAAATAAACAACAATAAATCAGTAAGACATGTATGGACTCAGTGGCATTCACCAGCCATCTGTAAGCATGGAAAGTATTGTTGGGAAAAAAGATGATATTGAATGATTATATTGTTTTAGAGGCACTATGAATGTTTGAGAAAACTGCTTGCCAGTTTATTGCGAACATTTTGCAATTTTTTCAGATGTGTCACAACTAAATATATTTGTTTAATGGTTTTATTTATGTTCTGCATAACAATCTGATCTAAAATACTTGAACTGTGCACACTGATATCATTATCTGTAGTCTTTCTTCTGACGTTCAGTGCATATTCTGTATCAAATATTTCTTGCCCTCGCTGGTTTTGAGCTCAGGCATAGTCCATACACATGACTTCTAGTAGTACTGGACTGAATTTTGCGTGTGGATCAGCTTTCCCTATTACATCCCCAAGAAGTCAACATTTTAGTCCAACTACTGGCTTAAGGGTTGAAACCCTTACCTCGGCATCAGCACAACGAATGTTTAAAAACTGCGTTCTTATCCATTCGGCCACGCTTCTTCTTTCGTTCACTTGAAATATGTTTATAACTGCAATGTTGTCTCTTGTATGAATTTAACTGTCTTCTTTAGTTCACTCAGTGGTCCAAAGAGTTTATCTTCCAGTGTCATCTCTCTAAGCCAGAAGGTTTACCTAGATATGTTGTATTTTGGGCAGTCTTGGAGTATGTGCTCTGCTGTCTGAGACGTCAATCCACATGTGCACATGGCTGATTCACCAATCTTGAATTTTGTATACATATGGTTGTGTAATCTATTGTGTCCTGTTCTGAGGCGCAGAATAATGACTTGTTCTGGACTGTCCATAACGTGGTAGTCATCTTGAGCAGGTTTTGGTGGCTTTCTGATTTGATCATTCTTTTCTTTTGGTGGTATGTAATAAGCACATCAGGCTGTTCTTCTTTTGCTCCTTCCTTAGCTATTCAATAAGCTCTGTCATTTCCAGTAATCCACAATGGGATGGTATCCACTGTATGGTGACCTTATGCTGACTGCTAAGTTCAGAAAGTAATGTCCTTAGTACTGGCAATTTCCCAGACTGGAACTCCTCGAGTACTGATTTTGCATCTGTCAATAGCACCACAGGATTGTAACATGGCTGGTATTTAGTAATTTTTTTGATGCTATCTTGATTGCCTCAATTTCAGCATCATAGTTATGACAGCATTTTCCTGTTGGTACTCTGGCCGTGTCCCTAGTATTATTTGGGTATTCTATGTACACTCCCGCTCCTCCATTTCGAACAGCATTTTGCGCTGACCCATCTGTGTAGACTCGGATCCAGAGGTCCTGTGGGTATTCTTCATCAAGGAAGCTGAGAGTGGCTGTTATGCACTATACACTTGGTCATGCGGACCTCTTTTCTGTAAAATCTATATATATATAAAAGGCGACGTGTGTATGTATGTATGTATGTGGGTCCGTTCTTTATGCGTTCGCGAACGGTCCATCCGTTTGAGATGAAATTTTCTAAACGTCTTCTTCTCATTCCAGTGCAACCAACTATCATAGTTTTTTTTAGTGTACAATACTAACATACTTACTAAATTTTAATATTTAAATTTACATGACTTAACAAAAGAAAAATTAAATAAAGGGACATAGCTTTTAGTAGCATAGCTATATCTTAGGTTAAGTCCCTGGCTAATAAAATATATATCTAATATAAATCTAGACAGATAGATATCTAGATATCTAGACAGATAGATAGATAGATAGATAGATAGATACATAGACAGACAGACAGACAGATCTCCACCAGGAACTGGGCGAAGCCGGGCCAGGTCAGACAGACAGACAGACAGACAGTCGGGAACGGGAACTTATATGACTACTTATATGAATTAAATGAGATGCTCCCATCAGGGGCTGGGCGAAGCCGGGCCGGGTCAGACAGACAGACAGATCCCCACCAGGGACTGGGCGAAGCCAGGCCGGGTCAGACAGACAGACAGACAGTCGGGAACAGGAACTTTTATGACTACTTATATGAATTAAATGAGATACTCCCATCAGGGGCTGGGCGAAGCCGGGCCGGGTCAGACAGACAGACAGACAGACAGATAGATAGATCCCTGCCAGGGCCTGGGCGAAGCCGGGCCGGGTCAGCTAGTGATTGATATAAAAAGAGTGTCATCTCATTAACAGAAAACCTATATACAAATCTAGTGGATCCACCTTAAAAAAACTACCTTCCAGAAAACGTGCTTTAATTCTTCTTCTCCTACTTCTGTGCTCATCTGGAGTTGTTTTTTTCCGGACGTGACTGCATTGTGCCTGTTTACAGCAGAGCTGTGTTCTTACACCGTTAGGCCAACACATCCGACTTCCGTGGGAATTTGTTGACCAGGTTAACCTTCCTGCGTGCTTTAATTCTAAATGGCTCAAAAATACCCAAAATTTACCAAATTGAACTTAAGAGTGTCTCCTGCAATTGAGACTACAAGTCTAGATTAACAGTTCTAACTACAGACTTGGTAGAGACAGGGGTTTGCATGTTTTTTTTAAGCTTTATTTAGCCCTTCCACCAAATAATCATTTCATCAATGGACACATTTTCAAATGGGTAAAATGCTTGCTGGATATTCTTCATAATCATGTCAACAAGAGGATCAATTTTTTTTTTTTGGGGTACCCTCAGGTTCACATACATGAAACATGGTGTGATAAATATATTCTAATTTTCTAATTGATTACTGGGAAACGTAGTGGCAGTGGCATACCAAGGAGTATATAAATGTGCACTTGTACACCAGTAGTCTTTGATACATGGTCTTGGATCAAGTCCCATAGCAATAATGACAGACGTAAACTTCAGCCATTCGTGCTTCGTTGTCAGACACTCAGCTGTTGACGAACATTCACTGGTTTTTCTTTATCACCACGTGCTAAAACTTTAGACACAACTAAAAATTCTTTCTAAATATTCACTGATAAGGGAATCACTATTGTTTAAAACAGTTATAAACAATAATCTAGCTTGATCTCAAGTCATACTACGTGGACGCAAACTGGTGGGCGTTTCCATTGTGAAAAAACAAATTAACACTACCTTAAAACTGAAAATTCACAAGAATCCAATATTAGAAAACGTTTGACCTCATAAACATGGCGTAGAAATCTTTCGGCTGTACGACTTTTCAGTTTACTGTAACTTAAAATTCCGAAACGGAGCAGAAATATATGAAATAAACCACTGATCATTTTGTGGGACTAAAAGGACGGACTGCCATCACAGGAAATCCATCGTGTCCCAAGATGGGCTCACGGTAGCGAAAGAGTTAAATGTCTCGTATTCCATTCCAGCATTTCTACATTCACTTCTGGTAACCTGTATGAGATTTTCTTTTATAAGTTGATCTGAAGCAAGTAGTTTCAAATTACTATTACCAGTGGGCACCTGACATTTAATCTGGAAAAAAAGAGCTTGTAAAACTGTGGATGTTAAGCATGTACACTAACAGTTGAAACTTGTTGGGTGCTATTAAAATGTAATATTAAAAATGTTTTACAAGCTGGTTCTGAGCCTTTACTTTGACAAATCTGAAGAAAAAAAAACTGATGGGAAATAATAAACTCTTTGGTGCATAATAACACAGTAAGAACAGACAGAATTAATACATTATATTGGCATAGTTCATTTCGTGGCAGACTTTTGTGTTGGCATTCTGGTGGTGGCATTGTGCACAGTGAAATACTTTTATATCCGTCTGCTGTTGTTTGTAGCGCGAGCTGCATGTTCGGAATAATGGCAGCCAGTTTTGTTGCAGAACTGACTGGTTTGCCTTATACAGTAATTTGTGGCTGCTGGTTTTCTAGTGACTGCCGCTTCCATCGACAATGAACCATATTTTTCGTGGAGGACTTTTGTGTTGGCATTCTGGCGGTGGCATTATGTACAGTGAAATGCTTTTACATCTGCCTGCTGCTGTTTGTAGCATGAACTGCATGTTCAGAATAATGGCGGTCGGCTTTGTCGCAGAACTGACTGGTTTGCCTTATGCAGTAATGTGTGGCTGCTGGTTTTCTAGTGACTGCCACTTCCATCGACTATGAACTGTATTTTTCAAGGAGGACTTTTGTGTTGGTATTCTGGCAGCTGCATTATGCACAGAGTACCTGTGCAGGCTGTTGGTTTGTTGAGACTCCTGTTTGTTCCACTTTCATCATGGGGCAGTGCAGAGCATTTTGTGTGATATTCACTGGCACAGGAACGGAGCATAATGGGGATGATCCGTTACCGTGAAGTTGGAACCGCAACTAATGACTAATGTCATGTATTATTAGCGTGTGTACATGAGTTAATGTATTGTCAGTGTGTGCCTAAGAGTTAATGTAAGGTCAGTTTAAAATACATAAATATGAGGATAAGTAACAAAATTATATAAGACAGTTGAGAAATTGTTGTTGGCAGTTTATAAAAGTTTCATTATGTGGCATATCTATCTAACTTGATGTCAGTGTGTGGCAGAGACAGCTGCTGCATGTGCAACATAGTTTGATGTGCTCATGGTGTTGAAAATGTTGGCCATACTCAAAGATTGAAAAAATAACTTGATATTGTTTTTTGTTTTTTTTGTTGGCTAGAGGACTTATGTCAAGGGTATTCTTAAGGTAATGTCTGTTGATGGTGGCAACTATTTGTCATGAAATGCAGTACAGAAATGAGTGAATAAGTTCTCTCAAGGATGTTCACAAAGTGGTGATGAAGACCAACCTCGTCAGCATACAGATTGTGACAGAATTTGCTGTGGGGCGGGTTGAGGCGATTATTTGAGATAACAGGTTGATAACGATACAGTGTTGAAACCGCAATAAGATGTTATTGCACAATGTATGATGTGTTAAATGTTTGCAAAGGGTGGTCACTTTGGTGTCCAGACAATTGACTGCAGAACACAACATGGACCAAATTAACCTTTCATTGGAATATCTTATCCAGTGTGCAGATGAAGGAGAAAACATACCCGGCAGGATTGTTACAATGGACAAATTATTATTACTATGAACTAAAACAAAACCTGCTTCAGTATAGTGGAAACATCCTTCTTCACCTTTAGCTGAGAAATTAAAAGTTTCACCATCAGCAGGGATGTAACATCAATAACATTAGATATGCTGATGATACAGTATTAATTGCAGGCAATGAGCAGAATCTGCAACATTTAGTAGATGCGGTTGTTGTACACAGTGAACATCTAGGATTAGAATTAAATTGTAAGAAGACACAGATTATGGTAGTCACTAGGAAGAAGGAAATACCACAATGTAATTTACAAGTATATGGGAATATTCTTAAAGAAGTGAACCGGTACAATTATCTCGGAACAGTCATAACATCTGATGGGAGTTGTCTTAAAGAGATTAGAACAAGAATTGCTATGGTTAAGGTAGCCTTTTGCAAGATGGAAAATATACTGACCAATAAAAAGATGCAATCTGCAATAAGAAAAAGAGTGTTGAAGTGCTAATTTTGTATGGATATGAAACATGGACAATGAGCAGACCAGCTTAATGGCAGTGGAAATGTGGTTTCTGAGGAAAATGCAAAGACAGAAAAATCAATGAGCACTTCCTACAAGAAGCAAGAGTTGATCCATGACTCTGGTGATCACGTGAGATGGCAAAACATGATCACCTATGCTTATCAGCATGTCGCATGATGTTTTGAAAGAGGTTAAAACACAAAGACATCCTATCACAAATATCAGACAGAGGCAGTGGTCACTTTTATGTCACATTATGAGATGAAAAAACTGGAACATGTTGTGACAACAGGAATAATTCATAGAAAAAGAAATAGAGGAAGAGAATGAGAGAAGATTCTTGACAGCCTGTTTCTTGGCATGGAAAGGTTTTTAGCACATATTGATACATGCCATTGGAAATCACAAGATGTGAAGAAGCATGATCGTCAAGCCAGTCGACAAGGCACTTGATGATAATGATATCAGTGGATTTGCATGTGGAAAGGCTGTAGTATGAAAATATGAATAATTCTAAAGGATATTAATTCTTTCTTTTAAATATACAGAAACAAGACAATTTGTAAGGTTCAATAGCTATTCTTATTTTCAACTGTTGATTGGTGCATTTCTCCACATTTGTGCCAAATTTATGTATCTATTTCCTTGTAGAAATAAAATTATGTATCTTTCATCAGCATAGAAGCTTTACATTATAGTAAAGCATTTATAATTTGTTTTATGCATAGGTAAGTATAATGCTAAGATTATTGCACAAATATGTTTTAGGAGAAACAATAAATGTGTTACATAAATGCATGCTTTGCTTACAAACTAAAACAAAGGTACTAAGGACAATGATATTAAAAGGCATGCAATTAACATTAGAAGTCTAACTCTGCTGCTGAATTGAATCCACACAAGTGAGATAATCCATGGTGACATACAATTTAATGGAAAGTATGCATAATAAGCTAGAGGTCATTTCACATTTCTGATAAGAATTACACAGCCAGCAGAGAGACAGTCTAGTCTAAAGTGCACACAAAACTAAACATTGTTATCTACCCTGAGTTCAGAATGATTCAGTTTGCTAGTTATTGTGTTCAAACATTTTTAAATCAACAAATTACAATAACTTTAACATATTTTGTTACAAATAATACTCAAGTAACTGTACATAACACTCTGGACGACTACAGACTAACTTCTACTGCAAATTTATTATATTGCCTTCATCATTATTATACTTTTTTATAAACGGGATCACTAGTTCTACTAACAAGCAAACATCATAAGGTGCAATTATAATTCTGATAGTCTGTTGTCATAAACTTTAAGACTAAAAAAGTAAGTCCATTGTCTTGGATGTGAGTAGCACGTTAATGCATAGATATTCCATAATGTAATATATATAAGATAAATTAGAGCAAATAAGGTAGGCTAAAATCCTGCAGAGAAACAACTGATACATAAACTATGTATATTATAAACATGAGAGATATAACAGAGAAACAATGAATACAAACTCTACATATCTCACAAAGATGTGAAACATTGCAGAGAAACAATGGATACAAACTCTACATATCTCACAAAGGTGTGAGACGTTACAGAGAAACAATGAATACAAAGTTGTGAGATGTTACAGAGAAACAATGGATACAAACTCTAGTTATCTCACAAAGATGTGAGATGTTACAGAGAAACAATGGATACAAACTCTATATATCTCACAAAGATTGAAACATTACAGAGAAACAATGGATACAAACTCTACATATCTCACAAAGATGTGAGATGTTACAGAGAAACAATGGATACAAACTCTACATATCTCACAAAGATATGAGATGTTACAGAGAAACAATGAATACAAACTCTATATATCTCACAAAGATGTGAAATGTTACAGAGGAACAATGAATACAAACTCTACATATCTCACAAAGATGTGAGACATTGCAGAGAAACAATGGATACAAACTCTACATATCTCACAAAGATGTGAGACGTTACAGAGAAACAATGAATACAAAGTTGTGAGATGTTACAGAGAAACAATGGATACAAACTCTAGTTATCTCACAAAGATGTGAGATGTTACAGAGAAACAATGGATACAAACTCTATATATCTCACAAAGATTGAAACATTACAGAGAAACAATGGATACAAACTCTACATATCTCACAAAGTTGTGAGATGTTACAGAGAAACAATGGATACAAACTCTACATATCTCACAAAGATATGAGATGTTACAGAGAAACAATGAATACAAACTCTATATATCTCACAAAGATGTGAAATTTTACAGAGGAACAATGAATACAAACTCTACATATCTCACAAAGATGTCAGATGTTACAGAGAAACAATGGATATAAACTCTACATATCTCAAAAAATAATAATAATAATAAAATGTGAGATACTGTAGTAAAACAATGAATACTTATTCTACATACCATATTTCACATGAAGGTCCATTTATTAGAGTTTGTATTCATTGTTTCTATGCTGGATCCTAATTTAACCTTTACGTTAAATTCTATATTGAAAAATCCTGCTTCAGTTTCTATCTTGTATGAAAATCTATTTTAATTGAAACTGAGCTAACAATTTTCATTACAAGATGCATGTATTCAGATGATCGAGAGACATTATCTTAATAATCTTTTACACAAATCACTAAGTCAATGAAAACTATTATCTGCAATATGAAACTAGATTTTAATAAAGGAATGAAATATGATAACAAACAAGCAATCAATGATCATGAAGAATCCACTGGACTTTCTACTGAATTCATTTTTCTCATCCCTTGAGCTCTCTGATAAGGAGGTGAGTTGGGGCTCTCAAAACCTGATGTCTGTTTGGGCAGAGATGAGGAGGTACCAATGTTGTTACTACTTGAATTACTAGCAGCACTACCAACAGGGTGTCGCAGCTGAAGATTTGTCTCCCCTCGCAAGAACTTCTCTAGCTTGTCTACACAGGCATCTTGGTAGTCGTGGATCCACCTAAGATGAATACATAATTGTCAGAATCTTGTTTGCATGATGATTATCTCCTAATTTGTATTAATGACCCATAAAGGCAACAGCATAATAACAAGTTACAATAAACACTTACTCATAGGTGAATTTTTAAAAACTGTCTTGAAGCAAATTCAAACCCATGACCACTGGGCGAGCTTCTAGTCACTATGTTACCATGGCTCTCCTTAATGAATGTGATAAAGCAAAAAAGACGAGGGGAGCATACAAGTGGAAAACGATGTTCCATGTGGGTGGCAAAATCAGCTGGGGATTTGAAGAAACCTGTGTGAGTGCACTATGAAAATACAGGGCAGAGAAATGTGGAGACTCATTATAGATGACCTTCAATTTACTTGACGATAAAGATGATGATAATAATGAGTAAAAGTGACACTTTTGATCTATGCAAAACTTAGTCACTAGCTTCTTGATCAACCAGTTGCCCAAACCAGTATGGAGATTGGCAGTGTTTAATGGAAACATTTTGGAATATGAACAATTCTTGTTCTTCCTTCCTCTGTCAAGGGTTTTGCATGGCACGTAGCTATACATCTCAATGGCACATAGCTATACATCTCAATGGCACATAGCTATACATCTCAATGGCACATAGCTATACATCTCAATGGCACATAGCTATACATCTCAAAGATCATTACATCTGACATTGGCATGAATTTGTGAAGGTTTGCTTCCTCTAGAACTGAGGCTCTATCTACCCATATGTAGGTTTTCTTTCCTAACAATCTTGCCAGGACAGCAGACTTATGGCCTAATCTTTGTGATTTCCAACTGCCGAGGAATATTTAACATGCACATAATTAATGCTGCCAGTCTCCGTGGCGGTGGTGTTGCAGACGTAATTTGTAATGCCACTTACCCGCGTTCGAAACACAGCAGTGACCGATTTGGCAGCAGACTGTGTCGTGCTGGTTTTAACATGTTGGTATGGGAGCCGGTCATTCAGAAAGTAATGGCCAACTACTGAATGTAAAAACACGCCAAGACATCAACTTCGGCAGTAAAATGCTGGTGTTGACTGCAACATCCTGTAAAGGATATGCAACTATAAAAAAAAATTAATGCTAAAGCTAACATTTATACTTGTTGCTAGTAGCAATCCCTGGCAACTACGCTTCAACCATTGTGCTCAATATAAGGTAGTGTTATGTTCATATATTAATTAACTGCTTACTACTTCATTATAAAATGTCCTGTTTATTTGGCTTCTGGGAAAGAAGAGTGTTCCTACAATCATTAAGTGCTAGGTATCTATTGTGTGCTTTTATTGGATTCTATTTTGTTATATGTTGCATTTGTAGCCTGAAAATTGTGGTCTGATCTCTCCTTGTCAGATTATTTATGATGTTACTGACTATTAATTTATTTCCAGGCTTTTCTACTAATGTTTAGTCAATTTTCTGTATCTTTTACTTGTATACATCATCTTACTGCAATGAGAAAAAAAGTGTTGAAAATCTACATAGAACTTGTACTTTTGTACTTTTTTATGCATGTGAAATGTGAACATTGAGCAGACAAGCTAAGCTGAAAAACATCAAATGGCAGTGGAAATATGATTTCTGAGGAAAATGCAAAGAATACAATGGACGGACAGAAAATTCAATGAACAAGTCTTATAAGAATCAAATGAAAACCATCAACTAATTAGAGAAATTAAATGTAAACAGTAAGATTTTTTGGGCACGTCATGATAAGAAATAAACTGGAGAACTTAGTGACAAATGGCAAGACTGAGGAGAAAAGAAAAAGGAGAAGGCAGAGAGGTAAATCTAGATAGCTTGACCACATGGCATAATCAAGACAAAAACATATAGCTGATCCATGACTCTGATGATTGTGTAAGATGGGGAAACATAATCGCCCACACTTATCAGCAGCACATGATGATGATGATGATGATGATGTTACATCATCTTGCTGTTTTGTGAAATATTGAAATGGATGGTTATTTTTTGCCATGACCACTTCTCTTCTAGTTTGTCTACACTGCTACTGTATGGTTTGTTTAAGTGACCTATCCTTCGTGTAACAATCCTGATATCATCAGGTGTCTGCTTAGTGACTGGGATTACTCTGTTGAGTTTACATCTGTACTGATCATTTTATAGAGCTTGAAAGATGAATATTGAATGAGTCAGTGAAAAGATGACAATATTTTAGAACTATGATGGAGAAGTTTCAAATACAATTTTCAAGTGTTTTAACAATGCAACTAGTTTGGTGACTTCGAGTTCATAACTGGAAATGGAGCACATATCTCTGCATGCATCAAAAACTTTGCCAGAACTTTTGCTCAATCAATCAATCAATCAATCAATCAATCAATCAGGTGCTGTCTCCACAATGAAGGTTGACTGCAATGAATCTCCAACACTGTCTGTCTCTCGCCTTGACTGTACATTCTGTCAGGCTGATGCTCGTCAGCTCTTGATGTTATCTTTCCACTTGTATCATTGTCTACCTCTTGCTCGCTTGCCCTCAACCTTGCCCTCCAGTATGGTTCTTATAAGTGTATCATGTCTTTTAACATGGCCGTGAATATTGAATGAGTCAGTGAAGATGACAATATTTTAGAACTTTGACGGAGAAGCTTCAAATACAATTTTCAAGTGTTTTAACAATGTAACTAGTTTGATGACTTCCAGTTCGTAACTGGAATTGGAGCACATATCTCTGCATGCATCAAAAAGATTGCCAGATCTTCTGCCCCATCAATCAATCAATCAATCAATCAATCAGGTGCTGTCTCCACAATGAAGGTTGGCTGCAATGAATCTCCAACACTGTCTGTCTCTCGCCTTGACTGTACATTCTGTCAGGCTGATGTTCGTCCATCTCTTGATGTTATCCTCCCACTTGTATCGTTGTCTACCTCTTGATCGCTTGCCCTCAACCTTGCCTTCCAGTATGGTTTTTATAAGAGTATCATGTCTTTTAACAAGGCCAAAATATTTCACTTGCCTACTCTTTATTTCTTTCATTGATTGATTGATTGATTTAGGAACCGACATCACAGCATTCCCATTAGCGCTCCGTCCCCATCCTCAGCAGCAAGCAAAGAGTTCCACCACTAATAGTACCAATAGCAATCTGATTATATGTCTGTCTCGCCTTTCCTCTGAGCATCGATCATCTTTCATCAACTCTCTCTTCATTCCCAGATTTTCTAGAACCTCTGCATTTGATTGTTTTTGTTTCCAAGAAATACTACATATTTGTCTGTATATGCACATCTCCAGGGCTTCTATGTGACTTTCTAGTTGCTTGTTCAATGTCCAGGCTTCTGTGCCATACAGTCACGTTGAATATATGTAGCATTTGACAATTCTCATTTTTAATGGGTTATTAATCTCTCTGGCAGGAAATCAGATCCTTTCCAAATAACATCTGGCTTGAAAGAGGGTGATGTACTATCGCTGCTCCTTTTCAATCTGGCTCTAGAGAAAGTTGTAAGGAAGGTAAAGGAGAAATGTGCTATTGGAGGAACATCCAAACTGCTTGGTTATGCATATGATATAGATATTATAGGGGAAAATGAACAAAAGACACCGGAAATATTGACTCACTTAAAGGAAAAAGCTCAACAAATGGGGCTAGTTATCAACCAAGATAAGACAGAATATTTGGTAATTTCAAGAGAAGGAACGGCTAAAATCTCTAGCCACATACAAATAGATAATTTGACCATTAAAAGAACGGAAACATACAAATACCTTGGTACAATCTTCAACTGGGAAGAAATACAAGCTAGAATCAACTCTGGAAATAAGATATACTATGCACTACAACATCTGCTAAAATCAAATGCGCTATCTCGTAACACCAAGATCACAATATACAAAACACTGATTAGACCAGTTGTGCTGTATGGCTCTGAAACCTGGAGTACAACTAAAGGAGATGAAGCCTTGTTACAAAACTTTGAGGACAAAGTCTTAAGATGCATCTTTGGGCCCATTAGGGATACACAAAGTGGAGAGTGGAAAAGAAGAAGCAACAAAGACATTTATGATCTGTTTAAGTCCCCGCTAATCACTGGTATCATGAAGGCTAATAGACTGCAATGGCTGGGGCATATAGAAAGAATGGAAGATAATAGAGAAACAAAACTCGTTTACACTCTGGAAATAAATTACTGTAGACTCCGAGGTAGACCAAGAAGACAGTGGAGAGATAATATACAGACCTACAGCACTTGGAATCAGCGACTGGCAAGAGAAGGTCAACCAGAGAGACGAATGGAGACGGCTTGTATCTGCAGCAAAGAACCTCAATGGATCAGAATGCTGAAGAAGAAGAAGAAGATTAATCTCTCTAGATGTTAATACTGATTTCATGCCGCTGAAAGCATTTTTGGCCATTCCTATTCTCTTTTTGATTTCTATTTCACTTCTACCATCATCAGTTATTATATGTCTAAGATAGGAGAAACTTGTTACTTGTTCTAGTATCTGCCCGTTTACTGTGATGTTCATTGATGACCTTTCCTTTTCACTGCTAATTATCATAGTTTTTGTTTTTTGGCTGTTAATATCTAAGCCACATTCTGCACTGTGCCTGTTTACATGTTCCACTAGGTCTTGTAACTCTTGCTCACTTTCTGTATCGTCAGCATACCTAAGATTGTTTATGATTCTTCCACTGATGTTAAGTCCAGGCATTTCAACTTGTTTAAAAATTCTTTCTATGTATAGGTTGAAGAGGCTTGGGGACAGTACACACCCTTGTCACACTCCTCTTTTTATATCTATAGGCGACGAATAGTTATTTCCGCATCTAATAGACGCCATACAATAGTGTTGGATATATGCAGCATTTGCCAATTCTCATTTTTAATGAATTAATCTCTCTTGATGTTAATACTGATTTCATGTTGTTGAAAGCATTTCTGGCCATTCCTATTCTCTTTTTGATTTCTCAGTATTGTAGTGAGAGTATGTATTGAGAGTATGTAGTGAGAGTATGTATTGAGAGTATGTAGTGAGAGTATTGTAGTGAGAATATGTATTGAGAGTATGTAGTGAGAGTATTGTAGTGAGAGTATGTATTGAGAGTATGTATTGAGAGTATTGTAGTGAGAGTATTGTAGTGAGAGTATGTATTGAGAGTATTGTAGTGAGAGTATGTAGTGAGAGTACTGTAGTGAGAGTATGTATTGAGAGTATGTATTGAGAGTATGTAGTGAGAGTATGTATTGAGAGTATGTATTGAGAGTATGTATTGAGAGTATGTAGTGAGAGTATTGTAGTGAGAGTATGTAGTGAGAGTATGTAGTGAGAGTATGTATTGAGAGTATGTATTGAGAGTATGTATTGAGAGTATTGTAGTGAGAGTATGTATTGAGAGTATGTATTGAGAGTATTGTATTGAGAGTATGTATTGAGAGTATTGGATTGAGAATATTGTATTGAGAGTATGTATTGAGAGTATTGTAGTGAGAGTATTGTAGTGAGAGTATTGTAGTGAGAGTATTGTAGTGAGAGTATTGTAGTTAGAGTATGTAGTGAGAGTATTGTAGTGAGAGTATGTATTAAGAGCATGTATTGAGAGTATTGTAGTGGGAGTATGTATTGAGAGTATGTATTGAGAGTATTGTAGTGAGAGTATTGTAGTGAGAGTATTGTAGTGAGAGTATGTATTGAGAGTATTGTAGTGAGAGTATCTATTGAGAGTATTGTAGTGAGAGTATGTAGTGAGAGTATGTATTGAGAGTATTGTAGTGAGAGTATTGTAGTGAGAGTATGTAATGAGAGTATGTAGTGAGAGTATTGTAGTGAGAGTATGTATTGAGAGTATTGTAGTGAGAGTATTGTAGTGAGAGTATGTATTGAGAGTATTGTAGTGAGAGTATGTAGTGAAAGTAGGTAGTGAAAGTATGTAGTGAGAGTATTGTAGTGACAGTATGTATTGAGAGTATGTATTGAGAGTATGTATTGAGAGTATGTAGTGAAAGTATGTAGTGAGAGTATTGTAGTGAAAGTATGTAGTGAGAGTATTGTAGTGAAAGTATGTAGTGAGAGTATTGTAGTGAGAGTATTGTAGTGAAAGTATGTAGTGAGAGTATTGTAGTGAGAGTATGTATTGAGAGTATGTAGTGAGAGTATGTATTGAGAGTATGTATTGAGAATATGTAGTGAGAATATGTAGTGAGAGTATGTAGTGAGAATATGTAGTAAGAGTATGTAGTGAGCTGCAGCAAATGGAAAAAGATAGAAGGGCTTCACGGAGGTCAGCATTGTTGAATGGATAAAAGTGCTCATTCTTACAAATCTGATGCACTGATGCTGAGGGGGTTCAACTCCTACACTGGTCAGTTGGACTAAAATATTGATTTCTTGTCCTTGACTTGGGATTGTAAATTACAAGTACCTCAGAAGTCGGAGTGATGAGGGACAATAGGTATAGGCAAAAATCAGTCCAGTACGCTAGAAATAGTACTACGTGCATGGACTACGCTTGAGTTCAAAGCAACCTAACACACCAAAAAGAGAAAAGAACGGCTTAGTGTAAGTTGGATGAGGGCATGCTCCATTGGGGGATAAAAGGCAGCAGCAGGAAGGAGAAGAATGAGAAGAATAAGATAAAGAGTTGTGGTGGCACAATCATTAGTGCACATTCTTGCCAAGAGAGTGGTCCAGATGGAATATCCCAGAAGCAGAATTTTCCCCCCAACCATTATGGGTTATGGGTTGACGCTGCATCTCAAAAATGAGTGCCCAACAATGTTCAGCTTTTCCCAGGAAAGGTGATGAGGAAGGGAACTGGCCACTACACATCATGATTTCACAGCCTATAATATGTGCAGGCCTTACACCACACATGATGATTTCACAGCCTATAATATGTGCAGGCCTAACACACATCATGATTTCACGGCCTATAATATGAGCAGGCCTAACACCACACATCATGATTTCACGGCCTATAATATGTGCAGGCCTAACACCACACATCATGATTTCACGGCCTATAATATGTGCAGGCCTAACACACATCATGATTTCACGGCCTATAATATGTGCAGACCTAACACACATCATGATTTCATGGCCTATAATATGTGCAGACCTAACACACATCATGATTTCACAGCCTATAATATGTGCAGGCCTAACACCACACATCATGATTTCACGGCCTATAATATATGCAGGCCTAACACCACACATCATGATGTCATGGCCTATAATATGTGCAGACCTAACACCACACATCATGATTTCATGGCCTATAATATGTGCAGGCCTAACACCACACATCATGATTTCACGGCCTATAATATGTGCAGACCTAACACCACACATCATGATTTCACAGCCTATAATATGTGCAGGCCTAACACCACACATCATGATTTCATGGCCTATAATATGCGCAGACCTAACACCACACATCTTGATTTCACGGCCTATAATATGTGCAGACCTAACACCACACGTCATGATTTCACGGCCTATAATATGTACAGGCCTAACACACATCATGATTTCACGGCCTATAATATGTGCAGGCTTAACACCACACATCATGATTTCACGGCCTATAATATATGCAGACCTAACACACATGATTTCGCGGCCTATAATATGTGCAGGCCTAACACACATCATGATTTCATGGCCTATAAAATGAGCAGGCCTAACACACATCATGATTTCACGGTCTATAATATGTGCAGGCCTAACACTTCGTACTCCTATGGCAGTATTACCATGAAACTACTGTTAGTTAGTTAGTCGATGTTCCATGGAGTGACGAGGGGATCTGGCCGATGCTCGGCGCTTAGAGGATAGGCGAGACGCACATATAATCAGATTGCTACTTGTACTATTAGGGTTGGAACTCTTCGCTGGCTTCTGAGGATGGAGACGGAGTGCTTATGGGAATGCCCCGAATGCTGTGATGTCAGTTCCTTAATCAATCAATCAATTAATTAGTCGAGGTTCCAACTTCACGGCAACGGGTCGTCCCCATTATGCTCCGTTCCTGCCAGTGAATATCACACAAAACGCTCCTCACTGTCCAATGTGAAAAGTGGAACAGACAGGAGTCTCGGCAATGATAGTTGATTAAATTTTTCCTTATTAATGTTTGCCTTTACAGTCGATTTACTTTTACTTTCACAACTTATGCCATGCCAGCTGATTTACTTTTACTTTATAACTTATGCCATGACAATTGATTTACTTTTACCTTTATAACTTATGCCATGATAGTTAATTTATACTTTTCCTTTATAACATATGCCTTGACAGTCGATTTACTTTTACTTTCACAACTTATGCTATGAGAGCTGATTTACTTTCACCTTTATAACTTCTGCATGACAATTTATTTACTGTTATCTTTATAACTTATGCCATGACAGTTGTTTTACTTTTACCTTCAGAACTTATGCCATGAAGGTTGATTTACTTCTGCCTTTATAATTTATGCCATGACATTCTATTTGTTTATATAGGCACATGTATATTAGTATTTTGCAGTGTTTGTTGCAGAAGGGCTATCTGTATTTTGTGCTTCCATAGCATTTTAGTATTTTTCTTCTTCTGAAGCCAGATATGTTGATTGATAGATTAGTGAGAGAAATTTAGCTGACTTGACACTTTGGACTCTGATGATCTTCTCATCCTCATATGTAATTTTCTCTTTTTCAGGTTATTTGAGATTTGTTGCTATTTAGTAGCCAAGGTATCACACAAGGCAGCCTGGTTACGCATTGTCTAGCGCAGTGGTTCCCAAGCTTTTCAAGCAGAGAGCCATATCTACTATTTTCGGTAGTTAAGCGGGCAACAACGTTATAAAATTATAAAAGTCGTGCAATATCATTCTTACCTTTCTTAACTTTTGTCGACAAAATTCTAAAACTTTAAAGGCAGTCAGTGTCAGTACTACACTGCGGTAATTTTTTGGTTTAAAATTAAAAATTCATTTAACAATAAATGTTTAATCAGTTTCGAAACTCGCTATTAATGTAATTAATTTACAATTGTAACTGTTCTTCGTAATCAGTTACTTAAGTTAAGATGCCAGTTTATCAATGTCTGGGCACAAATCTGACGTGCCCAAAGTCATAAGCGCAGCTAGGTTACTGTCAGTGAGTCTGGAACGTGGCTTGTTTTTTTTATAACAGCCATTGTGGAAAATGACTGCTCGCATCTGTAAGTCGAACCAAAACGAGAAATGTATCTCTGGGTGAATGAACGAAAGCGTTCCAATTGTTCGACAGACAATAGTCGCCAGAATGAAATCGTATGATCAGCTGAACGTTGCAAACTGAACAGGTGCATTCGATAATATCTGAACATAACAACCACGAGCAGAGTAAATTATTGCACGCTGTCGGGGCGCTCCGAGTGCATTTTTTTAAATTATTAAAATATATTATTTTAAATAACGAGGCCTCGCGTGCCACTTACTAACAGCTGGCGGACCACAAGTGGCCCGCGGGCCGTGGTTTGGGAACCTCTGGTCTAGCGCATATCTTGATAACTGACACATTGTCCAATCTTGTATCAAAACATGACATGTTAGTACTGGGCTATCTGTGAAGTTCCTACCCACACCAGGATCAAAGCTAAAATGAGGCTATTAAGGCACCATGTTTGTTCAGTGATGTTCTGGATCTCTTCAAACCACACAGTCTGTGCATAGTGCTGCTACATAAGTTTTCATATGAAGGTTTAATTTTCTAGATCCATTATATTTAGCCAAGATGTTTGCACTCAAGTGGACGATGATGACTACATGGAGTAAGGACCAGGTTACAACACATTCTATTCTGTGTATACTCCGATATTATATGTTTACATGAATAGCTCTTGCCTGGATTCGCATAATGTACATAGTCACTCTGAGGCTAAAACCAAGCATTTGTCTTCTTTTAATAATTGTATAACTGTGGGCTGAATATATACCTGACATAGTTAAAATAACATATGCTTCTCATATCCTCTGGTAGAGACTCAGGTGAAGGCCACTTAAAATTGTCCAGGAGTGGTATAATGTTACTACCTGCTTCAATGGCTGCCGTGATCTCCTAAAGAATGCATAAGAAATAAATTAAACATCATATTGCCAAAGTCTCTGTTGGACCTTTAAGTAACTTTAGCACCATAGTCTAGTAATAAATTACACATGAATTAAAACCCATGGCTACAAATAAAGGATATTGATGTGAAAAACTATATTATATTATGGTGAAAATATAATTTTAGTATTGCATAAATACAAATATCAGAGACTGACACTTATGTATGCAGAATAATAATCCTGAAAAATAAAATATGTTCAATTGATTCCACATCCTGTTATAAATGTAAGCATAAAGTTAACTAACATACATTTTAGAAAGCTTATACTCTAGTTAATAAAAGTGTTCCAATTCTATTATTGAAAAAAGTTCACATAGTTCACCTGTTACTAAAGTTTAACTATGTGTGATGTATTATTTGTAATAACGGTACACATTTAGCAGAAAACAGCAGAAGTATCTGGTATATTTAATCATGACATCAACTCAAATAAACAAAACTGCCAGGTAACACAGGTTGTTCACTTTGATTCAGTACATATAATCCATTGTAACATTTCAAAGGATGTCAACATAATATTACATTCATGAGTGACATGAAACCAAAACGGGGCATAGTCTTATTGATAATACTCAGAGAAGAAATAATATAAATACATTTCTTGGCATGGGATTAATTAAACTATAACTAATGTAGAGCTTGAAGGTGATAATGTATGGACACATATCATAAAGTAAAATATCTGTATAAGTGTGGCTGAGTCTGTGTGTACATACATACTGTAATGATGAGATATATGTGTAAATTTGATTCAGTTTGTGCACATACGTGCTGTAATGATGGCACATGTGTGTAAATATGATTGAGTCTGTGTGTTCATACATGCTGTAATGATGACATATATGTGTATACATATGACTGAGTCTGTGTACATACATGCTGTAATGATGACACTACATGAAATGTTGAAAAATATGGTCTAAGAGGATAGTAATAATCACTGGTCTACATGAGATTGAAAAACACTGCTCTAAAATGCATACTTCTTGCATTTTGAGATGAATTTTATTACATTTAATCAATTCTTCTTCTTTCGTTCGCCTGAAATATGTTTATAACTGCAATGTTGTCTCTTGTATGAATATAACAGTCTTTTTTAGTTCACTCAGCGGTCCATAGAGTTTATCTTCCACTGCTGTCTCTGTAGGCCAGAAGGTTCGCCTGGATATGTTGTAGTTTGGGCAATCCTGGAGTATGTGCTCTGCTGTCTGCGACGCCAAACCACATGTGCACATGGCTGAGTCACCAATCTTGAATTTTGTATACATGTGGTTGTGTAATCTATTGTGTCCTGTTCTGAGGCGCAGAAGAATGACCTGTTCTGTTCTGTCCATAATCAATGAATGGACGTGTCAGTGAAGTTGATATAGAACTGCACTGATAATGTTATGAGCACGGATGGATGCGAGTTCGATGTCTGGGCTTGTTGCGAGTGACAGTGAGGGAAAGACTGGGCACCTAGTCTTCCATGCATCCAGACCTACAAAATGTTGCCAGCGACAGTGAGGGAAAGACTGGCCATCTACTCCTCCATGCATCCAGACCTACAAAATGTTGCCAGCGACCGTGAGGGAAAGACTGGGCACCTAGTCCCCCGTGCATCCAGACCTACAAAATGTTGCCAGTGACAATGAGGGAAAGACTGGGCATCTACTCCTCCGTGCACCCAGACCTACAAAATGTTGCCAGCGACAGTGAGGGAAAGACTGGGCACCTAGTCCCCCGTGCATCCAGACCTACAAAATGTTGCCAGCGACAGTGAGGGAAAGACTGGCTATCTACTCCTCCGTGCATCCAGACCTACAAAATGTTGCCAGCGACAGTGAGGGAAAGACTGGCCATCTACTCCTCCATGCATCCAGACCTACAAAATGTTGCCAGCGACAGTGAGGGAAAGACTGGGCACCTAGTCCCCCGTGCATCCAGACCTACAAAATGTTGCCAGCGACAGTGAGGGAAAGACTGGCCATCTACTCCTCCATGCATCCAGACCTACAAAATGTTGCCAGCGACAGTGAGGGAAAGACTGGGCACCTAGTCCCCCGTGCATCCAGACCTACAAAATGTTGCCAGCGACAATGAGGGAAATACTGGGCACCTAGTCCCCCGTGCATCCAGACCTACAAAATGTTGCCAGCGACAGTGAGGGAAAGACTGGGCACCTAGTCCCCTGTGCATCCAGACCTACAAAATGTTGCCAGCGACAATGAGGGAAAGACTGGCCATCTACTCCTCCATGCATCCAGACCTACAAAATGTTGCCAGCGACAGTGAGGGAAAGACTGGCAATCTACTCCTCCATGCATCCAGACCTACAAAATGTTGCCAGCGACAGTGAGGGAAAGACTGGCCACCTAGACCTCTGTACATCCAGATCTACAGAATGTGATGGCCCTAAGTTATCATAGACCCGTGGCAGAACCACTGTTCAGGACACGTTTAAGTCAATGAATGTGACAAATAGAAACATGCAGAGACTCATATATAAACATTCAAGCTGACACTGCAATACAAAATACTTGTCACACTCTTATATACATGATCACTCAATATCTCAGTCTTTGACACATACAGATAACCACATCACCTGTTGAACCCTTGAAGTCATGGTTCCTTAGTCACCAGACACATATTCAGTCTCACTATTTCACAAATGCTCAACATCTGTTACATCACATCACATATGTTCACATAATACGTAGCAAGAGAGAAAGAGATAGGAGAAGAAAACATGGCTACTTTCACTTACCCGATGAACCCAGTCCTTCTTGTCATCATCTCCCATACATCTATCCAGTGAATTCTGTGTGAGTACTATAATGAAATTTTTAGCCTGTCGCACACTTTCCAACAAACTCTCATCAAACTTTCCAGCCCTCAGTTTCTCTATGTCAATGAAAACTGTGAAACCCCTCAGTTGAAGATGAACTTTCAGCAAGCTATTGAAACAAATAGAAAAGAAAAACCAGCTGGTTCCAGTCTGTACACTTTAATTGTATTGCTTACAGGTATCTGTGTGTGTCAACAATGTTGCTCTAAGCTACCTGTTATGTGTTAACTTATGCTATTTTAACTCTCAGATCCCTCTTCAGAGCTGTTACCTTGCAGTGGTAGATGGGCTAGCTAGTCTAATGAACAGAAGAGTTATACCAACGATAGTGTAGCTACATTTGGAACAACTAACAGAACATGGACAAGAGTGTGTTTAGCATTACTAAATTGTAAGGATAAATCAGTCGATGCATTTTACATGAAGCTTCAAATTACTATAAGTAATCAAAGTAACAGCATTATGAAAATTTTGATGACTTGAATGCCAGGATAGGATAAGATAATATGGGTTATGAAGACGATCATAAGGAAACAAGGACTTGGGATAATGAATGAAAGTAGAGGATTATTTACCCATTCTTTCCTCAGGGAATCAATGTAATTGGTGGAAGTGATTTTCCATGTAAAGAATACAAAAAGGAACATTGGTATCATCACAGACTTTAAAAAAAATTGCACATCCTTTGCAGGACATTGCAATCCCATCCTGCCCCTATTGGATGTTTGTGATTAGCTAGACATTTTTACTTATATACTACGCACAATATAAACAACCAAACTGATCATATCTGTATTAACAAGAAAGTTAGATAATCTTTACATGACATAATAGATTTCAGAGGTGCAGATGTAGAATTAAATCTACTGACAAGTAAATTAAAATGAAACTCAAGCGACACATAATATCTTATAAACAAGGAAATCAATATAATGTAGGATATCTCAGCAATCAAACAACTAAGTAACAATGTATGGTCACATTCTCTAATAAGTATCTGGTCTTGCAACAATTAGTAGCCAATGTCAGAACTGAAGTCAAGGATGACATAAACCACATCATAACCAAGGCCAGAAAAGGTTTGCCAGTAGTGAAAATGAAGGCCACAATGAATCATGAACAACAACAACTTATGATGCTGTACCAAGGACCATGAGTATGTCCTGTCCATTGTGACAGTAAGCACCAAACAAACAAACAGATCAGAAAAAAATAGACAATTAAGCAAAACGGATCATCCTTGGATGCACCACAGATACATCTTGTCGAGCCATGAGATACCTTCTGAACTTTCTATCTATAGATTTTTTTCCTCCGCATATCCTGTACAGGACATTGCAGTCAACACCAGCATTTTTCAGCTGCTGTTGATGTTTTGGCAAGTTTTACGATCAGTAGT
Organism: Cepaea hortensis; assembly: GCA_963921405.1. Taxonomy (NCBI): domain Eukaryota; kingdom Metazoa; phylum Mollusca; class Gastropoda; order Stylommatophora; family Helicidae; genus Cepaea; species Cepaea hortensis. Next base: position 60,465,840 of record OY992890.1, on the reverse strand, counting down.
TTACCATTGCTTTCTGAATGACCGGCTCACATACCCCTGTAAGTAACTAACGTGACGCGATCCACTGCCGAAACTCACGCAGCTGCATTTCGTACGAGAGTATACGGGATTATGAACAACGCCCCTAACACCTCTGCCAGGGGGACCGACCTATCTAAAGATAGCAGAATAAAAAGTGGCCAGAATATGCGAAAACCTTAAAATGAAGGTATATACTTGATACCCCCTCCACAGTGCAAACACATAAAAGAAATTGACTGAAGCGGGACAAGTTATGGATGTGCCATGCTGAAGAAGCCATCCAACAAGCATGCATATCACAGACATCAATCTTGGAAGGGAGTTTATTCAAATGCCAGCAAATACCTGTACTACAATCTCTGTCCACATAACTCTTAACTGAAGTCACAGAGAAAAAGAAGTCGCAGCAGTAGACACAGGTCAAAATGCTAATTCACAAAATCACTGGAGAGGGTGATGCAGTGGTGTTTACAGATGGCTCTGTGGTCTGGGGTAAGTGGAGTACATGGACATTCTCAACAAGCACAAGATGCAAAACTGCCAAGGAAGCAAGTGGTGCCTTTTCATTTCCAGGAATACCCATACAATCCACTGATAGCTGTCAGTCACTCCAAACTAGGACACAGATTCAGATAAGTACCCTTAATATAATTGTCATGTAGTGTGTTTCATGTAGTTTTGTATTGGTATGTCCGCAGAAGTCGGATGTGTCGGCCTAACGGTGCAAGAACGCAGCTCTGCTGTAAACAGGCACAACGCAGTCACATCCGGAAAAAAATCCGGATGAACGCAGCAGAAGAAGTAGTATTGGTATGTGTTTGTCTGTTCTGTGCTTATGAAGGCTTGGGCCACAACGTCCAATTTGTTTCTTGTAATCGTGTTAATCTACTCTTGTTTTTTGGTGATTCATTCATTGCCTTTTCATTTCCAGGGATGCTGCAGTGGGTTGGCATCCACTGCAGGACTAGTTCTATTCTTCTGAAAAGCATACTCATATTACAAACAATGTATTTCCCTGTGTAAATTTAAACAATGATGCCATAAACAATAGGTTGCACGATGTGTTGCCAGGCATATTTCACTGTACTTCATCAGGTGTATACTGCAGAGTTATATGTCATATGAAATAAATAGAAGAATGACATTTTGGCTGAAATACATTAGACACAATGTCACTGATACTGTTCAAATGTGGAGCATTTATTATCTGAATAAAAATTATAGAATGCAACGTCTTTCTGTTTTGCGCAACAGGTATTTTAAACTCCTAATGGCTAAAGCTTAAGCATATTTGAGCAATCATTTATTGTTTATTGAATACAATATAGAAAATGGCTTTGCTTTGTTGACCACATTGTTATAATTTAATAAATGTTTAGTGATGGACGAGGCACAGGCTTCCAGAAGATTGATTAACTGTCTTTTCCACCCAAACAGGTATGTGTTCAGCTAGTAGATTGGCAATTGGTGTTACATTCTACCTATATAAGTGACCTGGCATTCACACAGGAATGGTTAAAAACAGTTTGATTTGGTGTATGGTGACAATTTTTTCACAAATGGAGTAAATAGTAGGATGATTTTATATCAGATGATTGGTTCAGCAGTGTAGAAAGTTTGGTTTACTGCTGTTTTAAGTCAATCACGTACACATATAATTAATTGAAAGGTTGGCTGAAGAAGCACAAGAAGTTTGGGGACTGATGTTTCTGTGGGGGTTGGTTTGGGTGGCTGGCAGTGACACTTAAGTCAGTTGAATACCTATTACATTGTAGAATCTGATGAAGAGTATTCAGTTTTTCTGCTAGTGTATCATTGCAAACAAATCTATGTTTGGTTCAACAGGGTCTGAACCAGGCCATGCTTATAATGGATTGGTAAAAAGCTGGTGAAAATTAGTTATGTTTGGTAGACTGATCTTTGGATAGTGCCTCCTCTAGACATTTGATTATGATATAAAAAATAATAAGGTGTCATTATTCTGTTCATGATCTATGGACAAAGAAATGTTTTTGTGGTCTTGTTTAATGATAGTGTGGAATGATTCTGCTTGTCTATTCTTGGTGATAATTAATATATTATCCATATATTGGCGGTAGAGAGCCAGGTCAAAGCTTTTTTTTTTTTATAGGCACGCCATACAGATTTCCACTAAAATGGACCCTTGAAGACTTCATGGCTACTGTGTCAATTTGGCGGTAGGATTGTTAAAGGAAATTGAATTTAATGTTATCTCCATTGGGAGATAAAAGGTATAAAAAAGAAGAAGATGGTTGATACAGGAAATCTCTGATTTACCAACTCTGGTTTGATTGCCTTTGTGAGGTAGAGACATCTGACAATAAGAGTAAGAGAGACTATATGTTAATGGGACACTTACAATGGGATATGGGGAAGATACTGCATTCAAACAGTGGTTTTGTCCATCAAGAATGATGATGACCATTAATTTCATCCAGTGGGGTTGAAAGTTTGGAACCTATTTTGGCTCGAATTGTTCTTTGACAATGTGGGCAAAGAATGCTTGACGTTCTATGAGAAGGATCTCCTGCTGTGGCTTTTTTGTCCAGTCTTTTTTTTTCTTAGTTCTTGCAGTCCTCTTTGCTTCACAAGTGACTACACCCTTATGTAATGATGTACGCCATGAATTTAGGTCTTTGGCAGCAGTCTCCCAAGTGTCGTGATGAATTCCAAAAGCTTTTAGTTAAATCTTCAGAGTGTCTTTAAAGTGTTTCCTCTGGCTGCCTTGGGAGCATTTACCACAGCGCAGCATTCAAAAAGTAGCCTCATTCTGAATACTGATAGTACTAAATGAAATAATAAACCACATGTTTCTAAACTTTTATATCAAATGTGGTAGTTACAAGGGGGAGGACAGGAGTGTCTGATGTAAACATATTCACATGAGGTTGCTATAGAAACAATCAGGATACATGCTGTTTACCATCTATTAAAGGTAAAAGAGCTCCTGTGGGTTTTTCCAGAATGCAGAAACAATTGTTTTTAGTAACAGTAGCTGTAAACCTTTAAATGCCAGTTAGTTTTAGATTTAGAAATATAAAGGTGTTTCTTCTTTCACATAATACAAATAATATAGTTAAAATGCTGAAATGCTTTTTTGTCATGCAGATTTTGTCATGTCAATCTCGAATGAAAGAGGACTTCATGTAGAATAAATCATTCTTTCAAACAAATTACTTAAGCATCGATCAAGTTAAGGAAACAAGAAACATGATCTTCTAAAATAAAAATACACACATACAGGCATATTAAGATAAGAATATGTGAAAGTGTAGCAACACTGTTGCCGCCCAAACCGTTTTATCTGGTTGTACAGAAATGCAACTGTTCAGCTTATATATGTAGTAAATAAGGATCAAGAAACTAGTCTATTCATCTTCTTATATATAAATTAGGATCTCCGTCTGTCTGTCTGTCTGTATGTCTGTCTGTATGTCCTTTATACGCTCGCGAACGGCCCATCCGATTGAGATGAAATTTTCTACACGCCTTCCTTTCATTCCAGAGCTGCCAACTGTGATATTTTTTTAGTGTGAAATCGGCTGCTTACCCAATATTATTTCATTTTTCATTTTTAATTATAATTTCATATATCTCAGGGGACCTAACTCTGTAAAAGTTATTTCAAGGGGCATAACTTTTCTGTATAACTTATAGTCATATTGTGGCATCGTTTTCAAAGATTTATAAACTTTTTGTCCATAGTTATATACCGGCATATGAGATATAATAAATAAGGATACAATCTGTAAGGCATTTTCAAAGTTTTCATAAAAATAATGCACAATGCATAACATTGTAACTCATCTTTTTTTGCTTAAGAAGTTACTGTAGTCATGCAGGTGATTAGAGAGAGTTTTCATTAAAAATAATGGATGGTGTGTGGAAGCTCATTCTTTTAAGTTACTTTTTTTGTTGTATGAATTTAATGAGAACTTATATGACTACTTATATGAAGTAAATGAGATGCTCCAAACCAGGGACTGGGCGAAGCCGGACAGGGTCAGGCAGACAGATAGACAGACAGATAGACAGATAGACAGTCGGGAACGGGAACTTATATGACTACTTATATGAATTAAATGACATGCTCCACACCAGGAGCTGGGCAATGCCGGGCCGGGTCAGACAGACAGACAGACAGACAGACAGTCAGTCGGTAACGGGAACGAGAACTTATATGACTACTTATATGAATTAAATGAGATGCTCCCCACCAGGGTCTGGGCGAAGCCGGGCAGGGTCAGCTAGTCTTATATATAAATTAGGATCTCCGTCCGTCTGTCTGTCTGTCTGTATGTCCGTATGTCCTTTATACGTTCGCGAACGGCCCATCCGATTGAGATGAAATTTTCTACACGCCTTCCTTTCATTCTAGAGCTGCCAACTGTGATATTTTGTTAGTGTGAAATCGCCTGCTTACTCAGTATTATTTCATTTTTCATTTTTCATCATAATTTCATATATTTCAGGGGACCTAACTCTGTAAAAGTTATTTCAAGGGGCATAACTTTTCTGTATAACTTATAGTCATATTGTGGCATCGTTTTCAAAGACTTATAAACTCTTTGTCCATAGTTATGTACCGGCATATGAGTTATAATAAATAATGATACAATCTGTAAGGCATTTTCAAAGTTTTCATAAAAATAATGCACAATGCATAACATGTAACTCATCTTTTTTTGCTTAAGAAGTTACTGTAGTCATGCAGGTGATTAGAAAGAGTTTTCATTAAAAATAATGGATGGTGTATGGAAGAACGTTCTTTTAAGTTACTTTTTTTGTTGTATGAATTTAATGAAGCCGGACAGGGTCAGGCAGACAGATAGACAGACAGACAGACAGATAGACAGTCGGGAACAGGAACTTATATGACTACTTATATAAATTAAATGAGATGCTTCACACCAGGAGCTGTGCGATGCCGGGCCGGGTCAGACAGACAGACAGACAGACAGACAGACAGACAGATAGTCGGTAACGGGAACGGGAACTTATATGACTACTTATATGAATTAAATGAGATGCTTCCCACCAGGGACTGGGCGAAGCCGGGCAGGGTCAGGCAGACAGATAGACAGACAGATAGACAGACAGATAGACAGACGGGAACTTATATGACTACTTATATGAATTAAATGAGATGCTTCACACCAGGAGCTGGGCAATGCCGGGCCGGGTCAGACAGACAGACAGACAGACAGACAGACAGTCAGTCGGTAACGGGAACGAGAACTTATATGACTACTTATATGAATTAAATGAGATGCTCCCCACCAGGGTCTGGGCGAAGCCGGGCAGGGTCAGCTAGTCTTATATATAAAAGGCGATCTCCGTCTGTCTGTATGTCCGTATGTCCTTTATGCGCTCGCGAACGGCCCATCCGATTGAGATGAAATTTTCTACACATCTTCCTTTCATTCCAGCGCAGCCCACTGTCATATTTTTTAGTGTGAAATCGGCTGCTTACCCAATATTATTTCATTTTCCATTTATCATTATAATTTCATATATCTCAGGGGACTTAACTCTGTAAAAGTTATTTCAAGGGGCATAACTTTTCTGTATAACTTATAGTCATATTGTGGCATCGTTTTCAAAGATTTGTAAACTCTTAGTCCATAGTTATATACCGGCATATGAGTTATAATAAATAGTGATACAACCTTTAAGGCATTTTCAAAGTTTTCTTAAAAATAATGCATAATGCATAACATTGTAACTCATCTTTTTATGCTTAAAGAATAAATAAATAATAGTTACCTTATCTCTATCAAGTTTGAAGATTTTATATTTCTTTACACTGTCGCCAACTCTAAGAAGACATGGAACAACTTCAGCCATTATTAAATCTACAGGCATATGCGTTATATTCCTCCTCCTCCTCCTCTCCCCTCCTCCATCTCCAACCCTCTTCCTCTTCCCCTCCTCCCTCTTCCTCCTCCCTCATCCTAATCACTCCTCTTCCTTCCTCCTCCCTTCTCCTCCTACTCCCTCCTCCTCCCACTTCCTCCCTCCTCCTCCTTCTCCTCCCTCCTCCTCCCTTCTCCTCCTCCCTCCTCCTCCTCCATCCACATCCCTCCTCCTCCTCCTCCCTCCTCCTCCCTCTCCCTCCTCCTTCTCCCTCTTTCTCCTCCCTCCTTCTTCTCCCCCCGCCTCCTCCTCCATCTCCCTCCTCCTCCTGCGTTCTTCTCCTCCCTCCTTCTCCTTCCTCCTCCCTCTCCTCCTCCCCTCCTCCTTTTCCCTCATCCTCCTCCTTCCTCCTCCTCCTAATCCCTCCTCCTCCCTACTACTCCTCCTCCTTCCTCCTCTTCCCTCCTCCTCCTCTCTCCGCCTATCTCTTCCTCCCTCCTACTCCTCCCTCCTCCACCTTCCTCTTCCTCCTCCCAGCTCCTACTCCTCCTTTTTCTTCTTCTTCTGCTGCTGCTGCTGCTGCTCCATTTACCCAAGTTAATTGTTGGGGAAGATGTAAAGATCTTTCAAGTGCTCTTTCTAATGCTTTTTGTAAGTTGGTCTTCGTTTATCTAAGGTTGTTCTAACTGCAACCAATAAATGATTAGACAGACAGACAGACAGACAGACAGACAGACAGTCGGGAACGGGAACTTATATGACTACTTATATGAATTAAATTAGATGCTCCCCATCAGGGGCTGGGCGAAGCCGGGCCGGATCAGATAGACAGACAGATAGATAGTCGGGAACGGGAACGGGAGCTTATATGACTACTTATATGAATTAAATGAGATGCTCCACACCAGGAGCTGGGCGATGCCGGGCCGGGTCAGACAGACAAACAGACAGACAGACAGACAGACAGACAGATAGTCGGTAACGGGAACGGGAACTTATATGACTACTTATATGAATTAAATGAGATGCTCCCCACCAAGGCCTGGGCGAAGCCGGGCCGGGTCAGCTAGTAAAATATATAGTAATGACAAAGTAATGTTCTGTGTGATGTATTCTTACTCCTCTTTGCTTCTTCATCTTCTACTGTTTTTTTCTTTTTTTTTTTATCTTTCTGGTATTTGTCTGGAGTATGACCAATCATGACTCTCCAATCCTCTCTACTATCTGACAATTTTAAGAAACTGAAGTTGCTTATATTATTATTTGATGCCCAGTTGTTTAAGCCATACATTTACATCTTTCTTAGTCTTCTTCTGTTCCTCTTGCCTAGTGCTTGTAATAAAAGACTAATTTCTTTATTCTACATTGTCTATCACATGATTTTCATTTATCTTTTATTCATGATTTTTATGAGCATAAGAACTCTTTGGTGGCTTTTGAAGAGGGGATGAAGCTTGCCCCGAGTGCAGTGATGTTGATTCTTAAATTCAGTATTAAGTTTTATGAGTTATCTAATAACACTTGCAGCTGCTAATGCTTCGCCATGCATGTGTTTTCATCTCTGTTCATGAGTGGAACAACAATAAATAACATAAAATTAAGTTTTATTGTAGTGTAGAAAGTTTAAGTGTTATCTAGTCTCATCATCATCATCAAATGCCATGCCAACTAGCATACGCGTTCATGACTCTCCACAGATCTTGGTCTTTGGTTTTCTGGATAAACTCTACCGTTGATATTCCTTCATGCCACCGTCGCAATCCATCCAGCATAATTTCTCGTGGTCTGCATCTACCTTTCTTCCCTTCGATCTTTCCAGTTGTCACAATGTTCTCCAATGCCTCCCTTCTCATCACATGACCAAAAAAAGTTGTTTGCCTCTTTCTTATTGTTTTATATAATGTTCTAGTTTCATTAGCCTCTTTCAGGCATTCATTGTTAGATACATTCTAGTCTCATACAATACTTAATAAACTGAGCTATAGAATGGTCTTTGGATGAGCAGACTTTCAAAGTTTGTTCAAGATTTACCTACAACAACATTTAAACTTTCTACTCAAAAGTAACTTATTTTTAAAACAAGACTGGAAGGCACAGCATCTACACATAACTTAAAAGGTACTGGGCTGTGAATATTACAAATCTTTTCGCAGTTGAAAATTGCAAAGCGTTGGTCGAATAAGCTGCCATGCATGCAAAACTTCAAAAATAAGAAAATCTACATACACACAACAGTAAATATTGCTATAATGCAATCTTGGAGAGGCGACGAACATAGTCAAGCAGATCACCTACTTTTGATAATACTATGATAGTTAGCTTACACAGTGTTGACGCTTCCATCAGGGTCCCACTTTGACCCATTAATGGGTTATATTTATTTTGATTTTAACATGTGAAGATGAAAGCTAAAATAATAATTTGATAATAGCCAGTTTTGGAAATGAAACATTTACATAGTCTAAGTACTCCAGTGAATAATTCAGTGAAACAATTACAATTCAAATTAATTTACTTCTTCTTTCGTCCTTCCCCTTTTATCAGTCTATTAGGCATAGGCGTTAAGCAACTGACTACAAGCTGTCCTATCCTTAGTTAGTCCATGCAGCTCTGTCCATGCAGCTCTGTCCATGCAGCTCTGTCCGTGCCCTCCCCACATTATTCATTTCTGTTTCTATTTCTCTTCTCTACGTGCTTTTAGATTTACCCTATTTCTTTTGCCTTGTGGATTCCAGTTATACTATTCTCAAGTTTTATCCGTGTCTTCAATGTCCAGTGCCCACATTGGTCAACACTTCTTCTAGGAAACATGCCTTCCATTATTGTTCTTTATAAGACACTGCAATGTTTAATATGGCCAATGTATTTCAGTTTCTGAGAATTGATGCTGTTTATAAGGCAGTTTTATCTGACATTCTAATCTTTAAGAATGTCCATATTTTTCTTTTTGATGTGAAATATATAATTATAAAAGTACTATTTTCCTTCTTTCATCATCATCAACATTGGCATTCCTGTATCTTCACAAATGTCAGTCCCTGGATTCTGGATGAATTCTATTGATGTTATTTTTACTTGAAAATACTATAATAGTTATCTTACGCCAGTGGTTCTCAACCGGTGGGGAATCCCCCCCCCCCCAGATATTTTAGAGTTGGGTGGGGGGGGGGGGAATTAATATTATTTCAAGATCGCATTAATACAAGAACCAGTTACTTGATAATGTTTTTCCCTCGAAATTTTACAATTCTGTACTTCTCGCCCTAGTTGAGTTGAGTTGAGTTGAGTTAAGAACCGACATCACTGCACTCAGGACATTCCCATACATGCTCCGTCCCCTCGTTCAACAGCCAGCGAAGAGTCATACTACTAATCGTTCCCACCGCTATCTGATTAAAAGTTCTCCTGGTCTTCCCTCTCAGTTTTGAGATTCTTCCAGAACCCCTGCAATCTCATTCTTTCCACATATGGGTTCTCAATCTGTTCCTCCGCCTTCTCCACCTGTGGGCAAAGAATAAAAAGAGTGCACGACCACCTCCCCCTTGTCCATACACAAAATTCCACCAAGAGGTGCCTTCTCTGCTAGCCTATCAGCCTGTTCATTCCCCCGTACACCCTAATGAAATTTGTTTTATAACGGAAGTAGACCCGCAAATTACGTTTTATGTAAATACCTATACTTGTTCTAGTATGTGTTATTAAATTTAGCTTCCATTTTTATGTATACTGTGAAAGGGTGGGGGTATTTATAGGGAGGAAATTTGAAAGGGGGGGGGGAGGAATGACGTTCTGAACATATAGTAAAGGGGGCATGGGCCAAAAAAGGTTGAGAACCACTGGCTTACGCTGATTGTTGATGCTTCCATCTGGGTACCTCTCTGGCTCATATATGTTCTCAAAATGTTTCCTTTAATTTATTTGCTGGTGTTATGCCATTGGCTCTTAATGCTGTTTCACCTTTGCATTGCTAGGTTCAATCTCCTGTATATATTTTTTTGCTAATGTTCTGAGACAGATTTTGATAGATGTTGAACAGGTATGGGGAGAGAATGCAACTTGGTCTTTACTAGCTTTCTTGTAGCCACCATTTAGGACATCCAGCACCATTTCTCTTGGTCTGCCTCTGCTACTGCAGATGTTCCCAGTCATCACAGTATATTCCAATGTTCCCCTTCTTATTACATGGCCAAAGAACACTGCTTGTCTCTTTCTTATGGTTTCTTCTTTAGCAACTGTGAAATAGCCCATAATTCCCATCCATATGTTGCTAAGGAAAGATACATGTTCACAAAATGTTTCCTTTAATTTATTTGCTGGTGTTAGGCTCTAAATGCTGTTTAACTTTGCATTGCAATAGTCAGTCTCCTGTATATATTCTTTTGCTAATGATCAGAGAAAGATTTTGATCCTCACTGTGACTTTTAACAGTCAGGATTAACTGTTCTAATCCCTTGGCACTGATTGAGAGGAGGACAATAACATTTGCATATCTGAGTTCTGGAATAGGATTTTCACCAATATTCATTCATTCATTCATTTTGTAGCACGTCCTTTGCAGAACCTCGCTCTCATAAAAAAAAAGAAAACTTCTCAATCACAAGCAAGATTTCCCGTGTCTGATACACCCATCTGGAGATCATCCACCACATCCTGCACCCATCTTCTCTTTGGCCTTCCTATTCCTCTCTTTCCAGGCATATACCCCTCCATTATTGTTCTCTTCAAACTTTCATGACGTTTCAAGTGACCAAAATATATAATTTTCTTTGTTTTATCGTCTTTAATAGCCAACCTTCTTCGATATTCAGCTCTTGAAGTATGGATGCATTTGCTCTTTTCTTTACCCAAGATATTCTTAGAACCTGTCTATAACATTTATATTCAAAAGCATTTATGCACTGTTCAGCTTGTTTAGTAAGTGTCCAGGTCTCACAGGCATATGTTGCAATGGGAAAGATGCATGCTCTTAAAAATCTAACCTTTGTAGTTCTATCTGTCCCACTCCATAATTTATTCAATTGTTTTAGTCTTTGAAGAGTCTTTAATTTCTTTCATTGTGTCACCATTGTTGGTAATCAGTGACACAAGATATTCAAAATTTTCCACCACCTCCAGTCTTTCCTCATTAACATATATTTCTTTCTCCATAGCAGTTTTATCTGTATGCATTATCTTTGTTTTTGCTATGTTAAGATATAATTTGTGATTTTCACTATTTCTTTGGGTTGCGGTTATTAAGTTTTCTGTACCATTCTGTGATGTGGATAGTAGTACTGTATCATCAGCATATCGAATCTCTGATATTTCATGACCACCGATATTTAGGGCATCATAAGATACTATCCGCAGTATTACTGAATAGACTAAAACCATATTCAGAAGACATATGTGACTACCAGGCAGGTTTTAGTCAAAACAGATCAACAATAGATCAGATATTTATCTTACGATAAATAGCCAAGAAAAATTGGGAATATAAAAGAGATCTCCATAACATTTTTGTGAATTTTAAAAAGGCTTATGATAGTGTCCATGGGAATAGTCTATGGAATGCTATGCAGGAATTTGGAATACCAAGGAAGTTAATCAACATGACCAGACTATGCATGGAAAATACTTATAATATAGTAACATATAAAGGCAGGAAATCAGACTCTTTCCAAATAACATCTGGCTTGAAACAGGGTGATGCACTATCGCCGCTACTCTTCAATCTGGCTCTAGAGAAAGTTGTAAGGAAGGTAAAGGAGGAATGTGATATTGGAGGAACATCCAAGCTGCTTGGTTATGCAGATGATATAGATATTATAGGGGGAAATGAACAACATACATTATAATTATTGACTCACTTAAAGGAAAAAGCCCAACAGATGGGGCTGGTTATCAACCAAGATAAGACAAAATATATGGTAATTTCAAGAGAAGGAATGGGTAAAAACTCTGGCCACATACAAATAGATAATAAGAACGGAAACATACAAATACCTGGGTACAATCTTCAACTGCTCCAACATCTTAAGGGAAGAAATACAAACTAGAATCAATTCTGGAAATAAGATATACTATGCACTACAACATCTACTAAAATCAAATGCGCTATCTTTTAACACCAAAATCACAATATACAAAACACTGATCAGACCAGTTGTGCTGTATGGCTCTGAAACCTGGAGTACAACGAAAGGAGACGAAGCCTTGTTACACACCTTTGAGTACAACATTTTTAAGACGCATCTTTGGACCCATTAGGGATACACAAAAAGGAGAGTGGAAAAGAAGAAATAACAAAGACATTTATGATTTAAGTCCCCGCTAATCACTGGTATCATGAAAGCTAATAGACTACAATGGCTGGGGCATATAGAAAGAATGGAAGACAATAGGGAAACAAAACTCGCTTACACTCAGGAAATAAATGACCGTAGACACCGAGGTAGACCAAGAAGACGGTGGAGAGATAATATATATATACAGACCTACAAGCACTTGGAATCAACGACTGGCAAGAGAAGGTCAACCAGAGAGACGAATGGAGATGGATTGTATCTTCAGCAAAGAACCTCAATGGCTCGGAACGCTGAAGAAGATGATACTGATCACTGGTTATATCATCTCTGATATTTCTCATTATATTTTTGGCGTACAGGTTTAACAAATAGGGTGACAGCACACAGCCCTGATGGACAGCCTGATGTCTTGCCATCGATTCTAACCGCTGCTTGTTGGTCTAGATAGAGCATTTTTATGAGTTGTGCTACATGTGATGGAAAGCCCATATTCCTCATGATTTCCCAAAGTTTGTGATGTTGTACACAGTCAAATGCCTTTGAATAATCCACAAAACATGAGAATAGGTTTACATTAAATTCTATGCACGTCTCTATTATTAAACGCATGTTGAGTATGTGATCTCTTATTCCTCTTCCTTGTCTAAATCCAGCTTGAACCACGTTAATCTCTTCTTCCATTTTCTTATGAAGTCTTCCCATTATGATTTTTAGTAGAATTTTACTTGCATGACTTATCAGGGCAACAGTTCTATAGTTGGTGCATAATTTCAGGTTGCCCTTTTTTGGTATTGGAATGAAGATAGTTCTCTTCCAATCTTTTGGCCATATACCATATTTTCATATCTTTTTATATAATGTGTGATAGATTTGTATGCTTTCTTCACCTCCCGCTTTAATTAGTTCAGCTGGTATCTCATCACATCCTGGTGATTTACCATTCTTCAGGTTCTTTATTGTCCATGCAATTTCATCTAATGAGGGTTCGGGTTCTATCTCTGCTGTCAATGGTTCTTGTATATCATTCATATTCTCACAGTCATTCACATCATACATTCCACTGCAGTATTCCTGCCATCTTTCTAGAATTTGTCTAGATTCTGTTAAGGTATTTCCCAACTTGTCACAGATAACATTTAATTTAGGTTGAATATTTCTAGTCAATAACTTCATTTCTTTGAACATTTCGTAATCTCTTCCATTGTTATGATATTGCTCTATTTTAATACAACAATCTTGTATATATTGGTTTTTCTCCTTTCTTGTGTTCTTTCTTATTTCCAGTGTTAAAGTTTCACCAATATGAATATATGAAATTGTATCCGGTGTCACAATTTCTTTTCTTATTATATTTTCTGCATAGATGTTGATCAGGTATGGGAAGAGAATACAACCTGATCTTACTAGCTTTCTACACAAGTACAACAGTGAAAGTTGAGTGAAACAATAAGACTTCAAGAACTGCAGCTTATGTTTTCTATAGAAGTGAAGCGATGAATAAATTAGTGAAGCAATTAGAATTCCAATAATTGCAGCTTATATTGTCTACAGAAGTGCAACAGTGAATAGATGAGTGAAACAGAATTCAAATAATTTCAGTATATGTTTTGTATAGAAGTACAAAAGTAACTTTTTCAGTGAATCAATTAAAAGTGAAAAAGTTGCAGCAAATGTTTTTATATTGAAGACAACAAGACTGGGTGCCATGGTAATACAGTGGTTAGCACGCTTGACAGATGATCATGTGTTCCAATCCCCGTTTAAGCAGGGGTATTTTACAAATTAGGTTGTCCCAAAATAAAATGGGCACCAAGAATGTTGTGGGGAGTACAAGTGGCCTGCGTGATATTGACGGTATCACCCAATGTGTGCTAATTAGCCTGTACAAATGTCAGGTTATCCACAAATCCCCAATGTGCCTCAAAGCATGGAAAAGGGTCCTTTACTTACATTTTTATTTTTACCATAATGAAGATTAAAATAAATGTACAACAACCATCTTAAGGAATTAACTGAAACAAGGACAAATGAGCATTTGGAGATTTATGGAATGATTATTAGCTTGTCAGGAAAATTGAAAGGAATTAGTAGTTGTACAAGAACTTGCTTTCCTCAGTGTCTGAGATGACACGGCACATATGACTACTTTGTTAGCATGCATGATTTGTTAACTAATAAGAGTTTGTATGAGGTACTGACAGTCAGGTAAGTGAAACTGTACATGGAATCTGACTAAAGCAGACTATGCTAGATTATTCCTGTGAGTAGTTCATGTGCAATCATTCATTTTGTCTTGAAAGATGAAAAAAAGAAGATCAAAACAGAATAAATAATTTAAATAATTGCAAACACAAAAAGGAAAGAAAACAACAACTGAAATCTTTCATCACTGAATTGAGTCGTCAATTTATACTTTTATATATATGTATATTCATCTACCATTGTCAAACAATCATTCAGTATTTCTGATAATCAACCAAAAAGTCTTTCCAATCTTTATTTAGGTACATACTTTTGGCAATTGGTAAGATGAGGAAGGGTACAAGCCTTACTCTAGTGCAAGGAAATGCAACCTAAAGACTAAATGTCATGGCAGGGCAGATCAAGCCCTAAGCCTTGGTTGGCAACTGGTCTAGGATAGAAGCTCCGACAGGCAGAGTATTACTTTGCTGATCCAGCAGCTTCTGCAGCTTGTCTTGTTCCAGACGTATTGGTGTAACCTTTCCCCTGGAGTAAAATAGGCTGGCCGAGAGAAGGATCATGCTGCTGGGCCAACACATGATCTCTAAATTCAGCCCAGGCTTTGTGTTATTGAGAGGTATAACTCCATTTTACAAACTATCGTCTGTCAAGATGGCCATGTGCCAGCCAGTCAAGATGAACAATGAATAAATCTAAGCTAATGTACATGGTGGGCAAAGTATAGAACATGTTTGTAAAAATATAAACCCAGCAATAATGCTGCATAATCGTAACTTGTCACCTAAACATCTTCTGTGTTTAAATTTCTACCTCGTTGAGCCGATTAATTTAATTGGCTACTTTTGTGGCATGCTATTTTTTAAAATATAATATGAACAGAATAGATTTCTTAGTATCTTTTCTTTTGATGATCTGCATTGACATATAGAAAGATTCTCCATTGTGTCTCATATTCATTCTACACATCATCATCCAGTGCCACGCCGACTGGCGTAGGCGTTGATGACTCTCCACAGACCTCTGTCCTTGGTTTTTTGGATCAACTCTGTCGTTGATATTCCTCCAAGCCACAGTCGCAATCCATCCAGCATCATTTCTCGTGGTCTGCCTCTGCCTCTCTTCCCCTCGATCTTTCCAGTTGTCACGATGTTCTCCAGCGTCTCTCTTCTCATCATATGACCAAAAAAAGCTGTTTGTCTCTTTCTTATTGTTGTATATAATGTTCTAGTTTTGCCAGCCTCTTTAAGGCATTTGTCGTTAGTTACTTTGGCAGTCCAAGGAATTCGCAACATTCGTCTAAGGAACCACATCTCTATTGCTTCCAATCTCTTCCTAATTTGTTCATTTATATTCCAAGATTCACAGCCATACAGCAAAACAGGTTCTATATAGCACCTGAGCACTCTATTTCTTACATTCAATGATAGCAACTTATTGCATAAGATATTCTTCATTTTTGAAATGCAGCCTTTGCTTGCCCTATTCTGCTCTTGATCTCTGTTGTGCATCTTCCATCTGATGTTATGTTCCTAGATATTTAAAACTATCCACTTAGTGAAGAATTTTCCCTTCTATCTCTATTTCAGATTTGGGTGTCACCTGTTTCTTTGATACCACCATTGTTACTGTTTTCTTGATATTCAAGGAGAGTCCTTTCTTTGCACTCTCTGTTACTACAATGTCCAACAATTGTTGTAGATCTGTTGCATTATCCACTATCAATACTGTGTCATCTGCATTGCGTATATTATTTCCTTTTTTATTTCCCATTTTAATTGCTGCTGTTTGGTTCCAGTCAGTCAACCATGCCGGAAAGCGTGGGCAGTCATGACTCGCCATTTCACTCGATCACCAGAGTCTTGGATCAGCTCAGTGTTCCTTTCTCGCCCATGCCATGTGGCCAAGCCATTCATTTCCTCTCGGTCTTCCTCTTGGTCTGTTCCCTTTGATCTTGCCAGTTGTCACTAAGTTCTCCAATCCATTTCTTCTCATAACATGTCCAAAAAACTTTGGCTGTCTACGTCTAATTTCTCTAATAAATTTACGACTTTCATTTGTCTCCTGTAGTACTTGATCATTGGTTTTTCTATCTGTCCATGGTATTCTTTGTATTTTCCTCAGAAACCACATTTCTGCAGCCATCAGATGTTTTTCAGCTTGACTGCACATTGTCCAAGTTTCACATCCATATAAAAGAACAGGCTATGTATCCCCTCAACACTCTTTTTATCGTTTCAGTTGACATCTTTTTATTGGTCAGAATGTTTTTCATCTTGCTAAATAAATAGTTTTTATTATTTTGAGATCTTTCCTATCAATGTTAATATCTTCCAACATTTTAATCAGTTCATCATGTTTTACTTTATCATTCTACACAGGCACTTAAAAAAAGTGTGAATTCATCCTGAGGCAGAGATTGCTTAAAAAACTGACTTACTGACTGATTACCATGTCAACAGAGCCTAAAATGGGTACCAGGAAATGTTCTAAGAAGTAAAGGTTGGCGGCATAACATTGAACAATAACAAAGATCATTTCACCCTGGTTGTCTCAACATGTTGTTCACATCAGGGGTTGATTTAAACTAATATCAATGTATATCCTCATTGTTCAGCAGTGATATGCTCCTCTGATTGATAGATAAAATTATGCATGACATGACTGTACAACAAGCTTAATGTAGCATTCGATCAAATGCGATTCTAATAAAACTTTAGATAATTCTTACACAGGGAAAAATGACAGTCTACCACAAGGAAAATAAAAAAAAAACACTGTTGTCACAGGCAGCAGTTTATAGTTTATGACAAGCTCATACTTACATTCTCTCCAATGTAGAACTCTTTTATACACTCATTTCTCTGTATTTTATGCAAAAGTCTACAGGGAAAACATGGGAAGGGGAAGGATTTTGTTTACTCCCAGTATATTGTGACAAATTAGGAAAGAATGAGCAATAATTAACACAACAAAAATGCTTGCATCAGTCTGATGACCTATGACTTAAACTAATTAATGTGTGAAGAACATGAGTTCCTTTCATTTAACACAAAACACAGGGTTAAACATTAATAAGCCTCAGATATTTAAGGGTGATGCCTTTAGAGATTTGCTATAGTCTGTTTAAGCATGAGTTATTAATTCATTCATTCAGTAACATGTCCTTTGCAGAACCTTGCTCCCATAACAACTTTCCGGAAAACTTCTCAGTCATAAGCAAGATGTCCCGCATCCGATACACTGATACACCCATCTGGAGATCATCTGCCACATCCTGCACCCATCTTCTTTTTGGCCTTCCTCTTCCTCTCCTCCCAGGCATATACCTTTCCACTATTGTTCTCTCCAAACTTTCATGACATTTTAAGTGACCAAAATATTTCAGATTTCTTTGCTCCTTGCTTGATATCAAATCAATCTGATGTCGTGCCATCTTTTCTAACCACTACTTGTTGGTCTAGATAGAGAATTATTTAAGTTGTGATGGAAAGCCAATTTTCATCATGATTTCCCAAAGTTGTTGATGTTGTACACAGTCAAATGCCTTTGAGTTCCAGTCCCTAACATGGCGGATAGGCGTTTGAACCGTTAAGGCCTCTGGAGTGTTTATGCTTGTGGCTATGGTTTTATTGATTGTCAAATGATTGTTTTTATTTCTTGGTGTGAATAGCTAGCTGAACTGTTCCAATATTCTGCTAGCTTTAGACACATTCTTATTCCTAGTAGTTCTAAAGTGTAAAAAAGGTAGCCACTGGAGGAAAATAGCTGAGGTTCTTAGGATGCTCTTGAGATCCAGTCTTATTGCACAGAGTACTTTATTTCTAGTGTTCTCTACTGTCTCAGGGAGTGACCTGCTTGATGGTGTTTGGTCTAATGTGATGAAGATTCTCTATCCATGCAGGAGTGCAATATATTCTGAAACTGAATATTGTCTTTCCAGTTGGAACAGCCTTATGGATGGTCATTGAATTGTTGAGCCTGATGAAGACACCAGTGCTGTGATGTTTATTCACTGCTCTGCTGATCCATCAGTGCTGTAATGTTTATTCACTGCTGTGCTGATTCGTCAGTGTAAACATGTCTATTTGATTGGTTTTTGTTTTTGGCGCTCACTCTCTTTGAACTCAATCATAGTGCATATACACTACTTCTAGTTGTGCTGGACTGAATTTTGCGTGTGGATTAGTTTTCCCTATTAATAGTGTCCCTGGCCATCAGGCAAACCCACTCTGACTTCAGAGGTACTTGTAATTTATGTCCCCAAGCCAACAGTTTAGTCCAACGTCTGGTGTAGGGATTGCACCCTTACCTCGGCATCAGCACACCTGATGTTTAAGAATACGCATTCTTATCCATTCGGCCATGCTGACCTACTTATTGGGTTTTATCCTCAGTCATCTCTGGAGTTAACACTTTTAACTATAGGGAATCATATTGCTCTTTCCTCCTCATCTCTTTGATCTCTGTGCAATTGCCAGGATCATCAAAATATATTAGCATTTTTACTCTTTTTGGTTCGGAAGATCTTTGTGTCTGTAATGCAGGATGTTTGAAAACTAGACGAAGTTGTTTCTATTTAATCTGTATTTTTTTAAATCAGATTTTAATGTTTGGCATTTATAGCGTGGAAAGACATGTGAATAAAATGTTAATATTAGTATTTATCTCTATGTATTTCAACCAAACAGATTTATTTGTCTGCTTTATGTTTGAACTATGAAATGCAGTAAAATAGGGCAGGTAATAAATCATGTAGTCAGTTATTTGCATCATCACTTTTAGACATAAAACCCATTTTTATCTCTCTAATCACATCAGTAATGTAATACCACTGAAAAAGGAACCTCAACAAAACACAGTTCACAGCTCCTACCACAATACAAAAGCTTCCTTTGAAATATCTCTGAATGTCAAATACTTGATAAAGTTAGGAACATATCTGAAACATCATATGCTAAAAATGTAATAGAACAAACAGTAACTAACAAATACATGCAAATATTACTATCTGACACTGAGCTGAGGGCAATGTCCTAAATGCCTTAAGATAAGTAATAATAGTGTGCACTCAAATATATTTACGGCATTACGAGAATGGAAAGTTAAAATAATTAAACTAAACAGCTTCTAGAAACCATTAAGATATATTTTTTAACATTTATAATTTATAAAGGAATTTCTTTTTTTTCAGACCTAAATTTCAAATATTAGTAATAATTCACTTGTGACGTAATTCTTTAGTCTTGAAATTTAACAGATTTAAAAAATTATTTTAATGATTGGAATTTACTTTTTTAACAATGTTTAATGACAAATATGTGCCTAATAAACAGGCTGAAAACACTCAGTTATAATAACATATGTTGTTGATAACCTGGCTTGTGAGCATAATACATTACAGCACAGTTTAAACAATTTATTATGAGTGACATTAATCCAGAAACAAATGTCAATATAGGGTTAATAACTAATAAGATTGCAAGTGTCTTTCAATGCTTAATAAATGTATACGTGCAAGCGTTGCAAGATCCTCCTGCACTATTACTTACTTGCAAAGAGATTTGTTTAAAGAGTTTATACAAACACATGTTTTTTAAAATTGAAATTAAAGAGAACATAAAACATTATTGATGCTTTATTTATCATAATAAAATCTCACCATACAGATAAAATTATTGTTAGACTCATTCATTAAAATGATGCCTGACAACAGCCAAAACTGGTTAACTCTGAGAAATGTTAAACCAAAGAAAATGTTTAATAACTATAAGATAACAAAATACAAGAACAAACATTTAGATCAAACTGTGAAAATAAAGATACCTGGCAAGTTGAGATCCATTTGATCTTCTGTAACTTATGAACACATCTATAGGAGTCTTGTGTGGATTCTGGGACATGCTCATACCATCCACACTGTCACAGCGAGGACAAGAAGGACTGCTGACCACTGATCGGAGCTCTAATGATAATATTTATTACATATGTATAATATAGGCATAATAAAAATTTATTTATATTTTTTTTATAAAGGAATCCTATTAACTGTTATGATGCATTAACATTAATTTATAACCATATGGTCCTCTGAATTCAAAACAGTTGTTATCTCAGCTATGTTAATACTAAGCATAATTTAGCATCCAGACACAACATATTTTTTTCCTTCACCAACGTTCTGTAACTAAATATTCTCCAAACATAGAAATATATTAACAAGCCTATAATTTGTGTTACTAAGGACTCATCCTAACCAACAATCTATTTTATAAAAATTCTAAATGTTGCTTTCAGAGCAACATAGTTTTTAAAAAATGTAAAGCACACTCAGATTGTTACAAGCAATAAAATGAGCCAATTGCTGAATATAATAATTTAAAAGGTAATAATACAGTTTAGAAATTAACATTAAAAAATACTAAAGTAATAATTTTCACTAAAAGGAAAGTTGGTTCTACAGTTAAGATTCTTATAAATAATGACAATTTGGATAGGTATCAAGTTAATCTGCTCTGGCTACACAGTAACACACTACTTTCAGTATAAGGTCAACATACAATGGATACTGTCTTACTGTGGAGTCCTGGAAATGAGAAAGCTGTTCAATTAGTTAAGGAAGGTGCAATGAAAGAGGAACCTGATGTACTTGTCACAAACCACTAAGAGAAAAGAATTGTCAAATTATTCAGAAATCTACCAACACCAGCACTCTGAGATTACTATTTTATGGACAGACTATAATAAATAATTATTCCATGCCTCAGGTCAGGACACAATTGATTACACAGCTACATGTATACACAATTTAACATTGGGAAATCAATCAATTATGCAGCCATATGTTTACAAAATTTGCAAATCAGCCATATGCACATATGGAATAGCATCCTAGACAGGAGATCACATACTCCAAGACTGTCACAAATATGGATTATCAAGGCAAACATTCTGAGCTAGAAAAACTAATACAATGGAAACTTAACTTTACAGACCACTGAGTGAACTAGAAAGGATGGTGAGGTTTATACAGGAGACAACATTGCAGATATAGAGATATAGACAATCTATTGAGAATGAAAGAAGGAGAAGGAGCTGGAGTGCAATCAACAGCAACAGCAGCGGAAGAAGAAGAAGAAGAAGAAGAAGAAGAAGGAGGAGGAGGAGGAGGAGGAGGATGAGGAGGAGGAGCATACCAGCATGCAATGTCTGAACAGTTGTTTTGCGTAAAACAAAAAGGCAAAACTCCACAACACTGTTTTCATTACCCTCTATCTTGCTTAGAATTTTCATCCTGTGAATGCCGTTGACTATTTTACAATCATGTACAAGAAGTGAATCCGTTAAAGACCGAAGAAGAGGTCTGTCAACACCCTGGTGCAGCATCTGGTAAGTGTATTGTGACATATCTTCACCAACTTCTTGTAGCCATGCACCTAACATGCTTGGGTCGCACGATGTATAATCAGATGAAATCTTAAGGTCCCTCAACTCTCTCAGAAATCTGGTAATATTATAAGAAACAATACAGATGTTTTATGGTTTTAGCTATGGTTATTGACACATTTGGGAGCTGCAGTGGCTTGCCTGCTGGTCATGTGTTCAAATCTCCTTGAGGTGGGAATGTTTTCATTGACCTGGGCATCTAGGTCAAACCAACCTAAAATGGGTAGTAGGACTTATGTAGGATGTAAAGCAGTTAGCATACTGATCAATTAATTGCACATTGAGTGCCGATTGGTCTACAAATGTGGGCTAGCACCATACACCCAACATGCCTCATGGTTTGAAAAGGGGTCCATTACTTCCTTTACTATTACTACAGTATTAATATATGAATTATGTAATGACTATAATGTACTTCCTGTAGTAATTTCAATGTTTCCTGTTTCAGAATTTACAACCGCCCTTGTAGATATTTCACTCATTCTTTAGGTCAATCAATCTGAAGCCATCTGATCATGTCACACCACTGTCTCTTATTTCCAGCAACTCTCCTTAGCTCAGCATAAATCTGTACACCGACGTCCATGCAAACTTGTGTGATGTAGTTTTTCTGAGACTTCCTCTTCTTCTCATGCCTCCAATATATTAAATAACAGACTTCCATGTCTAATAGTGACCAAGCCAAAATAACCTTCTTTTTGTATGCTTGCTTGCTTGTGTTCATTGGCTTGAGCTCCAACGTGAAGTCCTGTATGTCGGATGAAGACATCCTGTTGTCCAACATCAGTGTGATGTCATACAGGACCTGAGGTTTGCATGAGTATCAGTTGTCCCATGTCTGGCTTATTGGTGTGCAGACTGGTGGTTCCTCGCCGTACAGGCAGACACTCTCCGACTTCGGAGGAACTTTTTGTATGATATTCAATAGTTGTTTATTTACTCCATGTCTTTCAGAATTTGTACATTTCAGCTCTTTTCTGCCGAGCTTATTTACATTCTGTGATGATATCAGATCTAACAGCCTCCGAAGTTCTTTCAGCCTATTTTGTCATGAGTCCATGTTTCAGTGCTGCACAGTGCTATGGGTCGGTTATGCATTGCGATTGTAGAAGCTTATTACTATAATAATTATTATTCATCATCATCTTCCACTTTTGCCATCAAGCGTCGTGGGAAGGAATAATTGGTGTTCCAGCCCCCAATGGGTGGCACTGGATAGTGTCATTCCGTGTGATTGTACAATGTCTCTGATGTCGTCAATCCATTTTCTTCTCGGGCGTCCTCTTTATTTTGTCACAGACGATATTTGATGTAGGGCCAGTGCTGGTAGTTGATGGTGTTGCATTCTAACAAGATGGTCAAACCATTTGATCTTCTGTCTTTCGATAAATGTGGCACAAGGTGTTGATCCCACTATCTGTCTGATAACAACATTTCTTACTTGGTCTTGGATTGTTAAGTTGACAGTTCTCCTCACAGGTGTTCATTGCGCGTAAGTGTGATTTGGATAATGTCCCAGTTTGAGATTGGCAGCATAGAGTTGGTGTGAATATGCTGTTTATTATCTGTCATTTTGCGGACATAGGTTTGGATGTTTCAGTATGGGTGATAGTTGATATGCAAGTGCGCTTGCCTTTTGACATCTGATTTCTCTTTCTCTATCCAATCTGCCATCTTCTGTGATCATACTTCCAAGATATTTGAATACTTTAAATTGTTTCAGAGATGTGCTATTTATCTGTATACTTATTATTGTTATTAAAGTGTGTGTGTTTGTGTGTGTGTGTGTGTGTGGGTGGGTGTGGGTGTGTGTGTGTGTGTGTGTGTGTGAGAGAGAGAGAGAGAGAGAGAGAGAGAGAGAGAGAGAGAGAGAGAGAGAGAGAGAGAGAGAGAGAGAGAGAGAGAGAGAGAGAGAGAGAGAGAGAGAGAGAGAGAGAGAGAGAGAGAGAGAGAGATAAAGAAGGGGATATTTTAGTTAAAGCAGATTTACATCATCACAGTAAAACACAATGCAGAGATAAATTCTGACAAAAATTAAGAAAATGATGCCTGATAAGATGTGTCATGTTGTAAATGCTGTAGTTAGTGTTCATACAAAAACTGGAATTAGAGTTGGAAGCTATTACTTGACAAATGCTCATTTGTTCTACCAATTAAAGTTCTATAAATTATTGTTAAAAACTACATGAGACCACATCAGATTTCACTAAAAGCTCATGGTTATAGGTGTGCACCAAATTACCACACATATCTCAGTGACAGATGTATGGTTTATCACTTACCACCCACATGTCATTCACAATAAAGTCAGATAATTTAGCGTTACATCATGCTTTTACGGTGAAAGCATGATATGCTGAACACATATATTCAAAAAATGTAAAATAGCATTTCATATTAATCATATTGTGCACTTACTGATTATTAACTAAAATATGTAGCTATATTGGATGTGTTTAATAACTTTAGGAAATAAAATGTACCTCTTTCTCGTGATAGAGCATGACATGCCCAAACTGTCTCTCAATTCCTCGTCCGTCAGACGAAGGAGGAGGTCACCATCAACATGACATGACCGAAATGTGTCTGTATACGTAGCAAAGCCCACCTGGACCATAAATAAATGCTTATTGACACTAGTGATGTTGTTTACAAAGACATAACATCACAGATGAAACCAGATGACACAACTATAATGAAAGACAATGAAGTCAGCATGGCCGAATGGATAAGAACGCATGTGTCACAAGGTAGGATTGACATAGAGGATTGGCCATGGTTGTGTCTAGAGGATGTCTGTGTAATGTTGTGTTGAATGACTGATCAACCACAATGCATCAATACCCAACACCGGACTGCGCACATAATACTTTAATTTGAACAACTGGATACAGCATTATTCCTCAGGAACGTTCATCATTACATATACCTTGCATAGGCACAGGTACAGTACACGTAGTCCCAAACACTATCGCTGCTGACAACAATCTTTAATACTTAGCCTCAGAATTACTATCACTGAAAATCACAGGACGGAGTTCTCTCGCTAACTCCGCTACTATTCACTTTTTCCCCGACAACCGACCTCTACTGTCGGGTCCCAAAACTCAACTGTCCTCGTCAATGTTTTCCACTGTCTTTTAACCCTTCTTTGCAGCCCTCCCCAGGGAATGCCCTTTAACCCCGTGAACTTGTTTATGTTGTAGCATTGTTACCCAGGTCGATCACCTCACCGGTTAGTTCCGTCTAAACACATTACAGCATGTTCTTTAAACATTCTGTGTGCTGATGCCGAGGTAAGCAATTTAACCCTTACACCAGACAGCTGGACTAAAATGTTAACCTCTCGTCTTTGACTTGGGACGAAAGTTACAAGTACCTTTGAAGTCAGAGTGGGTTCGCCTGATGGCGAGGGACACTGTTAATACTAATAGGCAAAGCTAACCCACACGCAAAATTCAGTCCAGCACTACTAGAAGCAGTGTGTATAGACTATGCTTGAGTTCAAAGCGAGCGAGCGCAAATAAAATAACAGACAAGAATCTTATCAATAATTAGCACACACTGATGTGATCATCATCATCATCAAGTGCCGTGCCGGCTGGCGTAGGCGTTCATGGCTCTCCATAGATCTCGGTCTTTGGTTTTCTGGATCAACTCTGCTGCTGATATTCCTCCATGCCACCGTCTCAATCCATCCAGCATCACTTCTCTTGGTCTACCTCTGCCTCTCTTCCCCTCGATCTTTCCAGTTGTTACGATGTTCTCCAATGCTTCTCTTCTCATCACATGACCGAGGAAAGCTGTTTGTCTCTGTCTTATTTTTGTATATAATGTTCTAGTTTCATTAGCCTGTTTCAGGCAGTCGTCGTTAGTTACTCTGGCAGTCCAAGGAATTCGCAACATTCGTCTCAGGAACCACATCTCTGTTGCTTCTAATTTCTTCTTAATTTGTTCATTTACATTCCAAGATTCACTGCCATACAGCAAAACTGGTTCTACATAGCATTTCAGCACTCTCTTTTTTACATTCAGTGATAGTGACTTATTGCATAAGATACTCTTCATTTTCTGAAATGCGGCTTTTGCCTGCCCTATTCTGCTCCTAATCTCTGTTGTACATCTTCCATCTGATGTTATAAATGCCCCTAGGTATCTAAAATTATCCACTTGGTTAAGGATTTTCCCTTCTATTTCTATGTCACATTTTGGTGTCACCATTTTCTTTGATATTACCATTGTTACTGTTTTCTTGATATTCAAGGAGAGTCCTTTCCTTGCACTCTCTGTTACTACAACGTCTAATAATTGTTGTAGGTCTGTTGAATTATCCGCCACCAATACTGTGTCATCTGCATAGCGTATATTATTTATATTATAACCTCCAACTAGTATTCCTGGCATCTCTTTGATCTCTCTCATTATTACTTCGCTATACAGGGAGAAAAGATCTGGTGACAAGACACACCCTTGTCGTACTCCTAGCTTTATCTGTTCGTAACTACCCTCTTTATTTCCCATTTTAATTGCTGCTACTTGGTTCCAGTAAATATTCTTTATTATTCTTAAATCTTTTCCATCAGTGTTGATATCTTCCAACATTTTAATCAGTTCATCATGTTTTACTTTATCAAATGCCTTAGTATAATCTATGAAGCACAAATATATGTCTCTCTGTTTCTCTATTGACCTTTCTATTAGTGTCCGTAATGTATAAATTGCATTGTTTGTGCCCTTTCCTTCCACAAATCCATACTGTTCTTCACTAATTTCCATTTTTATTTTATTTTTGGTTCTTCTCATTATGATTCTGAGTAGAAGCTTAGTGATATGGTTTATAAGGTTAATTGTACGAAAATCTTCACAATCAATTGCTCCTGGTCTTTTTGGTATAGCTATAAATACAGATTTCAGCATATCACTGGGTAAATATCCACTGCTGTAAATATCATTCAACATTTTGGTTAATATATCTACTCCAAATTCTCCCAATACTTCTAATTCTTCTATTGTGATTTCATCTGGCCCAGCTGTTTTTCCTTTCTTCATACGTTTCATAGCGTCAGCGACTTCTTCTTTCAGAATAGGTGGACCTTCTAAGTTACTATCTTCTGTTAATTCTTCCCTTTCTCCTTCATATAATTCTCTTATATACTCATTCCACCTCTTCATTATAGCATCTTCCTCTAATATATTCTTTCCTGTTTTTGATTTCAAACACCCTGTATTTATTCTTATTTTTCTTCCTGTAAGCTCACTGATTTGTCTGTGCATATTTTTTGTATCTTTAATGGAATTTAATTCAATTTTTTTGCATTGCTCGTTTAACCAACTTTCTTTAGCCTTCCCACATTTATCTTTTATTTCTTTATTTATCTTAGCGTATTCTTGTTTGTTATTTTTACTCTGTTTTCTTTTGTCCATCAGTTTTAAGATATCTTCATTCATCCATTTTTTCTTAGCTATTTTGCCTCTCTCCTGTAATACTTCTTTGCTAGTTTGATGAATGGAGTCCCTTAACATTTCCCATTGTTCATCTATACTCTGTATTTTAGTTATTGCATTGTACCTATTTTTCACAGTCACTCTGTATTGTTCTTGCATTTCTTTATCTATTTTCAGAACCTCTTTATTAAGTCTCATGTTCTTAACCATTTTTTTCCCTCTCTTTAATCTTACTTTTATATGTCCACATAGTGGTACATGATCACTATTACAGTCAGCACCAGGCATTGTCTTTACATTAATTAAAGCATTTCTAAATCTTTTATTAATTAGTATGTAGTCAATTTGGTTGCGTATTTTCTTATCAGGGCTTATCCATGTGTACAGTCGTCTTTTATGGTGTTTAAACCATGTGTTTCCAATTATCATATCATTGATATTTGCCCATTCTATTAGCTTTTCCCCTCTTTCATTTCTTGTACCTAAACCATAATTCCCCACTACATCCTCCATTTTTCCCTTTCCTACTTTTGCATTAAAATCACCAAGTATTATCTTTATTTCTTGTGATCCAATTTGAGCCATCGCGATTTCTATTTCGTCATAAAAGTGTTGTATTTCTTCATCACTACTGCTTGCTGTTGGTGCATATACTTGTATAATATTTATGTCTATTGGTTTGCCTTTGATTTTTACCATAATAACTCTATCTGAAATACACCAGTATCCATTAATTGACTTGGCTGTTTTTTCGTCTAATATTATTCCTACACCTTTTTCATGTGTATCCCCTCCAGAATAAATTATTGTGTGATTGTCAGCTATAATTTTGCCCGATCCCTTCCATCTCATCTCACTAACGTCTAGTATATTCATTTTCATGCTATCCATCTCTCTTAGAACATTGGTCAACTTTCCTAGCTCATTTAATGTCCTAACATTCCATGTTCCTACTCTAAATTTATTTATTTTAGTTAAGTTTTTGCCATCAGTAGCTGGATGACGGTCTGGTGTCACCTGTGGCTCATGACTGTCCCTACCGGACGAGGATGCCCTAAGACAGCCATTAACGTCCTTCACTAACTTTGAAATATGTTTTGCCATGAAGTCTTGGGAAGATAATGTGGTGGTTTCCCCTTGCCTTCCACATTCACATGGTGGTCTTTTTACCTCTGCCTTTGACAGCCATTTCCGACTGTAAGGACAAGTGAGTGCCCTGCTCTGCTCAGCTGCAGAGTTGTCCACTTATTCCGGTGGATACTCGGTCCCCAGAGCTGTGTTAGCCACACCGTAGTGTGTTTCCATCCTCTACCGCGGGGAGGTGCAGTTGGGATTTTCCCTTCATAAAGTTATGGTCTCTGACCAAAACTCTCCAGTACTTTTAGAGAACATGTGATACTTTGCAAATAATATGGGATTATATAACCAATAAAACATGTGATTGCATTTCAGACTCTTGGCATCTGGAATAAACATTGCAATAAAATTAAAACATTAATGCCACATTATTATTCGTATTATGTATCCACACATCAGTATACAGTCAAGCAACAAATGATAAATACCAAATTTCGACCAGCACTCTGCTAATTCATTCAGTAGCATGTTCTTTGCAGAACCTTGCTCCCATACCAACCTTCTAGAAAACTTCTTGGTCATAAGCAAGATGTCTCACATCTGATACACTCATCTGGAGATCATCTGCCACATCCTGCACCCATCGTCTCTTTGGCCTTCCTCTTCCTCTCTTCCAGGGCATATACCCCTTCATTATTGTTCTCTCCAAACTTTCCTGAGTTTCAAGTGATCAAAATATTTCAGTTTTCGTTGTTGTGTGGTCTTTAGTAGCCAACCTTCTTCAATATTCAGATCTTGTTGTATGGATACATTTGTTATTTTCTGTATCGAAGATATTTTTTGAACCCTTCTAAAACACTTATATTCAAAGGCATTTATGCGCTGTTCAGCTTGTTTAGTAAGTGTCCAGGTCTCAAAGGCATATGTTGCGATGGGAAAGATGCATGTTTGTAAAAATCTAATTTTTGTTCCACGCCACAATTTATTCAGTTCTTTTACTGTTTGAAGAGCAATAGATATTTGTCTTTTATTTCTTTCATTGTGTCCCCATTGTTGGTAATTAAAGACCCAAGATAAAACATTCAGCTACCAGAGCTAAATGTGGATGTTGTCTCGTGATATCTTAAATAAAATGCTTGAGATACCCTGTTGGCTTCACTAGAGATATAATAACAACATTAGAAATATCACAGGTACCTTCATAAACATTGCATTTATAGAGAGACAACAAATACATTGGTTTCAACATCTTGTGAGAATGAAGTCCAATCAGCTACAACTTTGTGCCTACAATCAAACAAGTTGTCACTATAGAGCGATAGGAAGACCAAGAATCAGATGGATACATTATATAAAAGGTATGCTAGACCAACAAACAACTAAATGCAATCTACGTGACATATGTGGATCAAGATCAAAAACTTCAATGCCGCCTCAGCTTATCAGCAAATATAGGCCACAAGCGGTCATCCAGAAAGGTTACAGAAAGATAGATAACAGGATGATCAAACAGACAGACAGACAGCTAAACAGACAGACAGACAGACTGACAGACAGATGCAGATAGTTAATACGCCACAAAAAGAGAAACTCTGGAGCATAACAACACTGAAACAACATCTCTGCAGAGAAGATGGTCTCTGGAGCATAACAACACTGAAACAACATCTCTGCAGAGAAGATGGTCCCCTGGAGCATAATAACACTGAAACAACATCTCTGCAGAGAAGATGGTCCCCTGGAGCATAACAACACTGAAACAACATCTCTGCAGAGAAGATGGTCCCCTGGAGCATAATAACACTGAAACAACATCTCTGCAGAGAAGATGGTCCCTGGAGCATAACATACTGAAACAACATCTCTGCAGAGAAGATGGTCCCTGGAGCATAACAACACTGAAACAACATCTCTGCAGAGAAGATGGTCCCTGGAGCATAACAACACTGAAACAACATCTCTGCAGAGAAGATGGTCCCTGGAGCATAACACACTGAAACAACATCTCTGCAGAGAAGATGGTCCCTGGAGCATAACAACACTGAAACAACATATCTGCAGAGAAGATGGTCCCTGGAGCATAACAACACTGAAACAACATCTCTGCAGAGAAGATGGTCCCTGGAGCATAACAACAATGAAACAACATCTCTGTAGAGAAGATGGTCCCTGGAGCATAACACTGAAACAACATCTCTGCAGAGAAGATGGTCCCTGGAGCATAACAACAATGAAACAACATCTCTGTAGAGAAGATGGTCCCTGGAGCATAACAACACTGAAACAACATCTCTGTAGAGAAGCTGGTCACTGGGTGAAGAGGCAGGAGCTGACTCTTCTGAAGATGGACACAGGATGCTGCAGATACCTTGGAATAAGGGTGAGATGGACACAGGACACTGCAGATACCTTGGACATAAGGGTGAGATGGACAATGGACACTGCAGATACCTTGGACATAAGGGTGAGATGGACACAGGACACTGCAGATACCTTGGAATAAGGGTGAGATGGACACAGGACACTGCAGATACCTTGGACATAAGGGTGAGATGGACAATGGACACTGCAGATACCTTGGACATAAGGGTGAGATGGACACAGGACACTGCAGATACCTTGGACATAAGGGTGAGATGGACAATGGACACTGCAGATACCTTGGACATAAGGGTGAGATGGACACAGGAGACTGCAGATACCTTGGACATAAGGGTGAGATGGACACAGGACACTGCAGATACCTTGGACATAAGGGTGAGATGGACATAGGACACTGCAGATACCTTGGACATAAGGGTGAGATGGACAATGGACACTGCAGATACCTTGGACATAAGGGTGAGATGGACAATGGACACTGCAGATACCTTGGACATAAGGGTGAGATGGACACAGGACACTGCAGATACCTTGGACATAAGGGTGAGATGGACACAGGACACTGCAGATACCTTGGACAAAAGGGTGAGATGGACACAGGACACTGCAGATACCTTGGACATAAGGGTGAGATGGACAATGGACACTGCAGATACCTTGGACATAAGGGTGAGATGGGCACAGGACACAGCAGATACCTTGGACATAAGGGTGAGATGGACACAGGACACTGCAGATAGTTAGTTAGTTAGTTAGTCGACAGATCATCCTCGTTGCACATCGGACCATTCAGTCCATAAGTGCTCGGATCCCCTCCTCAGCAAATCCCGCAGCGTGTAGCGGCTAACGACGCCAGTTCTGTGTTGGTTTATCAATCTTCTTTGGCTTCCTGCGTAGTGTTCTTGTTTGGCCACCCCTCTTTTAATTTGCTGCTCTCGCAGTCTGGCCATTGTTGTAGATTCACAGTCATCACTTGGTTCTTGCAAAAGTCTCACTTCTCGTAGAGCATTCAGAATGTCAGCCTGGTCCATGGCGCGTCCGCCCTCCACAGTAGCCTCACCTGCGAGCTTGTCAGCCCGCTCATTTCCTTGTACTCCCGCATGCCCTGGCACGAAGATGAAACTAATCTTTGCCAGCCGAGACCGCTTCAGAGGCAGCAACCATTCTCTTCGGATCGACCCCTCCTCTATCCTCTTGATCATGTTCATTGAGTCGCTAAGGAAACAAGCCCTAGTGAATGTCTGTGTCTCGAGCCACTGCAGATACCTTGGACATAAGGGTGAGATGGACACATGACACTGCAGATACCTTGGACATAAGGGTGAGATGGACACAGGACACTGCAGATACCTTGGACATAAGGTTGCAGGAAGCAGAGAACTGGGGAGGGACTGAGAGACTTGTCAGCAAAGTGTGATGAGAGAGACATTCTACAAAGAACCCCCTACATGATGATAATAGCACCAACAGCCGACTTCTGTGACACTGGTTCAAGAGAAAAAAGAGGAAATAACTTAATGTTGTCTATTGTAGTATATAGGGTAGGTATTTTGTAGGGTAGCATATAAAGAAAACATTATGGCTGGAGAAGATTGATGTCAACAAACATTAAATTACTATTTTGAAACCTAAATAAGTGTTGTTTTTGTTGGTTTGTTATTTTGTAGCTATGCTATTCATAGATCCTGACAGAATGTTTATTTGTTAAACTACATCTGTATTTGCCGGTCTCCATGGCTAAAGGGCTTATGGACGTGAATCGTAAGCCCAATTGCCCACATTCAAAATGCAACTGCGACCGATTTGGCAGCAGACCGCGTTGTGGTGGGTTTTAACGTGTTGGTATGGGAGCCAGTCGTTAAGAAAGCAATAGCAAACTACTGAATGTAAACTTGCCAAGACATCAACACCAGCTGGTGTCCTGTAAATAGGATATGCAAAAAAAAACACACACACATCTGTATGCACCTAAATATATTGAAAAACCTTTGCAGTAGATCCTAAATGATCCATTTTTATTCATTTATGATGGGAAACAAGCATTTCAACAAATGTGTTACATGAAATGGAAACAAACATCCTAGACCTATGTGCATTATTACCTGGCCAATCCAATGAACCACATCATCACATGCCCATAAAGGAACTTGTTGTGACAGTTTATGAGGAATTTCTTCACCAATAATCTTTAGAGCTTGGGCTGCAAGTTTTGATGCTACTCGATTGGGAGTGCTGGCTAACCATTTCAGTGGATCAACCGCTCCAATCTTGTACAGTACCTGCAATAACATACAATATTAGAACTGATCAACTACTAAACTTCAAGTACAGATTGAAAGCACACCAGGACAGTGTTATTTGTTCCAATCAGTGTTTAACAGCCAATACAGGTCTCAAGTTTCATCTTCTTTGTGCACCTTCAGACATCAATATAAATAAATATTTTTAAAATGCAGCAATCAATTTGAGCTTGTTGATATCTCCATAGAGTTTGGGTTTCACATTTAAAATGCAGGACAATCAGATGTGCCTCACATCAAATCTGACTATGACACAGATGTGTACTATCAACCTCCACCATTTCATAAACTACAAAACCGTATATGCCAAGCAACCAACACTACTGCTTATTACTGCTGATTTTCAAGCATTAACGGTAATGAAAGAACATCTACACACGTATACAGACTATTTGAACAGCACATGAATAAATTACAATATGAAAATTAATGAAAGAGACAATGTCATGACAAGTGCACAGAAATCATTGAGAAAACAGATATACAATTATAACGAACGTCAACGCAAGTAAGGGACTCCACATACTTAGAGTAATTTCATCAGAGGAAAAAAGTCCAATCTGAAGTTGACCACATGTGGCAAAGCACATTAGATTATTTGAAAGATTTCAACATTAGGAGAATAAAAAATCCTCCAGAAAATGTGCATAAGGTTATAAAGGACCCATTTTCATGCCATGAGGCACATTAGGTATAAGGTCCATCCATTCCATCATGTGCCTTGCCGATAAGCATGGGCAGTCATGATTCGCCATTTCACTGGATCACCAGAGTCGTGAATCAGCTCAGTGTTCTTGTCTCGACCATACCACATGGCCAAGCCATCCACGTATTCACTTCTCTGTCTTTACCCTTATTCTCTTCCCTTCGATCTTGCCAGTTGTCAAGTTCTCCAATTTATTTCTTCTCATAACATGCCCAAACAATTTTGACTGTTTACGTATAATTTCTCTAATCAGTTTACAAGTTTCATTTGTTTCTTGTAGGACTTGATTATTGGTTTTTCTGTCTGTCCATGATATTCTTTGCATTTTCCTCAGAAACCACATTTACACAGGCATCGATAATCAGAGAATTGGCATAAATGGGTGCTCCATAGGAGCAGCCTCACACGGTAGGGTAGTCATGTGTACCAGGTGACTGCAGACCGTCAGCAGGCGACTGAGTGCAAAAGAGTATCACATTGAAAGTAAGAACTTGGAATGTAAGAGCTATGAGTAGGGATGGAAAATTGAAAACATTAAGAATGAAATGAGAAGACTAAATATTAACCTGTTAGGTATATGTGAGACCAGATGGACAGGAATGGGCATTATAACATCTGAGGAATATTGAATAATCTATTCTGGTGGAGAGAAACAACAGTGAAGAGTAGCAATTATAATGGATACAGAGAGATCAAAATCGATCAAAGGATATTGGACTGTATCAGACAGAGTGTTACTGGTGAAGTTGAGTGGAAGACCTTTTGATGTCAACGACATACAAGTTTATGCATCAACAGCAGATAGTAGTGATGACAGCATTGATGAATTTTATAATGATTGCCTTCATGAAATGTAAGAATTCTGAAGTAAATATAATAATGGGTGACTGGAATGCCAAAGTTGGGAATCAACAGAACGGATGCATAGTAGGCAAGTATGGACTAAGGGAACAGAATGAAAGAGGTTGCAGACTTGTACAGTGGGCAAAATAGCATGATGTGATTATTGGAAAGACCTGGTATATTCAGCACCCAAGGAGATTATGGACACAGAGGAGTCCTGATCATAAGATCAAAAATCAGATTGATTACATTCTTATCAATAGAAGTTTTCGAAATGCCTTAAAAGTCGCAAAAACTATGCCAAGCGCAGTCTGCTACAGCGACCATAGATTAATCTTAAGCAATATACTTATAAAATTAAAGAAATTCAAATATACACCAAGAAACACAAAATGTGATCTAAAGGCACTGAAGAGTGAGGAGATAAAAGATAAATTCAATGTAGAGGTAAAGAACAGATTTGATGCATTGTCCGATATGGAATTATTATTTCAAGATGTCAACGACCAATAGGAAATATTAAAGAAATCAGTCAACCAAACTGCAGAAACAACCATCCCAAAAATAATGATAATAGGACGCAAGAAATGGATGATGAAAGACATCTTAAAACTCATGCAAATAAGAAGAAATAACTAAAATAACAAGGGAAAATATGAAGAGATTCACAGGAAAATTAAGAAGCTATGCAAAGAGGCAAAAGAAACATGGCTTGAGGAAAATTGCAAGAAAATTGAAAACCAACACAACACCCAGAACACCAAATTAATGCACAAAAGAATTAATGACATGACTAAGAAAACAACACACACATCAATGGGTTGCCTAAAAACCAAAGATGACAAAATCATAATAGAAAAAGATCAGATTTTACATGCATGGTCAGATTATGTGAAAGACCTTTATGATGATACAAGAGAAGAACAATATGATCATCGGAATAATAATGAAGGGCCATCAATTTTGAAGATGGAAGTTTAAAATTTCTTAACCATATGAAAACTGGCAAGACCCTGGGTACAGATAACATCACAATAGAAATGATCAATGCCTTAGAAGAATATGGAATAGACCAAGTCACCAGACTGCTGAACGCAATATACGATACTGGAGATATACCTCCTGAATTATATAATTCTATATTTATTGCAATCCCAAAGAAATCAAGAGCCTTGGAATATGATCAGCATCGAACAATTAGTATAATGAGCCACATCATGAAGATTTTGCTGAGAATTATCATTCAAAAGAAAATACAACCCGAAATAGGAGAACAATGTGGATTTGTAGAAGGCAAGGGTACAGTAAATGCTGTGTATATACTGAGAACAGTAATTGAACATTCTATAGCAGTAAATACAGATCTACACCTTTGGTTTATTGACAATACAAAGGCTTTCGATAAAGTGAGATATGTCAACATGATAAGGATGCTTGAAGATCTACAAATTGGTGGAAAAGACCTTAGACTTGTAAAAAACATATATTGGAAACAACAAACTGCCATCAGAATTGATAATGATGTAGGTCAATATCAGCCTATTAAAAGAGGTGTAAGACAGGGATGTGTAATGTCTCCAGATGTTTTTTCCCTGTACAGTGAAAATATTTTCAGAAATATAGAAGATATAACAGGAATCAACATTGGGGGAAGATTCATCAATAACATTAGATATGCAGATAATACAGTCTTGATTGCAACAATGAACAGGACCTGCAACATTTAGTAGATGCAGTTGTTGCACACAGTGAGCAACTAGGGCTAGAATTGAAGACACAGATTATGGTTGTCACTGGGAAGAAGGAAATACCACAATGTGATATACGAGTAAATGAGCATATTCTTAAGCAAGTTAATTGGTACAGTTATCTTGGAACAGTCATCCCATCTGATGGGAGATGCCTTGAAGAGATTAGAACAAGAATTGCCATTGCGAAGGTAGCCTTTTGCAAGATGAAAAACATACTGACTAATAAAAAGATATCAATTGAAATAAGAAAAAGAGTGTTGAAGTGCTACATAGAACCTGTACTTTTGTATGGATGTGAAGCGTGGACATAAGCAGTCTGATGGCTGTGGAAATGCAGTTTCTGAGGAAAATGCAAAGAATACCATGGACAGACAGAAAAACCAATGTGCAAGTACTTCAAGAAACAAATGAAGATCGTAAACTGATTAGAGTCATTAGACATAGACAGTAAAAGATTTTTGGGCATGTTATGAAAAGAAATGACTTGGACAACTTAGTGACAACTGACAAGATCGAAGGGAAGAGACCAAGGGGAAGACCGAGAAGTGAATACCTGGATGGCTATGCCACGTGGCATGGTCGAGACAGGAACACAGAGCTGATCCACGACTCTGGTGATTGAGTGAGATGGCAAAACATGACCGCCCACGCTTATTGGCATGACACATGATGGATGGATGGATGGATGGATGGATATGTTATTCAGCTTGTTTGCTCATTGTCCACGCTTTTTTCACACACACATCCACACTCCACCCACTCACCACCACCCCATCACATGCACACACGCACGCACGCACGCATGTACACACACACACACACACACACTTTTTTTTTAAATACAAAGAAAGCAGCAGTCAACTTAAGCTTGTTGACATCTTCATAGAGTTTGTCCTCAAATGGAGCGGGTGTAGGATCAAATATAAATATTATGCTATCAAAACTGGAACAACAGAAATGAAATGCCCACAGAATACTTCATGTGACAAGAATAAATAAGAGACAACAAAGTCAGACATGAAATCATGTAACAAAACTACTTTCCAACTGCATACCACAAACATTATTTACATATAGATACAGCAGAAATAGAGCAATGAATAGACTACTGGAATATCAAGGGCAATTAATATTATCTTGTGTAACCCTTACAAAAGACCCTGTGGAGATAGCTTTATCTAGCTTGACAGTGCAAGGCATAACAGGGATAGTGGACACAAAAATAAAAGCTAATGGCATCTTATTTGCTTGATCATAGCATTAAGAGATGGTCACCACTATCCAGAAATGAGAGAATTTAGGTCACCAGAAAGATGATGCATACTACCAACTCCTACAATCAGGTCCTACTCAGATATAACTGAGGGGGCAGTTAGAGCATTGCTTTGCTGATCTGGCAGCTTCTGCAGCTTGTTTTGCTTCAGATGTATTGGTGTTACCTTTCCTATGGAGAAAAATAGGGAGGCTGAGTGAGGGATCATGCTATATGGGCAGCAGATGGTGTGCTGGGGAATGAACAGGCAGACAGATTGGCTGGCTCTGCAAAACTTGGTGGAGTATTGATGCATGATAAGGCAGACGTGGTTGCGGCCTTGTGGGAGCACGTGTACACCACAGAGGAGCAAATGGATCACCATGGTCTGGCAAGAATGCGACAGCGTGGAGTGACGAGGGGATCTGGCCAATGCTCGACGCTTAGAGGAAAGGTGAGACACATATAATCAGATTGCTACTGGTACTATTGGGGTTGGAACTCTTCACTGGCTTCTGAGGATGGGGACGGAGCACTTATGGGAATGCCCCGAATGTTGTGATGTCGGTTCTTAAATCAATCAATCAATCAATCATAGTCTCTAAATTCAGCCCAGGCTTTGTGCTATGGAGAGGTATAAATCCATTTAACAAACCAACGTCTATCAAGATGGCAAGTAAAAATTGTCAGACACTGCACAGACCACAACAGACTGAAATGCTACATGTTTAAAGAACTAAAGATGTGATATACTAATGAATTAACTGTGTAACTGGTAAAATGACAGCTAAACATTTGTTGCAGATGTGTCCAACATATCAATCAATCATGTGCCATGCCGGAAAGCGTGGGCGGTCATGATTCGCCATTTCACTCGATCACCAGAGTCGTGGATCAGCTCAGTGTTCCTGTCTCGTCCATGCCATGTGGCCAAGCCATCCAGGTATTTTCCTCTCAGTCTTCCTCTTGGTCTGTTCCCTTCGATCTTGCCAGCTGTCACTAAGTTCTCCAGTCCATTTCTTCTCATAACATGTCCAAAAAATTTTGACTGTCTACGTCTAATTTCTCTAATCAATCTACGATTTTCATTTGTCTCTTGTAGTACTTGGTCATTGGTTTTTCTATCTGTCCATGGTATTCTTTGCATTTTCCTCAGAAACCACATTTCTGCAGCCATCAGATGTTTTTCAGCTTGACTGCACATTGTCCAAGTTTCACATCCATACAAAAGAACAGGCTCTATGTACCCCCTCAACACTCTTTTTCTCGTTTC
The DNA here is from genome assembly GCA_963921405.1 of Cepaea hortensis. Classification (NCBI taxonomy): domain Eukaryota; kingdom Metazoa; phylum Mollusca; class Gastropoda; order Stylommatophora; family Helicidae; genus Cepaea; species Cepaea hortensis. The sequence continues at coordinate 60,426,981 of OY992890.1, read as the reverse complement.
AATTGACATCATTTTATTGGTCAGAATGTTTTTCATCTTGCTAAAGGCTACTTTTGCAATGGCGATTCTTGTTCTAATCTCTTCAAGGCATCTGCCATCAGATGTTATGACTGTTCCGAGATAATTGAACCGATTCACTTGTCCAACATATGCAGAACATAAAAAACTATTTTGGCCTCCACTCCCGTTATATTTGAAGATAAATTTTATGGAGATGTCAACAAGCTCACTTGAACTGATGCTTTCTTTGGATTTATTCATGTTGACATCTGAACAATTGTGAAGAAGAAGAAGAAGAAGACGAAGAAGAAGAAGAAGAAGAAGAAGAAGAAGAAGAAGAAGAAGAAGAAGAAGAAGAAGAAGAAGAAGAAGAAGAAGAAGAAGAAGAAGAAGAAGAAAAAGAAGGAGCACATAAATAAATGGAGAAAGCATGCCAAACAGAGGATGAATGCAGCTGTCAGACCAATTTTAAGTTACTAACATTGTGAAACTAAATGTTAAGATATTTTCAGATAATAAAATTGTATCAATGAGTACAAAATATAAAATTAAAAAACTCAAAGTGGTAGATAAAAAAGAAAATGGACTGACAATACTGACTGAAGACACAGAACCATAAGATATGACATTGCCCTTGTAAAATTCAAAGAAAAATGATTTAATTGAATTGTACCAATATATAAATTACTACTCAGTTTAATTTAGTTTATTATTGAAATATAAATTATTACTCTTTTCTGTTCATCATTAACAAATCTGTATTCGTGTATTTTCTCAAAAAACAGCTTAAGAAAGTTTGGTATATTATATTTTATAGTATATTATATTTAAAGTGAGATCACCATAAATTTGTGCTGTTTCATGTTCTTGTTTGATGCAGTTTGTAGTATCTTCACATAATACACATGTTCTTTCAGTAAGATACTTTCCTCATTGGAGGTAGCAAATTAAAATCCCAGTATGCCTATAGGTTTCAATTTTTATATTTATTTAGTGTGTCCTCCTTTACTTTACTTTCTATGAGTGTCAATAATAACTGAAATTTTATTTCTCATGTTACTTCATTGCCTCACGTTTTCTAGTAATTGATGCATTGAAGAAGGCACAGCAGTGAAGTCGGCAAGTCAACCAGGTATTCTGGTTGTGTCATACACCTGGTCTTGATGTCTCATACTTTGATACCTCTGTGTAAGTGAAACATGCTGGACACAATGGCAGTTATCATTGTTTGTGCATCTTTTTGGTCGAGAAGTGTGTGGACACAAAGAGAATGTACACACCTTTCCATATGACACAACTGGACAGGACGTTGTCAGTAAAATCAGGTGCAGAAGGAAGATGAACCATCACAATAAGCAGACGAATAGTGATGTTGAAGTAATGTGGCTGAGCAAAAGACAAGCTGTCAGAGTCTGACAGAAAGCTTGGAAAAGTAACCACTCAGAACCCAAACATAATGGGCCTGAAACAGGTAATGGATGAGAAGATGGTGAATTGGGTAAATCTGATGAAGAAAACCAAGTGGGACAAATTCTGCAGAAACTATGCTCTGAGAAATCCCTTTCAACATTCTGGCAACTATGTCGGAGCTTGAATGGAACTGCATGACAGTGATCAGAGCTTGAATGGAACTGCTGCATGACAGTGACATTCCAGATTTCCAAAGTGCACACCAAGCTTGACAGAAGGCAGATACAGATAAGAACAAGGAAGAGCTCCTCTTACACATTATTTAGAGCAGTGTCACGAGCTCGCCATGAGTTAACCAGATAATAATACCGACGTTTGCTTGGCATATATTTTCTAGGCCACAACAGTCGTACTAACAGAGTAAACACAGCTGCACAGGTTACATCAGGTCAGCCCATATACACATTTGGTCGTGAGTGAAAAGGAATGGATACACCGCGTTGGCAGTTTGTAAACATTTAGAATTACATAGCCTTGCCCGGCGCAGTAGAGGGAACAGCCCTGTCTGTCACTTATACTGCCGGACATCAGACGGAAATGGCTGCTGGGATTGTCACCACTGAACAGAAGATTGACAGTTTGTCAACAGTCAGAGACAAACCGGAATTGGCAGCGAGAGACAGGAAAACAGTGCATCTGTCAATTCTTGGTTTCCGGCACATCGAGAAGTTGACGGGGTTATTTGCAACTCTTTGTGGGGTCATAGTGGCAATCGGATGTGGGCCAACACCTGCCGGACATGAACAACTTCACGTGCACAATATAAGCTTGTTTGGAAAACCATTAATGACAACTTTGACAAGGACTAAAGCCAGGAAAATAGATTCTTGACAATGGCTGATATGTCCAAATAACACCTGTGGGGACAGGAAGAATACAGTCACGTGACCAATTAGGAGTTTGCCATATAAACCCGAGTTGGGATCAACTAGGGGGGAGTTGACCAAGAACCGTGGATTATGATGGACGTGTTTGTGGGAGAGCTCTACAGTGTTAGATTAATTTAACATTAACTAGCATGTGCCGTTATGGCAAAGTGTAGTAGCCATCCCGGGAATGAGGCGGTTTTTACATAAGGTAGTCAATATAGTCTATTAGTTCTAATTAATATAGACTGTAGCCTTGTTAAACTATAGTGTGATGATTAGCACTGTTAGTGGAAACTAGTTAGAGTAGAATAGTGATATTGGCTCTGCTAAGGTGAATAGAATACTGAGGTTGCACTCTGTTTATTGGTCTTTTCTTATCATAGCCTGATTCGGCTCTAGGTGGGTAGCTAATCTGCTCTATGACTACGTCTAGTTAGCTAAAGATCATTAAGCAAGGTGATAGGCTTACACTCAGCCGAAAGGATCAGTGACTAGTACTATCACCAGATGTGTTGTTTCTATCCTAGGTTCCCTACCAGATCCAAGGAAACTCAACAAAGTTTTGGGAAAGAATTAAAAAACCCATTAGGAAGAACACCAGTTCAAGAGTCAATAAAGTTGCATACAGAACGTTACATACAGAAGGAAGTTGATTCACCAAAGAGAGTGATGCGTACTGATGCACCACACAGCATCAGACAGTAGTAACGAACTGAAAACATTAAGTCTAATAATTACATAGTGTGATATAATCTCGTGTAATAGAACACAAGACTTGATACTTGAGGCTAGATAGACACGAGGGAGGATCCAGTACAGTAACAATTAACATTAATCTGTGTACACACTACAAAAGACTTGTGCAGTTTGTTTAGGAACATTAGGAACGGACATTGGGTAGAGCGCAACCGGTCCATGATTAACTGTTAATACCACCGGTGTCTATTTCGGATGTTCATGAAATTGGATTACCAGAGGTCTACAGAGGCAAAGCATTATCCGGCAAGATGGTTCCGGCAACGGGTGAGACGTACTTGTTCTGACGTAACGTGCTGTGGTCTATCTTTGCTGTGATCAGCTGACTGAGTTGATGTCTGAGAGACAGAGTCTACACACTTTATAGAACACGTCACACATTTTCTTCGCATACACGTCTCATATACGTTACACTTTTATTTTAATAAATTACTCTTTATTTATTTCTAGAAGCAAGAGTTGTTGAGTGTGTTGCGTTGGGGAAGTATGAGAAGGGGGCATAGTACGACAGTGAGAGAGTGATAGGAAAAGGTGTCCATAGGCTGATGGAGTGTGTTGGACGGAAGCTGGTGGATTCTCCAGAATATTGAGAGGGAAAAAATATTATAATGTGGGTGTCGGCTCTCTTCACTCCAGGGACGACACTGTAAAGGAGGACACGACATTATTGGGGGCTCGATAACGGGATCCTTGGACAGCGGGATCTTTCATAAACGGAATCCTTGGACAGCGGGATCTCTCATAAACGGAATCCTTGGACAGCGGGATCTCCCGTAAACGGAATCCTTGGACAGCGAGATCTCCTGCAAACAGGAACCTTTGACAGTGGGATCTTCTGACAACGGGGTCTTTTGACACGGGATCCTTAGTTATAAAAGGGAGATATCAGTTTGGAGAATCCAGCTAGAGTGAATGTGGATAGGGGTTAGGACTAATATCTTACCTGTTCACACTTCACACGTCTGCATAGGTCTGTGGTCCTGATTCTACTCTTGTCACTGAGTGAATGTACTGTGTGTGGTAATATCTAGATTTATAGTACTTGTTCATATATCTGTATAGTAATTTGCAGTTATATTGTACTAGACCTGCTAGCTTACCTCTCTGTATAATGGCCACCCCTAAACTTAGCACGTTAGAATTAAAGGCAAGGGGGGAAGAAATGGGATTGGCTGGGTCTTCTCTAACGGATTACATACAGGAAGTGGAGAGAGAGTATCGTCAAGCGGAACGGGAAGAGCGAAAGGCCGAGCTGGAATTGAGAAGGATGGAGTTGGAACAAGCAGCTAAGAAATTGGAAGCTGAGCAAGCAGCTAAGAAATTGGAAGCTGAGCAAGCAGCTAGGAAATTGGAAGCTGAGCAAGCAGCTAGGAAATTTGAAGCTGAACAAGCAGCTAGGAAATTAGAAGCTGAACAGGAAGCACAGAAAAGGGAGCACGAGTACCGGATGCGGGAACTCGAGCTCAAGAGTCAATCTAATGGAGAAACTGAGGGAGCAGTTGGAGGTTCCTCTATCCCGGGATCAACACCAGTAGGTGGACATGGGTACCATGCTATGAAGTTTCCTTTAGCGGTCTACGAGGAGGACAAAGAGAAGATTGACCAATACCTTCAACGCTTCGAGGCTATGTCGGTTGCTATGGGTCTGGAGCGTAACAAATGGAATCTTAAGCTATCCCAGGGATTACGCGGGACCGGTTACGAGGTTTATACTCGCCTGCCACCAGGACATGAGAACAATTATGATGAGTTAAAGACGGCTCTGCTGAAACGATTCGAGGTTACGTCACATACCTACCGGAAAAAATTTCGAGCAGCGAAACGAGAACCGGGGGAGTTGTTTGCCGCCTACAGTTTGCGTCTAAAATCTTATCTCAATAAGTGGATGGATTTGGCTGGGTTCGCACATGACTATGAGAGTCTGGAAGAGCTCATGGTGGTCGACCAGCTGAAGAAGCAAATGTCTAAACCTCTCAGGACGTTCCTGGGAGAACAAGGAGCGGAACGTATTGACCTCGTGACTAAATTAGCAGAACGGTTCGTCGAGGTACATGGGGAGGCAGGGGAAAACCTTTCCACCAACTCCAAAAGTCAAGAGAAACATGACAAGAAGAAAACCAAAAACTCAGGAACAAAAAAGTGGGAACCTTATGTGCAAAAATCAGAGGATAGTTCAGAGAAGAAGAAGGAGGGAAGCAAGAGCACTTCAAGCTCTACACCTAAACGACCGTGGTCGGAGAAGTGGTGTTCAATTTGTAAGTCACCCTCTCACAATACGAGGGACTGCAAATCGAAGGCTAAGAACCCTCACTTCGCAGCATGTCAAGTGACTTCCAAGGAGGTTGTCACGGAAAATGCCAAGGTCAACAAGGAAGCTCGCCACCAGGAGAGCTCACTCAAGTATGGCAATAGAAAATCTAGGACAGGGAAATGGTGCAACCAATGCCAGTCGAATACGCACAATGCTATTGACTGCAAGGGAAAGTCAGGAGACACTCAATTCGTCGTGTGCTCAGGAAAACCTAAGGTGGAGCCCACCGAACAGGTCGAGGCCGAGGAAGAGACTCCAGACCAGGAAAAACCACCTGTAGTGGAATTGGTAGAGGTTAACGGTCGTCAAGTGGAGTGTTTATACGACACAGGACTGGACGGGGAGGCCGTGATTTCTGCGGATCTGGTACATCCAGAACAATTCACAGGTGAAACATTGGACATACAGCCTGCACAGAAGAGTGCTGTAACCATGAAGTTGCCCATTGCTAATGTGGAGATTCGGTCAAGGTACGTCACCGGCACCATCAAGGCCGCTGTATTGACCGATCCCATTTTCCCAGTCATCCTAGGTTGCCGGTATGTCTTTCTGGGAATGCCCAGGGAGCCAATCCATATGGGAGCAATGCAGACTCGCTCTCAGACGAAAACGGAAGAGGCAGACGCAATTGTGACTAACCCAATGCCGGGGGAGCTACGAACTGCCCAGAGTGAGGATGATACTTTACGTCCTTGCTACAAAAAGCTGCAGAAAAGTGCTGATCCACCAGGACGGGGGCAGTACTACATGAAGAATAGGATACTCTACAGGAGAGCAGGAAGGGGAGACAACCTATACGGTCAGTTGGTCGTCCCGAAAGCTCATCGGTCCCAGATTCTTCATATGGGGCATACCATCTCCTTTAGTGGACACATGGGTATTGCCGCCACCATGCAGCGGATTTCCTGCCACTACTATTGGCCGGGAATGACAGATGATGTGCGTCGGTATGTGAAGTCATGCCCTGAGTGCCAGAGGGTGGCACCGAAACACTGGACAGCACCGGTGATGTTGGGTGAGATGCCCATCATGAACTCTCCTTTCGAGAGGGTAGCCATCGATATCGTGGGTCCACTTCCCAGGACTAGGAAGAGGAACATGTATATACTCACAATGGTGGATTGCTGTACAATGTGGGGTGAGGCTATACCGTTGACCACGATTGACTCGAAAAGAGTGGCGGACGCACTGATGGAGGCCTTTACCAGATTAGGCTTTCCGGATCAAATTCTGACGGATAATGGATCTCAGTTTTGTGGAAAACTCATGGAGGAGGTATTTAGGGTGTTTCACTCTAACCACATACATACCAGCCCTTACCACCCTCAAGCCAATGGACAAGTAGAGCGTTTCAACGGCACGTTGATGACAATGCTCAGGAAATTAGCGCAGGAAAAACCGGATAGGTGGGATGAATATATCCCAGCAGCACTCTTTGCCTATCGGGAAGTTCCTCATGGCTCAACAGGACTACCACCCGCTACGTTGCTGTTTGGTCGTCCAATCAAAGGACCGTTGGAAGCCATGTTGAGGAGTTGGACTGAAGAGGGGACGTCAGAAGAAGTGATCTCATCCTACAAATACGTGGAGGAACTGAAAGAAAAACTCCACAAGGGATGGACTCTGGCAAATCAAAACTTGAAAAAGGCCAGGAAAAGACATGCGGCTTACTACAACCGTAGGTCTAAAGAAAGATCTCTAGAGGTAGGAGATAAAGTCTTGTTGCTACTCCCAACGGGAAACAACAAACTGGAGATAGGTTGGCAAGGACCATTTCCCGTGGAAAGGGTGATATCCAGAACCAACTATCAAATCCGGATCCGGGGAAAGTCGAAGATTTTCCATATCAATCTCTTGCGGAAATATGAAGAGAGACCCGGAGACAAGGCAGCGCACCTCATGGCAATGGCAGTTGCAGTGGAGACAGAAGTGGGAACCAGCGAGGGCAGGGAATATCCCTTGGTACACCAGGAAACCTATAGGGATGTGCAAGTGAACCCTGATCTGACCTCCCAGGAGAGGGAAAGGATAACCCAGGTTCTCAAGTCTCATAAGGAGATACTGACTGATAAACCAGGACGAACGAGGTTGGTGGAGTTCGAGATGACTTTGACCACACAGGAGCCTGTTCGCCAAAAGGTTTACCCAGTGCCATTCTCTAAAGAAAAGGCCCTGGAGGAGGAAATACACAAATTGCTGGAGGATGATGTGATTGCACCATCCACATCCCCATACAATGCGGGGGTAGTTTTGTTACGCAAACCAAGTGGAGAACACCGGTTGTGTATAGATTACCGACTTCTGAACAGTCATACACAATTTCAGGTGGAACCTTTGCCGAATCCAACTCAGTTATTCGCTAGGCTCCATAAGGCTCGGTACTTTTCAAAGGTGGATCTGAGTCGGGGGTACTATCAGATACCAGTCAAACCGGAGATTCGACCACTGTTAGCTTTCAGTACACCCAGTGGACACTACGAATTCAAGGTCATGCCCTTTGGACTCAGCAATGCACCTAGTGTGTTTACACGCATGATGAGGACTTTACTAGATCCGTTACAGGATCCGTCCATCATCTCATTCATGGATGATATTCTGATTTCCAGTGACAGCTTGGATGACCACTTACAATCCTTGGAGAGAGTGTTTAATAGGCTCAAGGAAGCAGGGCTTACTGCTCGTCCAACCAAGTGCATGATTGGTTACCAGACTCTGGAATTTCTAGGTCACACCATCACTCCAGGACACATTGTTCCAGAAGAGAAGAACCTGGAGAAAATCAGAAATGCACCAAGGCCAAAAACGAAGAAGGATGTGCGATCTTTTCTCTCGTTGTGTGGGTTCTACCACAAATTTATCCCACATTTCACTGAACTGGGAGCTCCGTTGACGGAAACCTTGAAAAAGGGATTACCGGATCAAATCATTTGGACACCAGAATGTGAGAATGCCTATAGTCAGTTAAAGGAGGCCTTGGTCAGCAAACCTGTATTACAGCTCCCTGACCTTTCCAAACAATTTGTGTTGAGAACGGATGCGAGTGCGATTGGAATTGGAGCCGCTTTGTTACAGGAAGGAAAAGACGATGCTTCGGTTTTGAAACCTGTGGCATACGCAAGTAAGAAACTTCTACAGGCGGAGAGGAATTATTCAACCGTCGAGAGAGAGTGCTTGTCCCTCGTATGGGCAGTGCAAAAATTTCAGCCATATTTGTATGGAGTTAAGTTTCGGGTCCAGTCGGATCATCAGCCCCTGATGTTCTTGGCTACTTCTCAGAAGCTCAACGCCCGTTTGATGCGGTGGTCGTTGTTACTTCAACCATATAATTTCACAGTAGAGTACATTCCGGGGAAGGAGAATGTTGGAGCGGATTTCTTGTCAAGACACCCAGCTCCTGAAGAAGAGGAATGAATCATCTGGATTTAACTCATGGTGGAGAAGAGTGAGATGGACTACTCTCTTAAGAGGGGGCCTATGTCACGAGCTCGCCATGAGTTAACCAGATAATAATACCGACGTTTGCTTGGCATATATTTTCTAGGCCACAACAGTCGTACTAACAGAGTAAACACAGCTGCACAGGTTACATCAGGTCAGCCCATATACACATTTGGTCGTGAGTGAAAAGGAATGGATACACCGCGTTGGCAGTTTGTAAACATTTAGAATTACATAGCCTTGCCCGGCGCAGTAGAGGGAACAGCCCTGTCTGTCACTTATACTGCCGGACATCAGACGGAAATGGCTGCTGGGATTGTCACCACTGAACAGAAGATTGACAGTTTGTCAACAGTCAGAGACAAACCGGAATTGGCAGCGAGAGACAGGAAAACAGTGCATCTGTCAATTCTTGGTTTCCGGCACATCGAGAAGTTGACGGGGTTATTTGCAACTCTTTGTGGGGTCATAGTGGCAATCGGATGTGGGCCAACACCTGCCGGACATGAACAACTTCACGTGCACAATATAAGCTTGTTTGGAAAACCATTAATGACAACTTTGACAAGGACTAAAGCCAGGAAAATAGATTCTTGACAATGGCTGATATGTCCAAATAACACCTGTGGGGACAGGAAGAATACAGTCACGTGACCAATTAGGAGTTTGCCATATAAACCCGAGTTGGGATCAACTAGGGGGGAGTTGACCAAGAACCGTGGATTATGATGGACGTGTTTGTGGGAGAGCTCTACAGTGTTAGATTAATTTAACATTAACTAGCATGTGCCGTTATGGCAAAGTGTAGTAGCCATCCCGGGAATGAGGCGGTTTTTACATAAGGTAGTCAATATAGTCTATTAGTTCTAATTAATATAGACTGTAGCCTTGTTAAACTATAGTGTGATGATTAGCACTGTTAGTGGAAACTAGTTAGAGTAGAATAGTGATATTGGCTCTGCTAAGGTGAATAGAATACTGAGGTTGCACTCTGTTTATTGGTCTTTTCTTATCATAGCCTGATTCGGCTCTAGGTGGGTAGCTAATCTGCTCTATGACTACGTCTAGTTAGCTAAAGATCATTAAGCAAGGTGATAGGCTTACACTCAGCCGAAAGGATCAGTGACTAGTACTATCACCAGATGTGTTGTTTCTATCCTAGGTTCCCTACCAGATCCAAGGAAACTCAACAAAGTTTTGGGAAAGAATTAAAAAACCCATTAGGAAGAACACCAGTTCAAGAGTCAATAAAGTTGCATACAGAACGTTACATACAGAAGGAAGTTGATTCACCAAAGAGAGTGATGCGTACTGATGCACCACACAGCATCAGACAGTAGTAACGAACTGAAAACATTAAGTCTAATAATTACATAGTGTGATATAATCTCGTGTAATAGAACACAAGACTTGATACTTGAGGCTAGATAGACACGAGGGAGGATCCAGTACAGTAACAATTAACATTAATCTGTGTACACACTACAAAAGACTTGTGCAGTTTGTTTAGGAACATTAGGAACGGACATTGGGTAGAGCGCAACCGGTCCATGATTAACTGTTAATACCACCGGTGTCTATTTCGGATGTTCATGAAATTGGATTACCAGAGGTCTACAGAGGCAAAGCATTATCCGGCAAGATGGTTCCGGCAACGGGTGAGACGTACTTGTTCTGACGTAACGTGCTGTGGTCTATCTTTGCTGTGATCAGCTGACTGAGTTGATGTCTGAGAGACAGAGTCTACACACTTTATAGAACACGTCACACATTTTCTTCGCATACACGTCTCATATACGTTACACTTTTATTTTAATAAATTACTCTTTATTTATTTCTAGAAGCAAGAGTTGTTGAGTGTGTTGCGTTGGGGAAGTATGAGAAGGGGGCATAGTACGACAGTGAGAGAGTGATAGGAAAAGGTGTCCATAGGCTGATGGAGTGTGTTGGACGGAAGCTGGTGGATTCTCCAGAATATTGAGAGGGAAAAAATATTATAATGTGGGTGTCGGCTCTCTTCACTCCAGGGACGACACTGTAAAGGAGGACACGACAAGCAGACACATCAGATAACTGCAAGACTTGTGTTTTAGGTTGTCATCTCAGAGCTGTGCATGAACAATGTGTTGGATGAGAAACTTTGTATTAAAATTGAGGTCAGTTCAGCAACGCTAAAGAGATCCTGCAATGAAACTCCAGATCCTGATAACATTTGTTATGATGATATTAACATTTTATCAGATCCCATAAAATATAGAATTAGAGAATCATCTTCAATCTAACCATTAGAGAACTCCTGTTTGCGGACGACCAAGCACTAATAGCAAAATCAGAAGCTGAATTACAAGACCACATAAAAAGTCTAAACGAAATGTGTAGAGAACATAACAGGAAAATTAGCACAAGTAAAACAGAGGTATTGACTATAACTAAAGAAGAAAAAGCAACAACGATTCACCTAAACGAACATCCCTTGAAACAAGTAAAGAGTTTCAAGTACCTAGGAAGTATAATATCATCAAATGGCAAATCAGAAGACGAGATCGAAAATAGATGCAATAAGGCAAACCAACTTCATTGGACAAATGGCACCAATACTAAAGAAGAAACATGTATCAATAACTACTAAGAAAGCCCTTTACAACACAATCCTCCTACCAACTCAATGTTACCAATGCCAAACCTGGACAATGACAGAAAAAAAGAAAAGAAAAATCACAACAATAGAAAAAATGAGATTCCTGAGAATAATACTCAATGTATCAAGAAGAGATAAGATCAGAAATGAAGAAATCAGGACTAAAGTGGGGGGATATAGCTGCACTAGATTTTATTAGAAGGCAGCAAGTCAAATGGTTTGGCCATGCAAGTAGGTTACCAACTAACAGTATACCACAACAAGCAATGATGTACAGACCAGAGGGAAGCAGAGGAAAAGGCCGACCACGTAAACGTCCATGGGAATATCGATACATGAAGGCCATAAGCGGGCACTCTTCCGCTGTTTATACTTCACCTCGACACTGCAAGGTACAAGAGGAACATGATGAGATAAGATGAAATGAGATGATAGAATTAGAGTTAAGCAGCCAGGAAGGTGAGCTCAGAGAGGAGTACCTAATGTCACTGCCAAAACCAAAGTTCACACCCAGATAGGCAGCTACTGATTTATCCCATTGCAAAATACAAAGGGGAAGCTCCTTGCATAGGCTATAATATGATTTCAAGAGGCATTTAATCTTCACATTGACACTGAGAGACTAAAGAGCTTAGAAGGAGACACGTGTAAATCTGCAACCGCCACCTAAGATGTCTTTGAGGGTTTTCATGCAGGCGTGGGAACATGTGCTGCAGTGATAGACTTAGAAGATGTATGTAACAGGTGCCCTTTGACTATCTCATGCACATGCTAATCAAGTTCCATATGCACCCTCTCATAAAAAGATGGCTAGCTGTCATCCTGTTACAGAGGACCATCATCATCCTTTGTGCGGTAGAGTGTCCCAGATTTCACACTTGGTTGATCTCTCACAGATCTCATTATATCCTTCTTGTACAACATGAAGGTATCTGGTGAAAGAATGCAGACCAGCCGTATGCTATTTTAACTGAAAATGTGGATCCAAAAAAATATTGTCTGCTGCCTTGATGAATTCAATGCTTTGGAATAATCTAAAAAGCACATATATCAACCAGTCTCAATTAATGTTAGATATTAAAATCCTCTTGTTTACCTCCTGTGAGACAGCCAACCTGAACAACATCATCTACTAGTGTATTCTATCAATTCTTACCTCTTTCCTCCCTTGTTCAGACTTAATGCCTGCTTCCATCACAAAATGAAATGCTGCCAAGGCTTGAGCCTCCTCTCTCTTGCTGGACAAAACTGGAATCAACCTTTTCAACCATCCAGGGGATCGACCATGCCGGTGTGATGTGTCTCTTTCAGCAAACTCAGCAGGATCATGAGAGTCAATAAATGGTAAAACTAATGCCAGAGTTCCTGAGCTGGTCACAGCATTCTCAATTTCTTTATTGGAAACCAAAACACCAATTGCTAGAAGAGCATAGTAGCGTACGCTGTCATCATCAACAAATGCAAGTGGAAATAGCCATTCTGGAACCTTGTGTTTGGCCATTTCCTGTTGATTTTCTCCTCCTCCATAGAGGGCTAAATTAGAAAGAGCAATTGCACAGTTTTTTAATGTGACTCTGTCATTGCATCGACACCAGTAAGTTATTGTATCAAGGCCCCCGAGCTTGATTACTCGAGAACATGTGTCCTCTGAAGTTTTGAAGAGACTCTCTAGTATCCCAGTACAAATTTGCGCAAGCTCACAGTCACCTCGAGCATCATGTGCCATCTTAACAACCAGTTCCAGACCATTTTCAGCCACCTGGCGTCTGAAAGCAAAACAACATTAATAAATAAAATATAATCAAGGTATAAAAATATCATATCTAATAAAATTACAGCAACCTTGAGAATGCATAAATAGAAACCACCAAACAATCCAGCCATCAAACCGAAGGACTAATATCTGCTGCCTACAAGGTAGGCCATTAGATGTTTGTCAGCTTGTCTGCTGCCTGGTGGTCACATGCCTTGACGCAGAGTTTTCACAAAAATGGACCTGGATTCTCAGGTTGAGCAAGCCTAAACTGGGTACCAGGAAGTGTGCTGGGAAGTAAAGGTGGCCAGCATGATACTGACCACATCAAGCAGCGAGTGCAGCGTGGTCTAGACAAATATAAGATACTGACCACATCAAGCAGTGAGTGCAGCTTGATCTAGACAAATATAAGATACTGACCACATCAAGCAGCGAGTGCAGCGTGGTCTAGACAAATATAAGATACTGATCACATCAAGCAGCGAGTGCAGCGTGGTCTAGACAATTATAAGATACTGACCACATAAAGCAGTGAGTGCAGCTTGATCTAGACAAATATAAGATACTGACCACATCAAGCAGTGAGTGCAGCTTGGTCTAGACAAATATACGATACTGACCACATCAAGCAGTGAGTGCAGCTTGGTCTAGACAAATATATGATACTGACCACATCAAGCAGTGAGTGCAGCTTGGTCTAGACAATTATAAGATACTGACCACATCAAGCAGCGAGTGCAGCGTGGTCTAGACAAATATAAGATACTGACCACATCAAGCAGTGAGTGCAGCTTGATCTAGACAAATATAAGATACTGACCACATCAAGCAGCGAGTGCAGCGTGGTCTAGACAAATATAAGATACTGATCACATCAAGCAGCGAGTGCAGCGTGGTCTAGACAATTATAAGATACTGACCACATAAAGCAGTGAGTGCAGCTTGATCTAGACAAATATAAGATACTGACCACATCAAGCAGTGAGTGCAGCTTGGTCTAGACAAATATACGATACTGACCACATCAAGTAGTGAGTGCAGCTTGGTCTAGACAAATATATGATACTGACCACATCAAGCAGTGAGTGCAGCTTGGTCTAGACAATTATAAGATACTGACCACATCAAGCAGTGAGTGCAGCTTGGTCTAGACAATTATACAATACTGACCACATCAAGCAGTGAGTGCAGCTTGGTCTAGACAAATATAAGATACTGACCACATCAAGCAGTGAGTGCAGCTTGATATAGACAAATATAAGATACTGACCACATCAAGCAGTGAGTGCAGCTTGGTCTAGACAAATATACGATACTGACCACATCAAGCAGTGAGTGCAGCTTGGTCTAGACAAATATAAGATACTGACCACATCAAGCAGTGAGTGCAGCTTGGTCTAGACAAATATAAGATACTGACCACATCAAGCAATGAGTGCAGCTTTGTCTAGACAAATATAAGATACTGACCACATCAAGCAGCGAGTGCAGCTTGGTCTAGACAAGTATAAGATACTGATCACATCAAGCAGTGAGTGCAGCTTGGTCTAGACAAATATAAGATACTGACCACATCAAGCAATGAGTGCAGCTTGGTCTAGACAAATATAAGATACTGACCACATCAAGCAGCGAGTGCAGCTTGGTCTAGACAAGTATAAGATACTGACCACATCAAGCAGTGAGTGCAGCTTGGTCTAGACAAATATAAGATACTGACCACATCAAGCAGTGAGTGCAGCTTGGTCTAGACAAATATAAGATACTGACCACATCAAGCAGTGAGTGCAGCTTGGTCTAGACAAATATAAGATACTGACCACATCAAGCAGCGAGTGCAGCTTGGTCTAGACAAATATAAGATACTGATCACATCAAGCAGCGAGTGCAGCTTGGTCTAGACAAATATAAGATACTGACCACATCAAGCAGCGAGTGCAGCTTGGTCTAGACAAATATAAGATACTGACCACATCAAGCAGTGAGTGCAGCTTGGTCTAGACAAATATAAGATACTGATCACATCAAGCAGCAAGTGCAGCTTGGTCTAGACAAATATACGATGATACTGACCACATCAAGCAGTGAGTGCAGCTTGGTCTAGACAAATATAAGATACTGACCACATCAAGCAGCGAGTGAAGCTTGGTCTAGACAAATATACGATGATACTGACCACATCAAGCAGTGAGTGCAGCTTGGTCTAGACAAATATAAGATACTGACCACATCAAGCAGCGAGTGCAGCTTGGTCTAGACAAATATAAGATACTGACCACATCAAGCAGTGAGTGCAGCTTGGTCTAGACAAATATAAGATACTGACCACATCAAGCAGTGAGTGCAGCTTGATCTAGACAAATATATGATACTGACCACATCAAGCAGTGAGTGCAGCTTGGTCTAGACAATTATAAGATACTGACCACATCAAGCAGTGAGTGCAGCTTGGTCTAGACAAACATAAGATACTGACCACATCAAGCAGTGAGTGCAGCTTGGTCTAGACAATTATACAATATTGACCACATCAAGCAGTGAGTGCAGCTTGGTCTAGACAATTATACGATACTGACCACATCAAGCAGTGAGTGCAGCTTGGTCTAGACAAATATAAGATACTGACCACATCAAGCAGTGAGTGCAGCTTAATCTAGACAAATATAAGATACTGACCACATAAAGCAGTGAGTGCAGCTTGGTCTAGACAAATATAAGATACTGACCACATCAAGCAGTGAGTGCAGCTTGGTCTAGACAAATATAAGATACTGACCACATCAAGCAGTGAGTGCAGCTTGGTCTAGACAAATATAAGATACTGACCACATCAAGCAGTGAGTGCAGCTTGGTCTAGACAAATATAAGATACTGACCACATCAAGCAGCGAGTGTAGCTTGGTCTAGACAAATATAAGATACTGACCACATCAAGCAGTGAGTACAGCTTGGTCTAGACAAATATAAGAAACTGACCACATCAAGCAGTGAGTGCAGCTTGGTCTAGACAATTATACGATGATACTGACCACATCAAGCAGCGAGTGCAGCGTGGTCTAGACAAATATAAGAAACTGACCACATCAAGCAGTGAGTGCAGCTTGGTCTAGACAAATATACGATACTGACCACATCAAGCAGTGAGTGCAGCTTGGTCTAGACAAATATAAGATACTGACCACATCAAGCAATGAGTGCAGCTTGGTCTAGGCAAGTATAAGATACTGACCACATCAAGCAGCGAGTGCAGCTTGGTCTAGGCAAGTATAAGATACTGACCACATCAAGCAGCGAGTGCAGCTTGGTCTAGGCAAGTATAAGATACTGACCACATCAAGCAGTGAGTGCAGCTTGGTCTAGACAAATATAAGATACTGACCACATCAAGCAGTGAGTGCAGCTTGGTCTAGACAAATATAAGATACTGACCACATCAAGCAGTGAGTGCAGCTTGGTCTAGACAAATATACGATACTGACCACATCAAGCAGTGAGTGCAGCTTGGTCTAGACAAATATAAGATACTGACCACATCAAGCAGCGAGTGCAGCTTGGTCTAGATAAATATATAATACTGATCACATCAAGCAGTGAGTGCAGCTTGGTCTAGACAAATATACAATACTGATCACATCAAGCAGTGAGTGCAGCTTGGTCTAGACAAATATACGATACTGATCACATCAAGCAGTGAGTGCAGCTTGGTCTAGACAAATATACGATACTGACCACATCAAGCAGTGAGTGCAGCTTGGTCTAGACAAATATACGATGATACTGACCACATCAAGCAGTGAGTGCAGCTTGGTCTAGACAAATATACGATGATACTGACCACATAAAGCAGTGAGTGCAGCTTGGTCTAGACAAATATATGATACTGACCACATCAAGCAGTGAGTGCAGCTTGGTCTAGACAAATATAAGATACTGACCACATCAAGCAGTGAGTGCAGCTTGGTCTAGACAAATATAAGATACTGACCACCACAAACTGCGAGTGCAGCTTGGTCTAGACAAATATAGGAAACTGACCACATCAAGCAGTGAGTGCAGCTTGGTCTAGACAAATATACGATACTGACCATATCAAGCAGCGAGTGCAGCTTGGTCTAGACAAATATAGGAAACTGACCACATCAAGCAGTGAGTGCAGCTTGGTCTAGACAATTATACGACGATACTGACCACATCAAGCAGCGAGTGCAGCTTGGTCTAGACAAATATACGATACTGACCATATCAAGCAGCGAGTGCAGCTTGGTCTAGAGAAATATACGATGCTGATCACATCAAGCTGTGAATGCAGCTTGGTCTAGACAAACATGGGGCTTGTATCACAGATTATGTCACAAGGCATGAACTAGGGTCTGAAGGTTCATGAAGACCAGTGAATTTATCGAAATGTTTTTAATTCTCCTTAACTAATAACTAAGTTTTGACATTTAATATGCTGTTATTTATAAAGAGTATAGGCCTTATCTTCCTCCATTCAATATTTGCAATCCAAGCAGTTATATCCAAATGGAGCCAAATTAGCTATGGTCACATGCACTTAAAAGTAAAGGACCCTCTTCCATGCCTTGGTTTGTCCAGTATTGTGCTAGCCTCATATTTTTACAGGTCATATGGCACTCAATGGATGATGTGGTCAATACATGACCATGGGCCAGCAAGCAAGTGTACTGCCACTTCACTTCTGTGGCTCCTCTCACAGGTATTTACACAAAGGGAGTTAATGAAACTAAGGTGACAAATTGTTAAAGAGATATATAATGTTAAATATTGGTTACATCAACATTATATGTAACAATAAAATGGTACCTCACTATATTAATTCACAGCACAAATGAAGAGATGATATTAATCATATCAGTATTGATTCATCATCATCATGTGCCATGCCGATAAGCGTAGGCAGTCATGTTTCGCCATCTCACATGATCACCATACTCGTGGATCAGCTCTATGTTCTTGTCTCGACCATACCATGTAGCCAAGCTATCCAGGTATTTACTTCTCTGCTTTCCTTGGCTATTTTCCACTCAATCTTGCCAGTTGTCACCAAGTTCTCCAATTTATTTCTTCTCATAATGTATCAAAAAAATGGTGACTGTCTATGTTTAATTTCTCTAATCAGTTTACGGTTCTCATTGGTTTTTCTGTCTGTCCATGGTATTCTTTGCATTTTCCTCAGAAACCAAATTTCCACAGCCATTAGATGTTTTTAAGCTTGTCTGCTTATTGTCCACTCTTCACATCCATACAAAAGTACAGGTTCTATCAGTTATCAGTTGGGGTATCTTAATTGCACTCCGGACATGTCCATAGGTGCTCAGATCCTCCCTCCAGCATATGCATCAGCGTTCTATGTAACACTTCAACACTCTTTTTCTCGTTACAAATGACATCATTTTATTGGTCAGTATGTTTTTCATCTTGCAAAAGGTTACCTTTGCCTTGGCAATTCTTATTCTAACCTCTTCAAGGCATCCCCCAACGGTGATTCCTCTTATATCTTCTAAATTTCTGAAAATATTTTCATTGTATTGGGAAAACAGATCTGGAGACATTACACATCCCTGTCACACACCTCTCTTAATAGGCTGATATTGACCTACTTTATTTTCAATCTTTATGGCAGCTTGTTGTTTCCAATATATGTTTTATACAAGTCTAAGGTCTTTCCCATCTATTTGTAGATCTGCAAGCGTCTTCATCATGTTGACATGTCTTACATTCTTTGGGTATGTCATGAGAAGGGAAAAGCTGGACAATGTTGTCACAATGGGAAAGTTGGAGGGGTGGAGAGGCAGGGGAGACCAAAAGAGAAGTGTGGGACAGTTTGACATCATGGCATGGAGGAACATAAGTATCATAAATGATTAGCAGTACATGAGATAGAAGGCTGTGGAAAGACATGATCACAA
The DNA here is from genome assembly GCA_963921405.1 of Cepaea hortensis. NCBI lineage: Eukaryota > Metazoa > Mollusca > Gastropoda > Stylommatophora > Helicidae > Cepaea > Cepaea hortensis. Next base: position 60,407,813 of record OY992890.1, on the reverse strand, counting down.
ACACTGCATGACATGGACAATCAGAATTGCTCTGAACTATTTTAAATGATTTTAAATGACAAATAATAGTAATAATAACTGCAAGATCTATGGGTGAACATTTGTTTGGGAATAAAGCTTGGTGTTCATGTCGCGGCACATCTTTTATTTTGTATGTGTTTGCATATTTACCTTTAATGTCTTCCCACATTGACATATTATTTTATATAAGTAAAATGGTAGCATACACTCAATCAACATGATTCTGGTATGTGATATGCAGAATGTATGTCAAGATACTCACTGTAAAACAGTCATACCTGTTTGAAGTAGTCAGTGACTGCTCCAAAAGTCTTGCTGAGACCTTCATTAACTCTCTATTAGTGGATGCCAGGTTGCTAACGATGATATCGAGGGCACTCTCTGTTCGAAGAATGTCACATAACTCATAAGCCAAGTCTTTACCTGCAACCAAAGACAAATATTCATGTTTGTAAAGATGCCTGGATTATGGATACAAGTTAACTAGTAAAGGGCAGGAGGGCTTTTCCATTTTTGATGCAGGATTGATCTCTTTATGTGAGTTTTAATTGCCTGCTGCAGTATAAGGTTCATCTAATTTAAAGTGTTCATTAAATCTATATGGTAATAAATGGAATATTAAAAAAATTGCATTCTAGACAAGAATGAAACCAAAACTTTGTTACAAGTTACTGGCCTCAAATACTGGCCTCTCATGACTTAAGTATTAAGTTAAGATAACAATAAAAGCTGAACTGTTCTAGAATAAAGTATCGGAGTGATAATAAGAGAAAGAAAAAAATTAAAATAAAACATGATGAAAATTATTTTCCCACATAAAAGAAAAGATAACAGTGAGTACAATGCCGTGACACAACTTTTTGTTTGAACATGAAGGTGTTAAGTCAATTTCATGGCTATGTCAATTTAAAACATAACTCAGGGGAAACATATGGTCTCACCAAAGATATCAGAATGGAGAGTAAGAAGGGTAGAGCACTTTTACAATGACAAAGACACCAACAGAGAATGTCCATTCCAAAATGACACAGCTAGTATTGGTATACATTATTCTCTTCATAATAACTCAAGTAACCAAAAAGTATTTTTGTTATTTCATCTATGTGTTTAAAAAAAAAATTAATTGCATGTTTATGCATTAATAAGTTTACACACAAACGATTTTAACAATCAATGATAATGTTTACTGGGGCCCAATGTGATTTTTTTTCTGACCTTGAAAAGTCGACAAGAATTAATGAGCATTTGTTAAAAATGTTTCAAAAATGAAAGTAATATATTATTACTAACTTTGGTAAGTAGTACAGGAGTGATCAGCTAGTAGCAGCTCAAATAAATAAAAATGATAAATCATAATGTTTAGAAGAAGGATGATGGTTGGCTTGAACTGTATTGTGAAGAATTCATTAATCTACCCAGGGCAACAAAAGGAGGGAAATGAACAAAAAGAGTAAAAATTGGCTTGCTAGTATTGCCACTATTCCGTTGTTACTATACTGTTGTCACCTTACTGTTCTCACTAAGCAAACGTAAGACATCAGAAAACCGTCTCATTTTCCAGTTGGGTTCACTCTCTCCTCACGGCCTCAATGTCAACACAGTTTCATTTAATGTCTTAACCCCCTACCCTTCTAATCACTAGTGTGATTTTCCTGCTGTTTTCTTAGTAACTGCAGTATAGTGCAACTGTACCTAATTTTACCATTCGCTCACTTGGGCACCTTCCCTCTCTCCCGCAGCAAGTGCTTTCCCTTTGGGTTGCTAGGCCAAGCACTGGGCTTGTGACGCTATTGATCTTTAAGCCACTGACCCCTATACAACACATCCGGTTCATTCACTTTATTGGCATCCTATACATAGATCCTATGAAACAAGTGTCCAGCCCACAAAGATACATATAAGTAACTTTTATATTTATATTTTCATGTAGTGTTTTTCATGTAATCGTGTCAGCTTGTGATTGTTTTTCCTGTGCTGATGAAGGCTTTGGCCACAATTTCCAATTTGTTACTTGTGATTATCTTTTAGTAAAACTTACCGGCTACTAATTCCATAAGCAAAGTTTGGGTATTGCAGGAAATAAACGGTCGCCCTAGCATTGCTGCTTGCTAGGGAAGAGACAAGGGATGTCCCGCAGGAGTCCATACGCCTGGTACCGCCCCACACGCCTGCCAGATGTCCAACATTCAAGACCAATTTACCCATGGCCATCCAGTTCCTCAGCACGCTGGTCCACCTTGAACTTGGGGGTTTATATTTGGAGTTTTCCGTCTCCTAGATGGACTGCTGTCCAAAGCTAACAGGTTCCACCTACCCGGGGGAGGGGTTAGAGCGCCCCTGACACACTTGGCCAAACCATTTGACTTGCTGCTTTCTAATAAAATCTAGTGTTGCTTTAACACCCACTTTAGTCCTGATTTCTTCATTTCTGATCTTATCTCTTCTTGATACGTTGAGTATTCTTCTCAGGAACCTCATTTCTGTTGTTGTGATTTTTCTTTTCTCTTTTTCTGTCATTGTCCAGGTTTGGCATTGGTAGCATAGAGTTGGTAGGAAGATTGTGTTGTAAAGTGCTTTGTTAGTAGTGTATTGTATTGATACATGTTTGTTCTTTAGTATTGGTGCCATTTGTCCAATGAGTTGATTTGCCTTATTGCACCTATTTTCGATCTTGTCTTCTGATCTGCCATTTGATGATATTATACTTCCTAGGTACTTGAAACTCTTTACTTATTTCAAGAGATTTTCGTTTAGGTTTACAATGTCATTGTTAAAATGGCATCTGTAACCATGAGAATGGAAGCTGCCCTTCTGGTGTACCATGTGAGGCGGGTTGATTTGGTCCTGGGTGTCAGACTGTGAATGTGGCGTTCACGGACTGGACGAAAGCGGTCCTGATTTCTTGACAGATGAGAATGATGCCCCTCTTACACTGAGGCTGTCACATCCCCACACAGGACAATATGGTTTAAGCTGCATCTGTAATGCTTAAGTACTTTTGTGCACTTCATAGTAGCTTGGGGTAACGCAGGAAACATCTGTTGTAATACGACTGAATTCCTTGTGGATGCCAACACAGTGGTATCATAGATGGACAGTTTCACCATTGAATGAGCTCTGGCAGCTGAAGTGTGTTCCATGTATGTCGTTGGAGGTGGATATGTAACCTTACAGCAGCTTATAGCACATATATCAGATTACATCTCAACGTGTTGTCGTGCCTCAATAACTGTGGATAGTGACTCCAGGAACGATGAAATCTACCGTCAGTGCTGATGATACATTTCTGGATATGTACACGCCCGGATGTCTATTATATTCCCATGATGCATGGGTGGTATGATTGCGCACTCCACCTTTGTGGGGTGCAGGCTAATGGCCATGGAAGAGCTCATGCAGTTGTTAATAGAATTGAAGACAACAAAAGTGCAGAAAGTGATGTGTCAGCTGGTGACTCACAGTCACATGGAACTTCCAGGTGACTTTTTCTGACCTCGTCTCAGAAGACTAATTTCGGCTGCTCAGGAGATCGCCGACACGACATGGTGGTGTGAATTGAATGGATTATGGCAGTTGTGGAGATGGATTTTTACCAATAGGAGAAAGACCGGACAGTTGCTCAACATGAGCTCTGGTAGCCGAAGTGTGTTCCAAGTATGTCGTTGGAGGTAGATATGTATCTTGGGAAAAGTTTGTGGCAGCCATTGGAAGAGAAAAGCGACACTAACATTGCCATCTGGCCTTCTTCACGCACTATCACAGTGTTGTGAAGTGAGAAATGAGGCGCTAGAACCTCTTGCCCCCGGGTAGATTGGGCCCTTTAGCTATTACAGCGCCAATCTAGGAGATGGAAAACTCCGATTATAAACCCCCAATTTTAAGGTGGACTGACATGCCGAGGACTGAATAGCCATGGGTGAGTTGGTCATGAACGTGGAACGTTTGGTTTGTGGGCGGGCGGCGCCAGGCGTATGGACCCCTGAGGGACATCCCCTGCCCCTTCCCTAGCAGGCAGGCTCTTCTAGGGTGACCGATTATATCCTGCCTTCATATCAAACCAACTATGGAAAATAAAAAAGAATTAACGCCGAGGCAACGGCGTACGTGCTTTGTGCTCGATACCTTTGGCAACAGCCAGCGGAGAGAGAATGAAGTGGAGGAGAAGAGGTAGGCGAGAGGGGGGATGGAAAAGGAAGAAGAGAGCTGGAGCCAGAAGGGGTAGAAGGAAAACGAATCATTTGGGATTCAAAAATGTACAGGTTGGGTATTGGAATTGCCATAGTGCAAAGCAACGAGGACCAATACTGGAAAAACTGGTCTACGGTTTTGATGTCCTGATATTACAAGAACTGAATATGAACTCTTTTAAGTGCCTTGGCTATACATGTTACATTAACCCAACCGGGCTGGGAAGACATGGGCAGGCTCTGGTGGTCAAGGATGGTTTACAGCATTCGATACTGGATATGAATTTATGGGGTCAGGAGAGTAAAGAGGTGCAGGGAATGCGGATAAAAATCCGCCAATACAGCTGGAACTTGATAAATATTTATGTAAGTGGGAAATCTTGCATAAGTAGAGAGAGTTGGGACTAGTTGAAATGTTCAGTGGATACCCCTGGTATCTGGTATCTGATATGTGGTGACTTCAATGCCCGTGCCAAGGAATGGGACAGGTCGGGAGAGAACAGAGAGGGTACTGCTCTTGCTGAGGCCTTGCTTGAGATGGATGTTGTGTAACTGTCTAAATGACGGAACGCCCACTAGGCTAGCAATGAGAACAGGGGACCATGAAAAGGCCATCGACCTGTCACTTCTATCCCAGAGGCGGCATGAGACATAAAATGGAGTGTCCTTGGAGACCATGGAAGTGACCACCTCCCCTGTTCTGTGCTGATACCTAAGCCCAGCACAGTTAGGGCTATAAGGGCTCGCAGGGCATTCGTTATGATTGTGACCACTCTTCGCTCTTGGGGCGTCTTAGATCACAGAGAAGATCTAAACCAACAAGAAGAATTTTCACCCAACCACCATGGTGGACACCAGAGGTCGAGAATTCATGGAGGGAAAAGTGGGCGGCCATAAGGAATTGGCAGAGGGTGCGGAGAGAAACAAATTCAGTTGACATAGAATTGGAGGTGGTTGGAAGATATAAAAAAGTAAAGGTGCAGGATTTTAAACTCCAAGCAGCAGAGACAAAAAGGATTAAGTGGTAACAGTTTATCAATGAAGTCGGTGGGGATGTGACACTGGAAAAACTCTGGAGGCTACACCGGCAGATGAAGAGACAGGCAATGCATAGTATATGTGGCACCATTTATGATGATAACAACCGACCTATGACAACTGACAAGGACAAAGAGGAGACTTTTCTTGCACGATTTTTAAAACAGATGAATCAGCAAGATAGAGCTATTAGAGATAACGTCAGAGAAGCCTTGTCACGGGTCACTAGGAAGGAGGACTGTGAGATTAAGGTGGAGGATATTAGACGGGTACTGAAGCAGGCTAAAGACACAGCGCCAGGTCCGGATGGGGTGAGGTACTCCCATATGAGTAACATAAGTGATGGGGACTTGGAGGAGATGGCTCTTTGTTTCAACCTAAGCATCAATACGGCGGCAAATACACCATGATTGGCTGCATACCTGGTCCGATTACCTGGTCCCACTCCCAAAGCCAGGTATGGATCACTCCAGACTTAATCGATACCGAATAATAACCCTGCAAAACATGAATGTTAAAGTCTTTGAAAAGATAGTAGCACGTAGGCTCCAGCAACATTTGGAAAGTCTTAATCTGCTTCCCAAAGGGCTCGGGTGTTACCAGCTGGGAAAGACACCAGGGCCAATGCTGCAACTTTTGCATTTGATGTCTATGAGGGCTTCCAGGATAAACAAGAGACAGTGGTGGTAGTTCTTGACCTGGAGGATGCGTATAACAGGGTCAGGTATGATCGGTTGATATACACACTATTGGACATGGAGGTCTGCCCTTGCCTTGTTAGATGGGTTGCGGCGGTCCGTTTTGAGCGTAAGGTTTCACTGCGCATGGGTTCCTGGACTTCTGACCCTTGTATTATAACACCTGGGTTGCCACAGGGATCAGCCTTGTCCCCAGTGGTCTTTAATGTCTACACCAGCAAAATCGCAGCTATTGAGACACCAGGTGTGGGTAGAATCTTGACATTTGCAGATGATGTGCTGGTGTACAGACAGGGCAAAGACAGGGCCAGTTTAGCGACAGACTTACAGGTGGCGGTAGACAGGGTGGCAGAGTGGTGCAGGGACGA
>OY992890.1:60351501-60396501 GCA_963921405.1 Cepaea hortensis | reverse complement strand
AAACTCATCACATGTTTATTACTTAAGCCACACAGGTGTAGCTTTTGTCAAAAACCTCCTAATGTCGTAGCCAGCTATTATAAAAACTCACCTTCTGTCGTAGCCAGCTGTTATAATAACTCACCTTCTGTCCTAGTCAGTAGTTATAAAAACTCACCTGTCCTAGTCAGTAGTTATAAAAACTCATCTTCTGTCCTAGTCAGTAGTTATAAAAACTCACCTGTCCTAGTCAGTAGTTATAAAAACTCACCTTCTGTCCTAGTCAGTAGTTATAAAAACTCACCTTCTGTCCTAGTCAGTAGTTATAAAAACTCACCTGTCCTAGTCAGTAGTTATAAAAACTCACCTTCTGTCCTAGTCAGTAGTTATAAAAACTCACCTGTCCTAGTCAGTAGTTATAAAAACTCACCTTCTGTCCTAGTCAGTAGTTATAAAAACTCACCTTCTGTCCTAGTCAGCAGTTATAAAAACTCACCTGTCCTAGTCAGTAATTATAAAAACTCACCTTCTGTCCTAGTCAGTAGTTATAATAACTCACCTTCTGTCCTAGTCAGTAGTTATAATAACTCACCTTCTGTCCTAGTCAGTAGTTATAAAAACTCACCTTCTGTCCTAGTCAGTAGTTATAAAAACTCACCTGTCCTAGTCAGTAGTTATAAAAACTCACCTTCTGTCCTAGTCAGTAGTTATAAAAACTCACCTGTCCTAGTCAGTAGTTATAAAAACTCACCTTCTGTCCTAGTCAGTAGTTATAAAAACTCACCTTCTGTCCTAGTCAGTAGTTATAAAAACTCACCTGTCCTAGTCAGTAGTTATAAAAACTCACCTTCTGTCCTAGTCAGTAGTTATAATAACTCACCTTCTGTCCTAGCCAGCTGTTATAATAACTCACCTTCTGTCCTAGCCAGCTGTTATAATAACTTACCTTCTGTCCTAGTCAGTAGTTATAATAACTCACCTGTCCTAGTCAGTAGTTATAAAAACTCACCTTCTGTCCTAGTCAGTAGTTATAATAACTCACCTGTCCTAGTCAGTAGTTATAAAAACTCACCTGTCCTAGCCAGCTGTTATAATAACTCACCTTCTGTCCTAGTCAGTAGTTATAATAACTCACCTTCTGTCCTAGTCAGTAGTTATAATAACTCACCTTCTGTCCTAGTCAGTAGTTATAATAACTCACCTTCTGTCCTAGTCAGTAGTTATAATAACTCACCTTCTGTCCTAGTCAGTAGTTATAAAAACTCACCTGTCCTAGTCAGTAGTTATAAAAACTCACCTGTCCTAGCCAGCTGTTATAATAACTCACCTTCTGTCCTAGTCAGTAGTTATAATAACTCACCTTCTGTCCTAGTCAGTAGTTATAATAACTCACCTTCTGTCCTAGTCAGTAGTTATAATAACTCACCTTCTGTCCTAGTCAGTAGTTATAATAACTCACCTTCTGTCCTAGTCAGTAGTTATAAAAACTCACCTGTCCTAGTCAGTAGTTATAAAAACTCACCTGTCCTAGTCAGTAGTTATAAAAACTCACCTGTCCTAGTCAGTAGTTATAATAACTCACCTTCTGTCCTAGTCAGTAGTTATAAAAACTCACCTGTCCTAGTCAGTAGTTATAAAAACTCACCTTCTGTCCTAGTCAGTAGTTATAATAACTCACCTTCTGTCCTAGTCAGTAGTTATAATAACTCACCTTCTGTCCTAGTCAGTAGTTATAATAACTCACCTTCTGTCCTAGCCAGCTGTTATAATAACTCACCTTCTGTCCTAGTCAGTAGTTATAATAACTCACCTTCTGTCCTAGTCAGTAGTTATAATAACTCACCTTCTGTCCTAGTCAGTAGTTATAATAACTCACCTTCTGTCCTAGCCAGCTGTTATAATAACTCACCTTCTGTCCTAGCCAGCTGTTATAATAACTCACCTTCTGTCCTAGTCAGTAGTTATAATAACTCACCTGTCCTAGTCAGTAGTTATAAAAACTCACCTTCTGTCCTAGTCAGTAGTTATAATAACTCACCTGTCCTAGTCAGTAGTTATAAAAACTCACCTGTCCTAGCCAGCTGTTATAATAACTCACCTTCTGTCCTAGTCAGTAGTTATAATAACTCACCTTCTGTCCTAGTCAGTAGTTATAATAACTCACCTTCTGTCCTAGTCAGTAGTTATAATAACTCACCTTCTGTCCTAGTCAGTAGTTATAATAACTCACCTTCTGTCCTAGTCAGTAGTTATAAAAACTCACCTGTCCTAGTCAGTAGTTATAAAAACTCACCTGTCCTAGTCAGTAGTTATAAAAACTCACCTGTCCTAGTCAGTAGTTATAATAACTCACCTTCTGTCCTAGTCAGTAGTTATAAAAACTCACCTGTCCTAGTCAGTAGTTATAAAAACTCACCTTCTGTCCTAGTCAGTAGTTATAATAACTCACCTTCTGTCCTAGTCAGTAGTTATAATAACTCACCTTCTGTCCTAGTCAGTAGTTATAAAAACTCACCTGTCCTAGTCAGTAGTTATAAAAACTCACCTGTCCTAGCCAGCTGTTATAATAACTCACCTTCTGTCCTAGTCAGTAGTTATAATAACTCACCTTCTGTCCTAGTCAGTAGTTATAAAAACTCACCTGTCCTAGCCAGCTGTTATAATAACTCACCTTCTGTCCTAGTCAGTAGTTATAATAACTCACCTTCTGTCCTAGTCAGTAGTTATAATAACTCACCTTCTGTCCTAGTCAGTAGTTATAATAACTCACCTTCTGTCCTAGTCAGTAGTTATAATAACTCACCTTCTGTCCTAGTCAGTAGTTATAAAAACTCACCTGTCCTAGTCAGTAGTTATAAAAACTCACCTGTCCTAGTCAGTAGTTATAAAAACTCACCTGTCCTAGTCAGTAGTTATAATAACTCACCTTCTGTCCTAGTCAGTAGTTATAAAAACTCACCTGTCCTAGTCAGTAGTTATAAAAACTCACCTGTCCTAGTCAGTAGTTATAATAACTCACCTTCTGTCCTAGTCAGTAGTTATAAAAACTCACCTGTCCTAGTCAGTAGTTATAAAAACTCACCTGTCCTAGTCAGTAGTTATAATAACTCACCTTCTGTCCTAGTCAGTAGTTATAAAAACTCACCTGTCCTAGTCAGTAGTTATAAAAACTCACCTGTCCTAGTCAGTAGTTATAATAACTCACCTTCTGTCCTAGTCAGTAGTTATAAAAACTCACCTGTCCTAGTCAGTAGTTATAAAAACTCACCTGTCCTAGTCAGTAGTTATAAAAACTCACCTGTCCTAGTCAGTAGTTATAAAAACTCACCTTCTGTCCTAGTCAGTAGTTATAAAAACTCACCTGTCCTAGTCAGTAGTTATAAAAACTCACCTTCTGTCCTAGTCAGTAGTTATAAAAACTCACCTTCTGTCCTAGTCAGTAGTTATAAAAACTCACCTGTCCTAGTCAGTAGTTATAAAAACTCACCTTCTGTCCTAGTCAGTAGTTATAATAACTCACCTTCTGTCCTAGCCAGCTGTTATAATAACTCACCTTCTGTCCTAGCCAGCTGTTATAATAACTTACCTTCTGTCCTAGTCAGTAGTTATAATAACTCACCTGTCCTAGTCAGTAGTTATAAAAACTCACCTGTCCTAGTCAGTAGTTATAAAAACTCACCTGTCCTAGCCAGCTGTTATAATAACTCACCTTCTGTCCTAGTCAGTAGTTATAATAACTCACCTTCTGTCCTAGTCAGTAGTTATAATAACTCACCTTCTGTCCTAGTCAGTAGTTATAATAACTCACCTTCTGTCCTAGTCAGTAGTTATAATAACTCACCTTCTGTCCTAGTCAGTAGTTATAAAAACTCACCTGTCCTAGTCAGTAGTTATAAAAACTCACCTGTCCTAGTCAGTAGTTATAAAAACTCACCTGTCCTAGTCAGTAGTTATAATAACTCACCTTCTGTCCTAGTCAGTAGTTATAAAAACTCACCTGTCCTAGTCAGTAGTTATAAAAACTCACCTTCTGTCCTAGTCAGTAGTTATAATAACTCACCTTCTGTCCTAGTCAGTAGTTATAATAACTCACCTTCTGTCCTAGTCAGTAGTTATAATAACTCACCTTCTGTCCTAGCCAGCTGTTATAATAACTCACCTTCTGTCCTAGTCAGTAGTTATAATAACTCACCTTCTGTCCTAGTCAGTAGTTATAATAACTCACCTTCTGTCCTAGTCAGTAGTTATAATAACTCACCTTCTGTCCTAGCCAGCTGTTATAATAACTCACCTTCTGTCCTAGCCAGCTGTTATAATAACTCACCTTCTGTCCTAGTCAGTAGTTATAATAACTCACCTGTCCTAGTCAGTAGTTATAAAAACTCACCTTCTGTCCTAGTCAGTAGTTATAATAACTCACCTGTCCTAGTCAGTAGTTATAAAAACTCACCTGTCCTAGCCAGCTGTTATAATAACTCACCTTCTGTCCTAGTCAGTAGTTATAATAACTCACCTTCTGTCCTAGTCAGTAGTTATAATAACTCACCTTCTGTCCTAGTCAGTAGTTATAATAACTCACCTTCTGTCCTAGTCAGTAGTTATAATAACTCACCTTCTGTCCTAGTCAGTAGTTATAAAAACTCACCTGTCCTAGTCAGTAGTTATAAAAACTCACCTGTCCTAGTCAGTAGTTATAAAAACTCACTTGTCCTAGTCAGTAGTTATAATAACTCACCTTCTGTCCTAGTCAGTAGTTATAAAAACTCACCTGTCCTAGTCAGTAGTTATAAAAACTCACCTTCTGTCCTAGTCAGTAGTTATAATAACTCACCTTCTGTCCTAGTCAGTAGTTATAATAACTCACCTTCTGTCCTAGTCAGTAGTTATAAAAACTCACCTGTCCTAGTCAGTAGTTATAAAAACTCACCTGTCCTAGCCAGCTGTTATAATAACTCACCTTCTGTCCTAGTCAGTAGTTATAATAACTCACCTTCTGTCCTAGTCAGTAGTTATAAAAACTCACCTGTCCTAGCCAGCTGTTATAATAACTCACCTTCTGTCCTAGTCAGTAGTTATAATAACTCACCTTCTGTCCTAGTCAGTAGTTATAATAACTCACCTTCTGTCCTAGTCAGTAGTTATAATAACTCACCTTCTGTCCTAGTCAGTAGTTATAATAACTCACCTTCTGTCCTAGTCAGTAGTTATAAAAACTCACCTGTCCTAGTCAGTAGTTATAAAAACTCACCTGTCCTAGTCAGTAGTTATAAAAACTCACCTGTCCTAGTCAGTAGTTATAATAACTCACCTTCTGTCCTAGTCAGTAGTTATAAAAACTCACCTGTCCTAGTCAGTAGTTATAAAAACTCACCTGTCCTAGTCAGTAGTTATAATAACTCACCTTCTGTCCTAGTCAGTAGTTATAAAAACTCACCTGTCCTAGTCAGTAGTTATAAAAACTCACCTGTCCTAGTCAGTAGTTATAATAACTCACCTTCTGTCCTAGTCAGTAGTTATAAAAACTCACCTGTCCTAGTCAGTAGTTATAAAAACTCACCTGTCCTAGTCAGTAGTTATAAAAACTCACCTGTCCTAGTCAGTAGTTATAAAAACTCACCTGTCCTAGTCAGTAGTTATAAAAACTCACCTGTCCTAGTCAGTAGTTATAAAAACTCACCTGTCCTAGTCAGTAGTTATAAAAACTCACCTGTCCTTGTCGGCTGTTATAAAAACTCACCTGTCCTTGTCGGCTGTTATAAAAACTCACCTGTCCTTGGTGGCAGTTATAAAAACTCACCTGTCCTTGTCGGCTGTTATAAAAACTCATCTGTCCTTGTCGGCAGTTATAATAACATAACTTCTGTCTTAACTAGCAGCTATAATAACTTACATTCTGTTCTGGTCAGTTGTTATAATAACTCGCCATTCACCGTAGTCAACTGTTATAATAACTTACAATGTACTAATTGTTATTTTAAGACCCTTTTTGTGGTGTTATTATTTAAGCTCCTATAGACTCAACATTTCAAAGAAGACTTTACCGAGATGTGAAGACATACAGTCACAACAGCCTGGGACAGAAAGAGTAACTGACCAAGCTGTCAAGATTTTCACCACTCACTGTTTGCTTTATGTGATAAACAGAGAAGAGTCGAATAGATTAGGTAACATTTATAGGTGGTAGTAACATTAGCAGTAGTAGCAGCAAGAACAGTTTTAAAACTGAAGTCTGTATCCTCCAATGAGGCATAGGCCCTCAGCCTATCCAAACCAAGCCCTCCTATCTGTTGCCATCTCCTGCAGCTCTCTATGTCTCTCCCCCCCCCCCCCCCCCCCCCTCCATGTCACCCCTCTCTGTCTCTAATTCCCATCTCCTCCTGTTTTTGTTTCGCATATTCCAAAAATTGTGAATCTTCAGTAGCGGTAGTAAATTACACACACAAACAGAGCGTGCACAGTCATTAGAAGGTCTCTGAAAATCAGAAGCAGTCTCCTACTGAGGTAAATGTTTTATTTACTAACTAGCTGACCCTGCCCGGCTTCGCCCAGACCCTGGTGGGGAGCATCTCATTTAATTCATATAAGTAGTCATATAAGTTCTCGTTCCCGTTACCGACTGACTGTCTGTCTGTCTGTCTGTCTGTCTGACCCGGCCCGGCATCGCCCAGCTCCTGGTGTGAAGCATCTCATTTAATTTATATAAGTAGTCATATAAGTTCCTGTTCCCGACTGTCTATCTGTCTGTCTGTCTGTCTATCTGTCTGCCTGACCCTGTCCGGCTTCGCCCAGTCCCTGGTGGGGAGCATCTCATTTAATTCATATAAGTAGTCATATAAGTTCTCATTAAATTCATACAACAAAAAAAGTAACTTAAAAGAATGTCCTTCCACACACCATCCATTATTTTTAATGAAAACTCTTTCTAATCACCTGCATGACTACAGTAACTTCTTAAGCAAAAAAAGATGAGTTACAATGTTATGCATTGTGCATTATTTTTATGAAAACTTTGAAAATGCCTTATAGATTGTATCATTATTTATTATAACTCATATGCCGGTACATAACTATGGACAAAGAGTTTATAAATCTTTGAAAACGATGCCACAATATGACTATAAGTTATACAGAAAAGTTATGCCCCTTGAAATAACTTTTACAGAGTTAGGTCCCCTGAGATATATGAAATTATGATGGAAAATGAAAAATGAAATAATACTGAGTAAGCAGGCGATTTCACACTAACAAAATATCACAGTTGGCAGCGCTGAATTGAAAGGAAGGCGTGTAGAAAATTTCATCTCAATCGGATGGGCCGTTCGTGAACGTATAAAGGACATACATAGATACATACATAGATACAGACAGACGATCCTAATCTTATATATAAATTAGGATCTCCGTCTGTCTGTCTGTCTGTCTGTCTGTATGTCCGTCTGTCCTTTGTGCGCTCGCGAACGGCCCATCCGATTGAGATGAAATTTTCTACACGCCTTTCTTTCATTCCAGTGCAGCCCACTGTCATATTTTTTTAGTGTGAAATCGCATGCTTACCCAGTATTATTTCATTTTTCACTTTTCATCATAATTTAATATATCTCAGGGGACCTAACTCTATAAAAGTTATTTCAAGGGGCATAACTTTTCTGTATAACTTATAGTCATATTGTGGCATCGTTTTCAAAGATTTATAAACTCTTTGTCCATAGTTATGTACCGGCATATGAGTTATAATAAATAATGATACAATCTGTAAGGCATTTTCAAAGTTTTCATAAAAATAATGCACAATGCATAACATTGTAACTCATCTTTTTTTGCTTAAGAAGTTACTGTAGTCATGCAGGTGATTAGAAAGCGTTTTCATTAAAAATAATGGATGGTGTGTAGAAGGGCATTTTTTTAAGTTACTTTTTTTGTTGTATGAATTTAATGAGACGCTACACTCCAGGAGCTGGGCGAAGTCACGCCGGGTCAGATAGATAGACAGACCCACCTTTTCGCTGCAGTTGTCTACTCCTCCTTTTCCTTCTTCTGCTGATGCTGCTGCCGCCGCTCCATTTACCCAAGTTAATTGTTGGGGGAAGATGTAAAGATCTTTCAAGTGCTCTTTCAAATGCTTTTTGTAAGTTGGTCTTCGTTTATCTAAGGTTGTTCTAACTGCAACCAATAAATGATTAGACAGACAGGCAGACAGACAGACAGAGAGGGAGGGACGGACAGACAGACAGACAGACAGACAGACAGACAGACAGACAGACAGACAGACAGATAGTCGGTAACGGGAACGGGAACTTATATGACTACTTATATGAATTAAATGAGATGCTCCCCACCAAGGACTGGGCGATGCCGGGTCAGACAGACAGACAGACAGACAGACAGACAGATAGTCGGTAACGGGAACGGGAGCTTATATGACTAATTATATGAATTAAATGAGATGCTCCCCACCAAGGACTGGGCGAAGCCGGGCCGGGTCAGCTAGTCTTATATATAAATTAGGATCTCCGTCCGTCTGTCTGTCTGTATGTCCGTATGTCCTTTATACGTTCGCAAACGGCCCATCCGATTGAGATGAAATTTTCTACACGCCTTCCTTTCATCCCAGAGCTGCCAACTGTGATATTTTGTTAGTGTGAAATCGCCTGCTTACTCAGTATTATTTCATTTTTCATTTTTCATCATAATTTCATATATTTCAGGGGACCTAACTCTGTAAAAGTTATTTCAAGGGGCATAACTTTTCTGTATAACTTATAGTCATATTGTGGCATCGTTTTCAAAGATTTATAAACTCTTTGTCCATAGTTATGTACCGGCATATGAGTTATAATAAATAATGATACAATCTGTAAGGCATTTTCAAAGTTTTCATAAAAATAATGCACATTGCATAACATTGTAACTCATCTTTTTTTGCTTAAGAAGTTACTATAGTCATGCAGGTGATTAGAAAGAGTTTTCATTAAAAATAATGGATGGTGTGTGGAAGAACGTTCTTTTAAGTTACTTTTTTTGTTGTATGAATTTAATGAAGCCGGACAGGGTCAGGCAGACAGATAGACAGACAGACAGACAGATAGACAGTCGGGAACAGGAACTTATATGACTACTTATATAAATTAAATGAGATGCTTCACACCAGGAGCTGGGCAATGCCGGGCCGGGTCAGACAGACAGACAGACAGACAGACAGACAGACAGACAGACAGACAGACAGACAGACAGACAGTCAGTCGGTAACGGGAACGAGAACTTATATGACTACTTATATGAATTAAATGAGATGCTCCCCACCAGGGTCTGGGCGAAGCCGGGCAGGGTCAGCTAGTTTATATATAAGATAAGGGTTCAGCCATACAGAATAGGTAACACATTAATTTTATTACACAATTGATAAAGTGCATTACGTCTGTGAGTAATGCGGAATAGGTAAAGAACGATGAAACTATAAACTGGTGTAGTTTTGAAGCTACTTATTATTGGCTCACTAGGGACGGGTCTCAGCAGCAATCACAGTGAAATGTCGAGCTCCAGGAATGTCTGTCCTCAGTTCATGCAAATATTTCATGTGCCTTCCATTTCTGTTCAATTTCATGAAGCTAAAAAACTGCTGATGCAACAACAATGTTTTTGTATTCCATATTTTTGCCATCTATGAATTAGTCAGTATTTATTCAATGGTCTTGCCATTTTTGAACTGGTTTTATGTACTTAGTAATCAAAGTACTTCATTTGAATAGAATCATGGTCTCCGGGAAGGTTAACCTGGTCAACAAATGCCAGCAGAAGTCGGATGTGTCGGCCTAACGGCGCAAGAACGCAGCTCTGCTGTAAACAGGCACAACGCAATCACGTCCGAAAAAAACTCCGGATGAACATAGAAGAAGAAGAAGAATCATGGTCTGTCCTGCTATTTGTAATTTGAGAGATTACGTATATGAATATGAATACCACGTAGATGACGCACCTTTGGCGAAAAAGTCAGGTCTTCCATGCTGGATGAACTTTCTTGGGAGAACGATCTGTGAGAAGCATACACATAACTGAGATCCCCTGTTTTCAGCTCTTCATCTTGGGGTATTGTCTCCAGTAGTCGGCCAGAGGAAGTTCTCATCATTGCCCCCGAACTGTCTCCAAGCTCCACCTGGTCAATTTAAACATTTAATGAATCTTTAGTTTACTACCTAAATGTTCTAATACTCGTACAGCAATGCAAAAACCAGAAGAGATGAACAGCTATTTCCCATATTTTTGATAACTGCAAATATGGGTTCATATAGACCAGGGGTCACCAAACTATGGCCCGTGGGCCAGATCCGGCCACTACATCCGGCCCACCGACGGTACTCGTACTTGCTTGATATAACGTAAGGAATACAAGACGTTGCGATACAATTTAAATGTAAATATTATGTTTAGAATAATAGGAGATCTTCACACAGAGACCTAGTGGCTGCTATGTGTCTTAAATTTACTATTTTCAATGATAAATTATTGTATCTATATTTTGTTTATTGTAATGTTTGCTTATTTCGCGCCATAACAAGTCCTTCCCCGGGTCGTGATTGCGCCGCCTGCGCGCTGACGTCACCATGGTTTCCATGGCAACACACACACACACATCTTTCCCTAACCCAGATGCATCCGGCTGTCAACACAGGTCCGATGCTCCAGAAATATTTATTTCTTTTTGCCAGTCATCCATTTGATAGGTATGCAACAAGGATTTCTTTGTTTGACAGTGACAGGTAAGTGAACTACAAGTGTGAATAGAGGCAATCAAGTAGCAAACATAGCATAAAAATGCCACAGAAGCCTCGTGTTATTACAAAAATATTATCCCCAGCTCAGAAGAATTACCTGGTCAAGGTGTTAATCGAGCTGGTCTCTAAGCCAGTGTATTTTTTAAAACCTTTCTGCTGGAGCAGATCCTTACGCAAATGTTTACATTGCCCAAGGAACTCTGTGCGATGATCCAAGAGTCTGTCCTACCTTATGTAATAAACCAGATGGTCAAAATTTTGCATTTTGGTGATTTCGGCCTGTTTTGGCGGGACCTCTGGCTGACACACGCTGAACCCAGGTTGAAAACTCTGCTCTAGGCTGTTTATTTAGGTCGGCCCTATTTATATATTTTGCAAACCTTATTATGGGATATATTTTATTACCAAAGGTACCTATAAACCTTATATGTACCTTTGGTGAACAGTAGCTTCACCAGTGACCCCTAGTCCTCTGCTTTTCTTGTTTCAATAGAAATTTAATTATGTTTCTAATTCAATGTCTTTTTCACTTTCAGATCCCGTATACTCCACCCTTCTTTATGGCTACTAAGAAAAGAAAAGTGGACGCCGAGTGTCGCGTTTTCAATGAAGAATGTGGAGTAAAGTACTTCTTTGTTAAAACAAAGGACCAGAAAACTTGTTGCATAATATGCAGCGAACGTGTTGCTGCTTTGAAAGATTACAATCTTCGGCGTCACTGTGAAACAAAACATCTATCAACATATTCAAAGTTTTCTGGAAAGTTACGCTCTGAGAAATACGAGTCCATGAAACGTGGTTTAGAACGACAAAGAAATCTCTTCACGAGAAAGAGCTGAAAATGAATCTGTCACTCGTACAAAATACAAAATAGTGCATAAGATGGCAGAATGAGAAAAACTGTTTACTGATGGCAACTTCATCAAAGAGTGTATGATGGAAGCAGCAAATGTCTTGTGTCCTGAGAAAGCCAATTTGCTTGGAACTATCACCCTTTCGGCAAGTTCCGTTGTGCGAAGAACAGAAGAACTTGGAGAAAACATAGTGCTACAGATAGGCAAGAAAACTAGAAACTGTTTGTGGTATTCTCTGGCGCTGGATGAGTCAACTGATCTCTCGAGTAAGTCACAACTTCTCACGTTCATTCGTGGTGTTAATTTTGATTTTCAGATAACGGAAGAGTTGGCATCCGTTTGCTGCATGCATGCAACAACAACTGGAAAAGACATTTTCATGGAAGAGCAAAAAGGTGTGCAGGACTATAACCTTCAGTAGCATCAGCTTCGATGTGTTACAGTTGATGGAGGGGGGAAAACATGGCTGGAGTGAGGATGGGTCTGATGGGGCAGATCAGGATTTAGCTGTAAGATTTGCAAATTCCGGGTGCCCTGTTCATCACTGCATCATACATCAGCAAGCACTCTGTTGGAAAGACTTAGATTTCTTGTGTATTGAAACCAGTCGTTTCTGTTGTGAACTTCATTCGGGGACATGCACTCAATCACCGTCAGTTCCAGGATTTTCTTGAAGAAATTGATTCTGAATTCTGTGCCTTGTCTTTTCACACATCAATGAGGCGGCTTGGCTGCAGTAAAGTCCTCTTTCGTTTTCACAAGCTACAAAACGAAATATATGTTTTTCTCACTGAAAAAGATAGAGCGGATCCACAGCTGTCAGATCCTACTTGGCTGTCAAAGTTTTCATTTTTGGTCGAGATCACATTCCACATGACTGAATTTGAAACTTCGGGGAAAGGATAACCTCGTCAGTGATCATTACAGAATCATCAAAGGATTTAGGAGAAAGCTGTCATTGTTTAAACCACAACTGGAAGAGGAAATCTTTTCTCCTGTTCACTGTTTCAAAGAGTTTTGCGCTACAATCACTGCAGATGTAAACCTCAATTTTCTGAAAAAAATTGTTCGTGACACGAAGAAGCATTTGTTGGAGAGATTTACAGATCTTGACAGAATTTAGAGTGACATTCTTCTGTTCCAGAATCCGTTTGATTGTAACCTTGATGATGTACCAGTTGAACTACAGTTGGAGCTCATTGATTTGCAAGCAAATGACTTGTTGAAAAAGAAGCACAGAGAAGGAAAACGTTTTGAGTTTTACTGCTGCTTACCCGATGTTGAGTCTCCGAAACTGAAGAAATTTGCCGCTGGCATGGCATCAGTGTTTGGAACAACTTATGTCTGTGAGCAAACATTTTCAAAAATGAAGTATGTGAAGTCAACACATCGAACGAGATTGACTGATGAACATTTGAAAGCAAGTCTCTTGATTGGATGCAGCAAGAAATGCTTACTTATAAGTTATATCACCATGTGCACTATAATGATATTTCTGGAAATTATGAAAATTTCACAAACGACAGACCTCTGAATTGATGACTACTGGACTGGATGCTGAAATCAATTGTGACACGTAACAAACTATAGTACTCATATTAAAGACACGTTGCCATGTTCATCCTGTCCTGTAGTGATGCTACCGAGATCAGTTACATGAAAGATTATGGCCGAATGGCTTTAAAATTCTGCAGGCAGCATTGTGTCACGTCTCTGGCAGAAATTATACTGGCCGCCGGAATTCATTTGTAGTTTTAAAGAGATGATGCTCCCTGTCCAAGAGTTTGCTTGCTATAATGACTTTCCCAGTTCCCAAGCCAACACGCTGGAAAGCCACTGCAATGCAAAGTCACAAACAATCTTGTGGCGTGTCGAAGGGAATCCTATGGGTGGTGGAGGGCAATGTGTGGGGGTTCTCTCTTCAACTACACAGCAATATATTTTCAGAGATGACTGAACACGGACTACTACATCGTCAATAGTACAGCCAACGACAGCCAGTTGTGTACTGCCGCTATAACAGTATTTCCCATGCCAATACTTTTTTTTTGTGTTTTGTTTTTGCATATCCTTTTTTTTTTTACAGGACATTGCTGTCAACACCATCATTTTACTGCTCTTGTTAATGTCTTGGTAAGTATATGTTCAATAGTCCTTGCTATCTGAACGACCCGCTCCCATACCAATTCGTTAAACGCATTGCAACGCGGTCTGCTGATAAATCACGAGCAGTAGTTTTGAACGCGGGTAAGCGGGCTTACGAATCGCGTCCGTAAGGCCTTAGTCACGGAGGACGGCTGTCAATGCTTAATTCATTCATTCAATAGCATGTCCTGATTGATTGATTTAGGAACCGACATCACAGCATTCGGGGCATTCCTATAAGCGCTCCGTCCCCATCCTCAGCAACCAGCGAAGCGTTCCAACACTAACAGTACCAGTAGCAATCTGACATATGTCCGTCTCGCCTTTCCTCTGAGCGTCGATCGTCGGCCAGATCCCCTCGTCACCCCTTGCTGTCTCATTCTTGCCAGACCATGGTGATCCATTTGTTCCTCCGAGGTGTACACGTGCTCCCACAAGGCCTCAACTATTTCTGCCTTATCATGCATCAATACTCCACCAAATTTTGCAGAGCCAGCCAATCTGTCCGCCTGTTCATTCCTCAGCATACCAGCATGCCCCGGAAAAAAGATCCAGACGATGCTTGTCACCCGTGACTTCCGAAGCGAAGCAAGCCACTCTGCACGAAGCTTGCCTGTCCTCACCCTACTCAGCATGCTTTCTGAGTCAGTTACAATCACGATGTGTGTATCGTATTCTCCATCCAGCGGAAAGCTGCACTGACTGCCTCCACCTCCATTCTTAAGCTAGATGTTGTGGTATCATATGCCAGGCTCTCTTGCGCCAAACGTTGACCATTAGATTTTGTCCATTTAGCATGTCTTTTGCAGTGTTTCCACCTCCTTTTGATGAAAAAGCACAAAAATCGACCCCAAAAAGCAGCAAAAAATTTTGGAAAGCACCAACGGTTTTTATTACAAATGTAACAAGGTAGCACATTATAATTTATTATTTTCACTTCATATTACAATGAAGTTTATTCCAGATCCCCCAAACCCAAATAAGAACTACTCTCGAGTAAAATAAAAAGCACTAAATTGCAATAATATTTTTTGGGAAAGCACTAAGATACGCACTGGCGGTATTCATTCAAAATGTTATAAAGTAGCACATTATAATTTATTATTATCACTGAATATTAGAATTGGCCGAGTGGCTAGAAAGCTGTTCTCTCCTTCGGGAGACCCGGGTTCGATCCCTCGGTAAGGTGTGGAATTTTTTTTTCTGTCCGGGGCAAAAAGAAAATCCTAACCTGCACAGATCGCGGCGACAGCACTAACCAGGCGGCCTTAATTCCTCAGGCTCAAAGACCCCTCTGCCCTAAACCGCAAGATACTATATCGGCAGTAAATGACAGTTTATTCCAGATCTGCCAAATCCCAGTCAGACAACTCCTCTTCAGTTTCTGTAGCTATTTCCTGCTGTGTTTGCTCCTGCGATGACGATGATGGTGATGATGACAATGACGATGATGATTGAAAGAAACGTGTATATGCCTCCTGTGATACAATTTTTCGTAGAATATCCTTAGGTAGTTTATGATCATGACAGCATTTGCCATATCTTTTCATTCCGTATCTAATAGTCAAAACAGCTGTCAAACTCTTGATGCTCAGTCTGTTCCGCAATTTTGATTTTATAACTCCCATCTGACTGAAAATACGCTCCAAGTCCACATTAGAATGAGGTAAAATGAGCACAGTTAAAGCTAAATCTGTAAGATCTTGGAAAGGATTCTCACCGGTGGCATCCCTGTATAAGGCTATTTCTGTGCACAGTCCAGGTGTGTCAGAGGTATGTGTCCACTGTATATGATGAAGTTTTCTCCACTGGAAACCCATGCTGTCTACAAACATTTTAGCAAAATTCAATATACAGGGCTTCATTGGCTGTAGACATTCACTTCCACTAAGACATGACATGGACTGCAACACTCGAACGTTATCTGGCAAACGTAAACGCAGCTGTGTCAACAGCTCTCTATTAAACACTATGCACTTTCCATGAATTTCTTTCTCATCAGGAAACTTGTAGCCTGTTATTTCTTTCTCAAACTCATAATCTAGATTGGAATTAGGATCTAAATAATCTTGAATAGCATCACTTTCTGTTATTTTTTTCCCAGGAATAACAATCTTTGAACTGATAGAATCAGTGAGTTGGACAAGATCGCTGAGTAGTTTTGTTGGATCCTTGTCGCGAAATGCCGCGTTAACATGCCAGAATATTTTCTCGGTCTCCAAAATTGAGAGGCCAATTTGAGAAAGAATGAATTAATCACACTGCTCCAATGCTATCTAGTCATGAGGTAAGATTATTCACAAAAAGCCTCTAGCCATGACGTAAGCTTGCAGATGGCAAGTAAAATGGGCTGCTTGAGACGGACACAACTAGATAATTAGTCTACACCTTGGAAAACTGCTGACCCAGATGGGCTATGACACCACAGACACATTGGCACCTTCTCGCCCAGGTATCCCTGGCTAAATCAACAATGAACTGGGCCGGTGACTGAATAAAGGCAATTACCTGTAGCCAAGTCGAGAATGTCAGAGATAGTGAAATAAAACCATCCAGGCTTGAACCACATATTGACCCAGGGGGAGATAATAGCCATAGGGCGGTAAACAATGCCAAGGACAGCTGACCACACAGAGTGGCCTAGGGGCAATTAACCCCATGACAGGGTGGGAACTGAAATTGCACAGACTGACTGAATCAGTAGTGTGAAACCGACATTGTAATACCAGCCCAACATTTGAACAGAATTAATTACCTGTACGTCGGGCATGAGTACCTAAATCCAGACAGAAAGGTGCCAAGGAGATAATACTGTCTGCTTGACTCAGCTTAAATAAGGGTCCCTAGCCTGTTTCATGTCAGAAAATGTTGGACTTCAAAACAGGTGAGGCAACCAGCTCAATGGTTGTAGTCATATGAATGATTCTGATGTTGCTAGATTTCACTAGGAAAGTTATTTCTTAGTAACTATCTAAGTCTTTTAGATGTATGTGCTGATTTCCAGTCTATATCTGAGCTAGGTTATCGCAACTATCATTGTCGTAGGTTACTGGAGTGTGCACTATTATTCTTCAGTTCTGTGTACAATATCATATTTAAGGGTTGTTCTTACTATACAAGTTGTTCTTACTATACCTTTTATGAGGCAGACTTTTGACTTTCATTTATCATGTTAGATGTCTGTTACTCTATGGACCCTATTAGTTTCTCAGTCGTTGTAGATAATCATGTTACTACAACTTGTTTGCATTTCATACTATGTATGTAGGAATAATTTCATATGCCTAATGTTTAAGTAGATGTTGGATGTAGGTATTTGTAACTTCATATGAATATACGATGCTAGGACTATGCTTCGTACATATTCTTTTTGTGTATATACGTCTCATTTCGTATACAAACAAACTAACTAGTGCATTATGGTATTATGATAAAGTATTATAATATGTCTAGTTTAATTAATATATTTTATGGGTATTTCATGTTTGGTATATTGATTTGTCCTATGCAAACCTACCAATATGAAGTGTTATGCTATTGTGTGCGCATTGGCACATTGGCCATCGATTGTGTTGGAAGCAGAGGTGTAATGGTACAGACATTACCCACAATTGGTATAGGGTATATGGTGCTAAACCTTTTCAGTGTATGGTGGGCGTGCGTTCACGGTAATTCACGAAAACCTGGCACAGGTACTGGTCACGGCTTGTAAGCCCGGATGATTAGGTACTATTATGATACCATTACCGCCCCTGTGAGCTGCTAAACCAACTTTGGACGGAGCGGCTGTACGACAAAGAATTTCTGTATTAGCGACATGGACATGGGGCGGCAGAAATGTAATAATTACAGGCGTGTGAGACAATTGAAAAGCCCGTCCCCGACTAAGACAGTAGGAGAGAGATATGGAGGGAGAAGGAGGATGGTGAACGCAGTAGAGCTGGAAGATAAACTTGGCCAGACCGGTCATTGTATATGTGTTTACTAGAATATGTTTTATTTAGGATTGCACTGATGTAGAACTAGATATAACACATTCTTGACTTTCTTTCAAGCTCTCACAAAGAACGCCTATGTTTAAGATCTCAAGAACGAGTGACGACTAGATTGTGCCAGGACTGACAGGAGTCAGAATACCAGCTGTCAAAGACTCAGTTATATAGGAATGAAGACCACCCTGAATGAGTGGTCTACCTCAAGTAGATGAGAGGTAACCCAGTGCCCCTACATGAGGGCAGGGTAGGTGTAGGTGGTGAATAGAAAGGGGAACTATCAAACAGTTCTCTCATGAGACACGGAGGTGTCAACCAGAGAGTAAGCACTCTGGTCATGGCGTAATCACGCCAGCGTGACAGATACAGAGAACTAGACTCAAGAGAGACCACGACTCCAAGCGTGCTGAGTCATGCAGCACGCAGAAGCCAAAGTACGCACAAGGTCACTCCGCGTACCGTGTAATCAGCACGCGGAGATTTCCTCAGACAGGGGACAGACTTCGTAGGGAGCGCATCGCTTTGCGTCGATGCGTATTCTTTAGCCAGTAGATAGAATTAGCAATAGGGTTAGGAACGACTAGTGATAGGCAATTCTGTGGTGTATTCATGTGTGATTTATTAGCTACCGTTTTTGTGCATTGATGTAATGTAAAGAGCCTGTGGCAATAAAATGTATAATCAATACCTCTCGTACGACTGACAAATCTTTTTGTGTGGTGCGAGAGAAGTTATCCCGTAATGCCTGAAGCATCGGTTGCTGACAGGCTAGGATAAAGTGGTGTCAGAAGTGTAGCTTGGACAATTGTTCAAGCTAAAACACTCACCCACGGCTCTAAAATAATATTACGGCTAGATAATCACAGGGTTTAGTTTATGTTAGTGACAATGGCGTGTGCAGACAGAACAAAGTGCGAGCTGTGCCCATCGTGACCAAGTTATGTTTATTTATGCTTATTAGAATATTTTGTGCTTATGAACATGTTTTCTTCTGATTTGTAAGTATTATTATTATTGTTTTGTATCATTTATTTCTACAATTACTTATTTATTTACTACTATTTGTCAAATATGATTCACGGCGGAGCGATACACAAAAATGAGCCGAGAACAATATTGATTTTTCCAATCTAAAAATAGCGCTGCGCGGGTGACGTATCGCGACTGACAAACAGCTGCGTTACGCCATTTGCAATCAGCGACTGATTGTTGACAAATCGCAAAGCGGCTGCTCGCCTGAATCGTTGACTTATATCAAATATTATTTGTTTATATTAGTTATGTATTGAATATATTTATTTATTTGAACATTATTATTACTTTTATATTTATTTCAAAGCATTTATTTATTTATTTGAAGATTGTTTCTATTTGTTACCGTCACGATGGCACTACTTTTGCTATGCAAATAAGACTCAGTCTGCACATCACTCCCATAAATTAAACGACATAGTTAGGGAAGGCAGAAGACGTTAGAACACGACAGGACATTGACATTTATTATTAATTAAATTACATTGTTTTGTCCGGGGGCATGTGATTGTACCAAATTGTCTAAAGTCATATGTCGTTTACAAATTGTTAATGCTCTTGTAAACCAGATGTAACAAGAGCTGTGTATGAGAATCACTCACGCTGTTTGTCGAAGTACCGAACGATTAGACCTGAGATGCCGAACGATTGTACCTGATTTTCTGGAATGTAAAGATGAGTATACCCAAACTATTTTTAATGCAATATGATTAATAATGCATCTCTTTTTCAGGGTGTGATCTATTAGTACATTTTTTGTGATCGATTTTTCAAGGTCAACCTAAGGGTGTATTGTTATACACAGAGATTTAAAAACATAACATATCTAATAAACCAAAGTAAAGATTTAGGTGCCTGTCAAGACTAGCTAAGTAACCAACAACATGGCAACTTTAGCTGAGTTCATAAAAGCAGGCAAAGAATTAGAATACACAGGAAAGGAATTAGAGCAATATGCTGATCAAAAATTTAGAGAAGCAAAAGATGCTGAGAGAGATGAACGTGCACGAGAAAGACAACATCAAAAGGAGATTGTAGAACTAGCTGAAATAACTAAACAGAAGGAATTAGAAATAAAACACAAAGAGGCACAATTAGCTGAAGAAACTAAACAGAAACAGTTAGATCAAGATAAGGAGATTAAGCAGAAACAGTTAGATCAAGATAAGGAGATTAAGCAGAAACAGTTAGATCAAGATAAGGAGATTAAGCAAAAACAAGTAGATCAAGATAAGGAAATTAAACAAAAGGAATTAGAATTAAAGCAAAAACAATTAGAACAAGATAAGGAGATTAAGCAAAAACAACTAGATCAGGAGAAAGAATTAAAACAAAAAGACTTAGAAGTAAAGCAAAGAGAGATAGACGAAATGGCAAGAGTGAAAGAAAAACAAATACAGACTGAATCAGAGACACAGTTAAAGATGAAAGGTATGGAAGTAGACTCACACTTAGACATTTCCATTACAAAACTAAAGAGTCAACAAGAAGAGAATAAATTTAATAAATACAAAATTATTATTAAGCCATTCTGTAAAGAAGATTCAATATCAGCTTGGACAGAAAATGTAGAATATCAGCTGAAATACCACCAAGTACCAATTGATATGTGGGCCATGATTTACATGAAGAACCTCAGTGGTGAGCCCCTTAAAGTTATAGAATCTATACCAACTGATCTTAGATCTAACTATCAATACATCCACGATAGGATAATGCAACATTTCTTACTTGATGCCCCTGGGTATCAAGTGCAATTTTCAAATTTAAAACCAAAACCAAGTGAGACTTTCATTGATTATGTCTCGAATGTCCAAAGCGTACTAAATAGATGGCTTAACGCAGCAAATATAGGAAAGGACTTTGAAAAACTTAAAAATTTAATAGCCATGGATAAAGTCATATCCACAATACCATCTCCTTTCGCTAAATTCCTACAGCAGTCAGACATAGAAACCATAGAACAATTTGAGAAGAAAGGCTCAGCATATTTTTCCTCAAATAGGGATATTTTTAAAACATCTAATATTGACTCTGAAATAGTCTCTTTTGTTAAGGACCAACCAAAAAGCTATCGTAGCAGTAAAAAACCATTTCAGAGAGTCGACAAGAAAGATCAGAAAGTGTCAAAATGTGTATATTGCCAACTTTTTCATGACACTTACTCTATGTGCGATAAATCACCAAACTATCCGACACATCTTGAGATGGTCATTAAGAAACAACAAAACAAGAGAACTGCATACAGGCGTGCAATCAAATGCTTCTTCTGTTCTAGCTACGGCCATTATTCTAATAAATGCCTGGGCCGCCAAAGAATGAAGGCCAACAATGCAATTTTGATTGATACATCTTCTGATAGTGGGAGTGAGATTGAGTGTGAGGTCGAGAATGAATTACCTGTTAACCAATCTGAAGATGTGTGTTGTGTAAACGATATATTAAGCTTTGACAGTTGTGAACGATGTCACCAATTTCATGCAGACGGAAAATTAGAATGTGGACATACAGTACCATTCTCAACTGAGAGTGTAAATGCAGCATTAGCCTCCAGAGGCAATTTGGTGTTCCACAATGCAATGGTCAACGACAGACCATGCCAATGTTTGCTGGACAGCGGCAGCACCCTTATTGGTCTTAGAAAGGAACTGGTGAATCCAAATGATTATACAGGTGACTCAGTCAAGTGCCGAACCTTTTCGGGTAACATTGAAATTTACCCTTTGGCTAAAGCCTGTATTAACACTCCTTTCCTTTCTGGTACCTTTACATGTGCGATATTAGATAACCCTTGCACTGATTTAATTTTGGGATGCTTACCCCAATTGAAACATTGCACTAACGAAGAAATAGTTGCATGGGAAAACTTAAATGCAGCTAATGCAACAACTAGAGCAGATACTATTAAACATCAAGACACACTACAGGATGAAAGACTACTGTTGCTATCACCAACTAGCACGGATGATACTACCAGGCAAAAGTTCATAGACCAGCAAAAAGCTGATCCTAGTGTGGCTCCATATCTAAAGCTCTTAAAAGAAAAAGCCAAAATAACAAAAAACGCATCATGGTTCTTTAGGCTTAGTAATGGTATTCTTACTCGTTATTACACAACTGGTAACCATGAGATTCAGCAAACGGTGTTACCTGTACAAAATCGCCAAACTGTGCTAAAGATTGCACACGAGTCGCCGTTTGCTGGTCATCTTGCATACGACAAAACCAGGGCCAGAATTCAGGCTCATTTTTATTGGCCAGGTTTTTGTAATGATATAAAACAATTTTGTCGTTCATGTAATGTCTGTCAACAACTAGTACGTAAGGGTAAACATCCTACAGCTGAAGTGCGACCTTCAACACTGGCCTCTAGGCCATTTGAGAGTGTAGCGGTAGATATTGTTGGACCCCTAAACCAGGTGTCCAGCAAAGGAAATCGCTTCATCTTGACGATGGTAGACCTATGTTCAAGGTGGGTTGAGGCAGTAGCTTTGAAATACATCACCTCCAAAGACGTTGCCAATGTATTTCTACATTTGTTCTCACGATTCGGATTTCCACGTACCATCTTATCCGACCGTGGAACCCAATTCTTATCGACTGCAACGCAAGCCCTTACTAAAATGTTAGGGATTAAACAGCATTTTACAACAGCTTATCATCCAGCCAGCAATGGAATAGTAGAAAAAATTAACGGAGACCTAACACATATGTTGGCTAAGGTGACAGCAGAAAACCCAGCTGACTGGGATACACTGTTACCAACAGTGCTGTTCGCCTATCGGGAGATTCCCCATTCAAGCACGGGTTTCTCACCGTTTGAATTAGTATACGGGGCTAACCCACGTAGACCCCTAACAATTTTCCATCAGGTAGTAACTAATTCGGTGGAAATTCCAACCCCGAAAACACCTTATGAGATGGTAACAGAAACACGAGATAAGATTATGAAATCGTGTATTATAGCCAAGGCAGCTTTGGAGAGGAAGGGTCAAATCTACCGCCAATATGCAAATAAAGGTGCGAGAACTATTAATCTTGAACCAGATCAAGACATACTGCTTTTACTTCCAGACAAACGGAATTTATTATTGACTTCATGGCAAGGGCCATTCAAAGTGGTACGAAAAGTTTCGGATGTCGATTATGAAATATCGATAAACGGACACTTAAAGATATTTCATATCAACATGTTGAAACCTTACTTTTCACGACAAGAGACAGAAGTAGAGACAGACGAACACAATGCACCCACACCTATGGATGAGACGACAGGCATACATAACGCAACTACACTAGTTAGCGAGACTGGCAAAGCCGACAATATGCATACACCTAGCGAGCATACAGAAAACGCACTTAGCACCACCACTGTACTGAATCAGGTAGACGACGACGGAATGGAACTACCTGTTCCTGTTGTAGACAAGACTGCGACATTGGATTCTATACGGTTAGAACAGGGACTGACAGACGAGCAACGACGACAGACAATAGAACTAATAACAGAGTATAAGGACTTATTTTCCGACATTCCAGGTAGGACAGACAGGATGGAGTGCTCGATCCTTCTTTCGAACACTAAGCCTATCAAATGCAGGCCGTACTCTATCCCACTTAGCTATAGAGAAAGTCTAAATAAGGAAATTCTTAATTTAGAAGCTAGTGGAATCATTCAAAAATCTACATCTGAGTACTCCTTTCCAATCGTCTTGGTCAAGAAAAAAGACTCCACAATTCGTCTTTGTGTGGACTATAGAAAACTCAACAATGTCACTAAGATCGACGCAGAACCAATTCCATCCTGCGAAGATCTTATCCTTGATATGTCCACCTCCAAAATCTTCTCTAAATTAGATCTTACTAAGGGATATTGGCAGGTCCCTATGCAGACTCAATCTATCCATCTTACTGCATTCTCAACACCTTTAGGTCTTTACGAGTGGCGGTTTCTTCCTTTTGGACTTCGTAACGCTCCTGCCACTTTCGTACGCTTAACTAGAGATTTACTACATGGAGTGACGAATACTGTGACATATATAGATGATATTTGTGTCCATACAGAGGACTGGACAACACACTTACTGAAACTCAGACATGTCTTCGATAGGTTGCGACTCTTCGGTCTCACGGTCAAACCGAGCAAAGTCGAATTGGGCCTACAAGAAATTGATTTTTTAGGTCATGTCATTTCACATGGACAACTGAAAACTGACAATAGAATTATTACTAAAATTATGAACCTGACCATGCCTACAACAAAAAAAAGCAGGTCAGGAGTCTTTTGGGTTTAGTAAATTATTATAGTAAGTTCATACCGAACTTAGCTGAAATTACAAGTGTATTTTCAAATGTTTTAAAAGCATCAGTAAAATTAGATGTCAAAGATGCATTATTAATTTCTGCATTGTCAAAATTGAAAATCCTATTTAGTAATGTACTAATCCTCCGTTTGCCTAATCCTAGGCTCGTTTATTATCTTAGGACAGATGCCAGCAGGATTTCCATCGCTGCAGTACTAGGCCAGTTTTATGATGGCATCTTCCATCCAATTTGCTACGTGAGCCGCAAGATCACACCTGCTGAGTCCAGATATTCCATATCAGAGTTGGAAGGCCTAAGCGTCATCTATTCGGTGAGGAAGTTGCATCGATTTCTAGCGGGTAATCACTTCGTTGTCCAGACCGATAACTCCCCTATCACGGTCATACAAAGTGGGGTGCATCGCAACGACCGCATCTACAGGTGGTCACTAATATTACAGAATTATACTTTTAGTATAGAGCATATTAAGGGTAGGGATAACATTCTTGCTGATACCCTTAGTCGACCATCTGAGGTAGAAATACCTGATATTCCACATGAAAAGGTAGTGTAGGAAATGTTAACTTAGTACACTTAAAATATCCTGTGTAAAATATCCTATGTAATACATAGACATCAGGATCAGGACTGTGAGCTAAGAACAGTGAACTACCATGTGTCCGTAGTCAGGAGAATAAGAACTGTGCTCCAAGAACAAGTTGATCACCGTGTGTACATAGACAGCTCGTTACTTACTATGCTCCATTTGTGTGCCGGTGAATCACCTGTGTTAAAGTGGAAGAACAGTGTCAGAACAATGCATAAAGAACAGACACGAATATACTTGTCTACGACACCAGCGGACTCTGCGAGTGGAAGAATACCCATAAGACACAAGTATGACTGTGTAGTGTATTTAAGATACCCAGGACAATTGTATATATATAAACTATGCCAACGAAAGCAATTTCTGTACGTTATGGCAACCACTAACCTGAGGTAAATAAATACCATGTATATATATTTAGTTAATGTGATATGTATTATAACAGATTTTAATTTACTGATAAATTATAGTTAGAGTAGTTACTTTAATATAGATTTAGATTAGATTTAGGGAATATAATAGATTTTTGTGTAGCTTAGATAAAGCATCAATTTACCCACTTACTTACCATAAAAGTAGATTAGGATAGTACGTTACATTTAATTACAGCTAATTAAAGACTAGGATTAAAAGTTTAGATAGCAACAGCATCATTTAGGTTAGATAGCAACAGCACCATTTAGTTTAGATAACAACAACACCATTTAGTTTAAGATAGGAACAGTACCATTTAGTTCATTTCATTTCACTTGATTTCATTCCATCTTAATCAACATTTTAACAACCTCATCATTAAATTAGTATAGGATAAAAGTATTGTACATTTAACATACATCATTTACACCAGATATAGTAAAAATATCAATCATATTTCTTTTCATTGAAACATTAAAACTTATAATTTTGTTACACTTCACATTTCCCATTTCAGAAAGGTACATAACTCATCTCACATCATTGTCATTTTTCTTTAGATAATTAGATTACTTCCCTTAAATTAGATTAATTGTGGACAACAAATTAGGATATAAATATTTATAGAAGTAGTAGTAGTATTTCAGGAGAATATAGTGTTTAATAACATCAGGGTATAAAGATATCAACCCTATTTCATCCATGTAAATATTTTGTAAATATATGACTCGTGCAGTAAGTTACGCACAGTCATTAAGCTCAACTCTTTTCAAACTGAGCCAAACTTGTACAGTGTCACTTCAAGGTTTTTAAAAAATAGAATGAAAGATGTGTGACAAAAATATGAAAGTGAGAGAATAGGAGGATAAAAGATGTGTGACAGAAGTGTAAAAGTGAGAGAAAATGGAAAATATACAAGAGAGAGTGAGGACGACTAGCGGATTTTTTCTGCCGCCCAACGCGACTTTTTATTATTTGTCTGCGTCAAGCGTTTGCTTTCAATGTTGAAATGTGCCGTCTTCAATGTGTTACATGCAGTTTAGTGTAGACCTTAGAAAAAGTATTCTAAGTCTCATATGACGGGAACGTAGTCACGAATTAGTGTTATACACTTGTGTGTGGCCACATTTAACCGAATTATGGCACTTGAAAACTATCTTACTTACATATTATAGACAGACACACATGTTAGAAGGTAAAGTATATTATTAGGTAGATCCAAACACGCAAACAACCAGAAAAACAAACATATAAATAACATACATTTTTTAGAACAAAGGGAGATAACTCCGGGTCAGGGGACACAATAGACAACGAAACACTAACTTAACAGTGGAAGATAACTTTACACGCGGAAGCGAGATAGGTAAAGCCTGTCGCACACAACTTGTGCAATGGTTGTTTAATATTATATGGGGGACATGAAGCAATTCATGTGTTGACCCTAAGAAAGTCAACTTTGTATGGGTAGTGAGTTAATTTGCTATTTGAGGGCAGGTCTTATAAGACAATGGTACGGTTCAGACAAACCTCTAATTAATATAATATTGCGATTGAGAAGAGGGCTCACGCCAACCAGACAAGTTTGTGGCGATCACCAGTAGCCAAGTAAAGTGAGACTACATTGTGACAATAGTCAGTAGAAGTCTATTGAGTTACCCAGAACCAAGTTAGTCTTTGACAAAAATTAGATACACTAATTTTTTTAGAAACCTCTTGCGTCACAACCATAAGTCAAAGTTTGTAACGCAACACAGGAGGGGAGGGTGTGTGTCAAAGACTCAGTTATATAGGAATGAAGACCACCCTGAATGAGTGGTCTACCTCAAGTAGATGAGAGGTAACCCAGTGCCCCTACATGAGGGCAGGGTAGGTGTAGGTGGTGAATAGAAAGGGGAACTATCAAACAGTTCTCTCATGAGACACGGAGGTGTCAACCAGAGAGTAAGCACTCTGGTCACGGCGTAATCACGCCAGCGTGACAGATACAGAGAACTAGACTCAAGAGAGACCACGACTCCAAGCATGCTGAGTCATGCAGCACGCAGAAGCCGAAGTACGCACAAGGTCACTCCGCGTACCGTGTAATCAGCACGCGGAGATTTCCTCAGACAGGGGACAGACTTCGTAGGGAGCGCATCGCTTAGTGTCGATGCGTATTCTTTAGCCAGTAGATAGAATTAGCAATAGGGTTAGGAACGACTAGTGATAGGCAATTCTGTGGTGTATTCATGTGTGATTTATTAGCGACCGTTTTTGTGCATTGATGTAATGTAAAGAGCCTGTGGCAATAAAATGTATAATCAATACCTCTCGTACGACTGACAAATCTTTTTGTGTGGTGCGAGAGAAGTTATCCCGTAATGCCTGAAGCATCGGTTGCTGACACCAGCAAGCTGTCTTTGTTTCTACTGGAGAGAGGGGATCAGGACCACAGATCCAGATAGTTAAAGTAACAGTAAAGTTACGTAATGTTTCTCATCACAATATGTTATATGATTTCATCATCCTCATATTGAAAACCATCAGATGTCTATGATTATGATTAGTAAATAAATGTTGTAGTATTGTAACTCATAGTTCTGTCGTTATATTTTTAATTCCAATTGTGCATACGTGTTATGTGTGTACATTGGTGGGGGTTCACTTAAACACCAAGGAAGGGAGCAGTCAGGGAGAAAAACCTGTACTGGGATAGTTGTCAAGTACATTTCAATTTAGACTTAAAAATCTATCCTAGCTAACCTTCTCTTTCCTATTCCTTGGCGAATATTCAGCACAGTTCATTTCAATTTTGTAACGAGCCACTTGGAGCTGTACGTTGGATATTCAGGGCTTAATCTATAGTTCAGCCATATAGATTTTGCAAATAGTCAGTTTCTGACTAGTTGGGGTTGCTCGCCAGTGAATAATACTTTCATCTAGGCGGTGGGCACCCCGACTTCTGACAATCCTGTATATCTGCTTCGAATTTCTTATTCACACTTTCAACTTCTCAGAGAATATGCTTGAGAAATATGAGACACACATAGTTTTTCATATCGCTAAACATAGAATGTAGAAGTTCTGCTGTATAACAGCACTCGTTGAGTCTTGCTATATCAAAATGAGTTCTGAGCTCGACCCACTGCTGCAATATTCTGACAATGGCAGACTGAATGGACATCCATCGTGTCTGGCTTAATTCAACAACCTTCCATCATTTATTGAAGCAAACAGTTCCCTGTACTTGAGTGAGAAAATCAGTTATATGTTTCTCTAATCATAAACTCTTATGTTCCTGGGCAGACAAGCAGCTGCAGCCTGTCACACTGCCAGCTGAAGGGAATGGTATACACACCCAACTAGTACCAGATGAGGAACTTCGGATTTTAATTTTGTATACACTCCATTTTTTTTACACCTGTTATGACAGATGCATTGTCAGTGGCGAGTGCAACTAGTCTTTGCAACTCAAGTCCATTCTTGTTTAAACAATCTTTTAACGCATTACATATTGCCTGGGCGTTGCAGTCACTCACTTCAACAAGTCTAAGTAAGTAACCACAAACTGTATTAAAGGGAGTTAAATTAGTTGAATATTGCGCGGTAACGTACTAAGACTGTTTTACTCCCTCGCTTAAGTTCAAATTCGTTTTTTTTTTTAGTGTTCTCAAAATGATTTTTAAAGTAAGTTTATTTAAAGTAAGTAAATTACGGAGAGAAGTCGCTAACCTCTAAGCCACGAAGCCGGCCTACACAGATGAGTCAGCACAAAATGCTGTTCGAAATGGAGGAGCGGGAGTGTACATAGAATACCCAAATAATACTAGGGACACAGCCAGAGTACCGACAGGAAAGTAATTATGATGCTGAAATTGAGGCAATCAAGATAGTAACAGAGAAATTACTAAATACCAGCAATGGTACACAACCTGTGGTGCTATTGACAGATGCAAAATCAGTACTCGAGGCGCTCCTGTCTTGGAAATTGCCAGCACTAAGGACACTACTTTCTGAACTTAGTCAGCATAAGGTCACCATACAGTGGATACCATCCCAATGTGGAGTACCCGGAAACGACAGAGATGATCAATTGGCTAAGGAAGGAGCCAAATAAGAACATCCTGATGTGCCCGTTACATACCACCAAAAGAAAATAATGATCAAATCAGTCAGAAAGCCACCAAAACCTGCTCAAGATGAATGTTGTTGTTTGTCCATCAAGAGTGATGATGACCATTCATTTCATCCAGTGGGGTTGAATGTATGGAGCCGTGAGTTCTAAGGTGGCTGATAAGGCCTATTTTGGCTCGACATGTTCTTTGACAATGAGGACAAAGAATGCTTCACGTTTCTGGAGGAGGATTTTCTGCAGTGGTTTTTCTGTTCTGTCTTTTCTTCACAGTTCTTGCAGTCCTGGTTGCCTCACAAGTGACTGCACCCTTGCGTAATGATGCACGCCATGAATTTCGGTCTCTGGCTGCAGTCCCCCAGGTGTCATGATAAATTCCAAAAGCATTCAGTGAGATTTTCAGAGTGTCTTTAAAGCGTTTCCTCTGGCCGCCTTGGGAGCGTTTACCACAACGCAACTCGCCGTAAAAAATTCGTTTAGGGAGCCTGTGATCTGGCATGCGAGTCAAGTGACCAGCCCAGCTAATTTGATTCTTCATTAGTAGAGTTTGGATACTGGGCATGGACGCTCTTTCTAGGACTTCAGTGTCTGGGATCCTGTCTTGCCATTTAATCTTCAGTAACTTCCTAAGGCGAAGATGACTACCACGCTGTGTCTTGCCATTTAATCTTCAGTAACTTCCTAAGGCGAAGATGACTACCACGCTGTGTCATTTTTCATTATAAGTCATTATTCTGCGCCTCAGAACAGGACACAATAGATTACGCAACCACATGTATACAAAATTCAAGATTGATGAAACAGCCATGTACACATGTGGACTGGCGTCGCAGACAGCAGAGCACATACTCCAAGACTGCCCAAAATATAACATATCTAGGCAAACCTTCTGGCCTAGAGAGACGATAGTGGAAGATAAACTCTATGGACCGCTGTGTGAGCTAAAGAAAACAGTTAAATTCATACAAGATACAACATTGCAGTTATAGACATATTTCAAGCGAACGAAAGAAGAAGAAGAAGAACGTCTGTATGTGTATACATAGTATGTTCATTTATAAGTATTAGACGTACCTGGCCAACAGTGAACTAGCCTCGGCCAAATTGTAGATGTGTTCAGCTGTCTCGACAGTCCATTCTCTTTCTATCGCTGAATATATTTCACAGATTTATCACGCTCAAGCGTCTAAGTGTTGAACGCATCAGGACCTTGACTCGAATTAGTTCATCAATCACAGCCATACATATAAGACGGTTGTAGTAGATTATAGCCATGTTCCCAGAGACGTTTAACCTTAGTGCCTGCAGCACAAACTTTATCAGTGATACCCAGTGGCATTTTGGAAATAAGAATTGTGGATTGAAAATTACTGAAGTCTAGCACCGAGGACAGGGAAATCTGGAAAGTCATTTCACAGGAGACATGAGTCAAGATATGACGAACCAGTTTGCCAACCCGGAGGACCAGACTCAACAGCTAAGTGGCCACTATTTACCGTCGCCAACGCTATCACCAGTCAGATCCAACGACGCAAAATTTCATGCCAGAAAAATTATGTCAGTGATTCAATAATCCCACTGAAATAGAGGAGAGGGGGACTAGAACACTATAGCTAGGATCATAACACTAGGAGAAGTTTAGATTAAAAAACGAAAATTCTACATCCCGTATTAATGTACAGGGCTGTATCCCGTGGATCACCCCTGTGTTTTACTCATTAAAATTTAAGTGGTGTACTTTTCAAATTAGGACAATCTTAGTTTTTTTAAATATTAATAATTACCTTTGGTATACGTATAGTGTGAGGAGATATGAAAGGATTGTAACATATTATATATATATATATATATATATATATATATATATATATATATATATATATATATATATATATATATATATATATATCTTTCTCCGTGTCGGTGAGAGTGAATCAGGCCTGGGGGATCAAGCTTTATACAGGCAAAGTTGCTGTAGAATCTTGGCATACAGTCTTATTCTTAGTACTGTTGGACACCATACTCTCCTGCCTGTCACTGTTAGAAGATTAGAATAGTTCTGGGACCTTCAATCATTCTAGAATTACGAGCCATTTAGGTCTCTTCTTCGTCAGTGTATAGTCTTTCTATTCTTAGGAAGTCAATCTGTATCTACTTTGGTATATTTTCTATCATCCTAGCATATGCTATGCGACACTGGACTCTTAGGTTGATACAGCCTAAAATGTCCAATGGTAACGGCAGCAGGCGTAAGAATGATCACATCGCCGATCCAGTGCTCATTGGTCTATACAAATATGGGGTTAGCACCATATATCCATGTCGCCTCAAAGCTTTTGCATATTTTACTCACTGAGACTCATTATTACAAAATATTGTCCATTAGGCTCATCTTTGGTCACGGTATAATAAGGAGGAGCGACAAGAGAGAGGACCAAACGTAAACTATATACAACAAAATGGAGATAGATAGGACTTTCGTTTAAGATAAAATACAACCACAAATGTCTCGCAAAAGAAAGTTGAAAGACCAAAGATAACATGAACCAGAATCAACAGAATCAACGTGAGGAACCTGTGGGAAAATACTTAGCAAAGCTTACCAGCCGAGCAATCCACCACTTGTGGAATTAGGTCAACTGATTGGTGTTCAGCATTAAATGTCACACTACAAGACAAGATGTAAACTCAAGTACTTAGAAACATCACCGGCGGAAGGATAGGAGAGAAGGAAAAAATGGTAATGAAATCAACCCCTATAGTTGAGATAGAGAAGTTTTAGAACACATAAGCCCCGAGAGAATGCACAAATACAAAGGTGCTTAAACAAGCAGGATGCCAGGCCAACCTAACAAGAACAAATTTCTAAACCTAGTAATGGGGCTGTCGAAAAGAAACAGTTTCATCCACCAGGCCAAACGACTCCGCAGACAAACCACTGACCTGCCTGCAGGTAATAGCTCTCTGAAAACTATTCTATAACAAACCTCGTGTAGAGAGGAACACCGACTACCAACACACATCATGGTAAAGGTGAAATAAATATCTAGCTATTAAGAACAGACCAATATACAACACAGAAAGGCAGTATAAGTTTTCTAGATGAGTCCACACAAACGGGTCGGCACAAAATTTCTGTTAGAAATGGAGGACAAGGTTGTAATACCAGGGATACAACCAGAAAGTACTGCCACACCCATGATGCAGAAATGCAGGCAATCAAGAAATGAGTAGAGAAAATTACTGAATACCAACTATGATACACCACTGTTACTACTGACTGACGCAAAATAATTACTCCTGGCATTCCAGTCCGGAATATTGTAAGTACTACGGACACCACTGTCTGAACTAGGCAACCAGCATAAGGTCTGCATATTGTGGGTACCGTCTCACTGGCGAGTGCTCAGAAACGAGAGAAATGATCAACTACCTAAGACGGGTGTTACAGAAGAAATAACAAACGGATGTACCAGTTACAAACCACAAAAAGAAAAGAATAATCAAATCAATCAGAAAGACACCAACACCAGTATAAGACGATTTCCATAATATGGACAGATCAGAACAAATCACGTACTCCAAGACTGTGCTAAATAAAAAGGCAAACCTACTTGCATTAAAAAAATATAAATCAAATTACCATGTTTAACCTTTAATAAGGTTATAATTTGAGTTATTCTTATTCTGCTGTTTTTCAGTGTATTTCTTTAGCTATTATCCCCCCTCCACCACAGTGATATGCTTGTTGTCGTTTCGGGTCCTGAGTAAGGCAAGTACTGTGGATTTACATCTGATTAACTATTGCCGACCGAGCGGCGGCCTTCAGGTGATACTGTATACCAGAGGTTCCCAAACCACGGCCCGCGGGCCACTTGTGGCCCGCCAGCTGTCAGAAAGTGTCACACGAGGCCTTGAGCAGTCAATTCTCGCAATAACCGTTATAAAAAAAAAAAAAAAAACAAGCAGCGTTCCAGACTCACCAACAGTAACATAGCTGCGCTTATGACTTTGGGCAAGACAGATTTGTGCCCAGACATTGATAAACTGACATCTGAACTTAAGTAACTGGATATGAAGAACAGTTACAATTGTAAATTAATTACATTAATAGCGATTTTCAAAACTGATGCAAAATTTAAGTTAAGAAAGTTAAGAATGATATTGCACGACTTATAATTTTATAACGTTGTGGCTCGCTTAACTACCGAAAATAGTAGATATGGCCCTCTGCTTGAAAAGCTTGGGAACTACTGCTGTATACAATTTTAACAGCCACTCACTGTGGTCATCTCTAGTACTCTCACTTTCGCGGTCATGTATGCTGTGTATATTGAATTTTTCGGTGTTATTTTGTAGCTGCAGCTGATTTCCAATTCTAGAATTACCATTGCTGCTCCAACATCTCCGATGTCATTTTTGGATTCATCATTGTCTTTTTATTTTTTAGTAAATGGTATGGGCGCCGGTAGTTCAGAAAGCAATGGCAAACTACTGAACGTAAACTTGTCAAGAGATCACAACATTTAAAAATTACAGGTGTTGACTGCAGCGTCCTATACAGGATATGCAACAAACTGTAACTGTATATATGGCAAGGATATCCTTGCATATTCTATACTGGTAAAAAAAAAAGAAAAAGAAACGCAACATTGTTTCAGTTTCAATTGCAAACTTGTACAACATTTTATTGACGATGCTGATTCGCCCACCGCAGTCGGTTCTGGCGATGCCGGTCCGTAAGTACAGGACCCCTGTAGGGTCTTCTGGCCCAAAGATCAGCGTCGTGCAGCCGGTTCCTGACCCTTTCATCTGAAATTCGTCTTGGGGAGGAATAATTAGTGCTCCAGCACCCGATAGGTGGCATTGGATAGGTCATTCCGTGTGACTGAACAATGTCTTTGACTTCGTCAATCCATTTTCTCCTCATGCGTCCTCTTGCTCTCGTAGCAGATGATCTTTGATGAAGGGCCAGTGCTGGTAGTTGATGGTGTTGCATTCTAACGAGATGGCCAAACAACTTGATCTTCTGTCTTTCAATAAATGTGGCACAAGGTGTTGATCCCACTGTCTGTCAGAGTGGTCTCGAGGTATGGTGTCCGCCGCGAGTGCTGGAGGTCCTCGGTTCAAGTCCCGGTGAGGATCGGGATATTTTTCACGTGGACTTCCAGTAATAAAATTTCCTCTGGTCTCTGGGTAGTGAGATCGGACGCCCATGTTGCTCACGTAAAAGCAGTTGGAAATCGAAAAAGAGTAGCCTAACTGCTGCCCCGGGCAAAATTTCGAGTTAAAAATCTACCCAAATTATTTCAGGATCCTCGCTATGCTACGGAGTTCGTGCATTGAGCTGAGTTTCTCCAGACTCAGGTTTGAGTTAGGAGGAAAACGGAGCACTTATGGATTAAACTCGTGTGCCGTGATGTTGATCCATCGACTAAAGTAAACTAAAAATTCTTCCATTGTGCTTCAGTGTGTAATGTCAAAGAGCAACACCTGCCACATCCCAACTGCCTATAGTGCCGCAGCTAGTTGGCCGGCCTGGGTACAAGGCCTGGGCGTATCTCTTCATAGATATCAAGCTGTTCTAGAATTCTCCCACCCCAGACAATAAAAACTATGTGCAACTCTCCAGTATTCGATGACGCCAGATAACGTCACGAGCACACACTACACAGCCCACGCAGCCTTCGACATGTGAGAGCACACACACACATACACACATCCACTGCATGCCCGTGTGCTGGATTCGTAAAGCAGCATGTGCCGTTGTAGCAGAAGCGTATTTGTGACCTACGAGTGCCATTCTGCAGATGTTTCCACCACACAGCGGCTTAGTGCACTTGTTTCATCCTGACATTTCCCATGTACGCACTTTCCTGTGTTCTATCACCTGTACACCTCCGCACATTTTTTAATGCAATACAAGTAAAATTGTGGAGTGTAGGATAATTTTCTGGAACGAATAACAAAAGCATCACACACAATATGTGTCAGAGATTTAAAAAACTAACTCTCTCTCTCTCTCTCTCTCTCTCTCTCTCTCTCTCTCTCTCTCTCTCTCTCTCTCTCTCTCTCTCGTCAATCTTGAAATGAACTCTGTGGCTGTCAGGCTGTCAGAAGTATTGTTTTGTTTAGACTTTCCACCACGTTTTCAATTTACCATGTCGTATTTTTATATTTACAGCTCACTGCAAGACACATTAAATAAGATTGGTCATAATTATATAACAATAATAATGGAAGATTTTAATGCAAAAGTAGGTACAGGAAGAGCTGAAAATGAGAGACACGTTTTAGGAAAATTTGGATTAGGAAATATAAAAGATGCAGATGACAAATTAATTGAATTTTGCACAGAAAATAAGTTAACAACAGCAACACACTTTTTAAACAACACACAAGAAGACTCTTCACATGGAAGTCCCCGGACAGTAATACCAAAAAATCAGATAGATTATATTTTAATACAAAGAAGATGGCGATCAAGCATAACATCTGCAAAAATCGGACGAAGTGCAGACTGTGATACAGATCACCAGTTATTAGAAGCAGATCTGAATTTAAAACACAAAAAGCTTACCAGAGGACCAAGGCCACTTCGTTTTGATCTCACAAAAATACCAGATGCGTACAACGCGGAAGTGAGGAATCGTTTTGGGGTCTTGTTGTATGTACAAGAGGAAATGACACCTGATGAACTGGCAGTACAAGTTAGAGATATCTTGATAACAGCAGCTAAAGATTTAATTACGATCAGGACTAAGCAACATAAGCCATGTATTGCACCATGGACGTTTAAAAAAAAAAAAATTCGCATATCCTTTTACAGGACATCGCTGTCAACAGCAGCATCTTTCAGCTGTCTGTTGATTTCTTGGCAGATTACGCTCTGTAGTTTGCCATTGCTTTCTGAGCGGCCGGCTCAGTTATCCCGCAAGTCACCAGTGGGGGTAGAACCGCTCCCAGTTTTCGCCCGCTACGAGACTGCGTGATAAACTGGATTATGGAGAAAGTGTTGTAACCCCTCGGCCAGAGAGACCGGCCCATGGACGTTAGAAGTAATAAAACAACGCAGGGAACAGAAAATAAAAGAAGAAATCGATAACAGTAGGATGAAGTATAAATCTTTACCACGGGAAATAAGAAAGAACGCAAGAAAGGACA
This sequence comes from Cepaea hortensis, assembly GCA_963921405.1. NCBI lineage: Eukaryota > Metazoa > Mollusca > Gastropoda > Stylommatophora > Helicidae > Cepaea > Cepaea hortensis. The sequence continues at coordinate 60,360,127 of OY992890.1, read as the reverse complement.
AAAACCAGTATATACAAGATTGTTGTATTAAAATAGAGCAATATCATAAGAATGGAAGAGATTATGAAATGTTCAAAGAAATGAAGTTATTGACTAGAATTGTTCAACCTCAATTAAATGTTATCTGTGATAAGTTGAGAAATATCTTAACAGAATCTAGACACATTCTAGAAAGATGGCTAGAATACTGCAGTGGAATGTATGATGTGAATGACTGTGAGGATATGAATGATATACATGAACCAATGACAGCTGAGACAGAACCTGAACCTTCATTAGATGAAATTGCATGGGCAATAAAGAACCCGAAGAATGGTAAATCACCAGGACGTGATGAGATACCAGCTGAACTAATTAAAGCGGAAGAAGAAGAACGCATACTATCACACATTATGCAAAAAGATATGGAAATATGGTATATGGCCAAAAGATTGGAAGAGAGCTATCTTCATTCCAATACCAAAAAAGGGCAACCTGAAATTATGCACCAACTATAGAACTGTTGCCCTGATCAGTCATGCAAGTTTAAAAATCATCATGGGAAGACTTCGTAAGAAAATGGAAGAAGAGATTAACGTGGTTCAAGTTGGATTTAGACAAGAAAGAGGTACAAGAGATCACATACTCAACATGCGTTTAATAATAGAGAATTGCAGAGAATTTAATATAAACATATTCTCATGGTTTGTGGATTATTCAAGGGCATTTGACTGTGTACAATATCAGAATCTTTGGGAAATCCTGAGGAATATGGGCTTTCCATCATATGCAGTACAACTCATAAAAATGCTCTACCTAGACCAACAAGCGGCGGTCAGAATAGATGGCGAGACATTAGATTGGTTTAATTTTACATCAAGCAAGGAGTCCGTCAGGGATATGTGCTGTCCTCCTATTTGTTTAACCTGTATGCCGAAAATATAATGAAAAATGCCAGAGATGATATAACCAGGGAGCAATATGATGCTCTAAATACCGATGGTCATGAAATACCAGAGATTCAATTTGCTGATGATACAGTACTACTATCCACATCACAGAATGGTATAGAAAACTTAATAACCTCAACCCAAAGAAATAGTGAAAATCACAACTTATATCTTAACATGGCAAAAACAAAGATAATGTATACAGATAAAACTACTATGGAGAAAAAAATATATGTTAATAAGGAAAGATTGGAGGTGGTGGAAAATTTTGAATATCTTGGGTCATTGAACAATGAAATAAATTAATCGACGACTATCAATTGCTCTTCAAAGACTAAAACAACTGAATAAATTATGGAATGGGACAGATAGAACTACAAAGGTTAGATTTTTAAGAGCATGCATCTTTCCCATTGCAACATACGCCTGTGAGACCTGGACACTTACTAAAAAAGCTGAACAGCGCATAAATGCTTTTGAATATAAATGGTATAGACGGGTTTTAAGAATATCTTGGGTAAAGAAAAGAACAAATGCATCCATACTTCAAGAGCTGAATACTGAAGACGGTTGGCTATTAAAGACGATAAAATAAAGAAAACTGATATATTTTGGTCACTTGAAACGTCATGAAAGTTTGGAGAGAACAATAATGGAGGGGTATATGCTTGTGAAGAGAGGAAGAGGAAGGCCAAAGAGAAGATGGGTGCAAGATGTGGCGGATGATCACCAGATGGGTCTATCGGACGCGGGACATCTTGCTTGTGATCGAGAAGTTTTCCGGAAGGCTGTTAGGTAGTGAGGTTCTGCAAAGGACATGCTACTGAATGAATGAATGTCGTATTTTGGGGTTCACGGTCAGTGTTGCCATTTTGACGTTTTTCGCACTAAAGTTAGTGCTTTTTCAAGTCATTTAGTGCCAAAATGTTACATTTAGCGCGGCTGCGCTATATTGGTGCTTCACAATGTTTTTGGGGTGCTTTTTAGTGCTTTTTTGGATGGGTAAAAATTACTTTAAAAAATCATTTTGGGGGCACTAAAAAGCCGAATTTGAACTGAAGCGATGGAGTAAAACAGTCTTAGTACATTACCGTGCAATATTCAAGTAATTTAACTCCCTTTAATACGATTTAGTTGAAGTGAGTGACTGCAACGTGCAGGCAATATGCAATGCGTTAAAAGACTGTTTAAACAAGAATGGACTTGAGTTGCAAAGACTAGTTGCACTCGCCACTGACAATGCATCTGTCATGACAGGTGTAAACAATGGAGTATATACAAAATAACTATCGCATGTCATGACGGCTAGGTGCCAATAGATTGCAGAAGGAGGATAACTTGCAACCTTTCATAGCTCTTACGAAAAGACGATCAAAAATAATACACTTACCAACACGCGGACACACCCGTGAAGGTAGGGTGGATGATGCAACAACATTTGAAATATGTTTGGACAACACGACCATGTGATTTCCAAAAACAAGCTTCCATGTTTTAAAATCATGAATAACTATTAATGATTGCATGTAAACTGATAATGAAAGCGTAACATTATAAACAATTATAAGAAGGTGACAAACAGCTCTCTTTGGTCATCTAGTGAGAAGGGAAGCACCGTAAAACATCGTTCTGACTGGATAGATCAGCTGTAGAAGAAACAGGGTAGACTGAAAGACATGATGCTGGATGTACTGAGGCGTTGGCATGGTGGAATGATCCAGAACACCAGGGACCGAGATCTGTACAGATGCTTGAACTCCTAAGCCATCTGACAGGGCGCATGATGATGATGACGATTACAAGGTAACATTGACCATGGTCAGGTCAAGAATGAGCGGGTAAAACTTACTCTTTCAAATGCTTCAGCCCTGGACAAGTCTAGGTAGACTCTGTTGCATTCACTGATATTCTGTCCAGAACTGGACTCGGCTGCAGTCAGATGAACATCGTCATCTGTAGCCAGCATCTCCATGTCCTACATGTGTGGAAAGTAACGGCAACTGTTCTAGAAGCATATTACATTACTCAATACAACGGATAAAATGATCTTACAAAACCATTGGCATATTTCAGAACATTCCTCTTCCTTAGATTTACACATATGATGCAGGTGAACTGGCGACAGGTCTAGAGTGGGTGGCGCTTGATGGGAGCGTCGTTCTCCACAGGACATGCTATATGCTGACGCTGTTGAGTGTTATTAGATCTGCAACTCGCTGTACCCGCTTTCCTCTGTTATGCCAGCGTGATGTGCAGGTCGTCATGTTAACATACTATTAATTAAGTTAGCTGTATGTCCTTTACAGTACGTCACAATCAACCATAACATTTATTGGTTGCTTATGACTTTCTAGGGAATTGTAGGTTGAACAGTTTGCCATTTCTGTCTGGAACACGACACACATACTACGGACGGAAACAATCAAACGCAAAACGGTGTGCTCCCAAATGGCCTACTGCTGACTTCGAACCCGGGATGTCGGGATAGTGAAGAACAATGTGAGCTTGCAGAAGGCAAGGGTGCCATAAATGTTGCGTATTTCCTGAGAAAAATTGATGAACTGCTCGATAGAAGTAAACAAAGACCTACATCTTTGCTTCATTGACTACACACAGGCTTTCGATTAAGATACATCGACATGATAAAGAGGCCTGCAGATATATACATTGATGAGATAGGCCTTAAACTTATTTTAAATATGTGAGGTTTTTTTGTGGGTTTATAGAGACTTACAGAAGTTCCATGAGTGAAGTTCTATAAAGTATATCTCTCTATAAAAGATACAGGTTAGTAACAGAAAGTGTTGTCTAGAGGTATTGATAGTCATTCTCGCATAACCCTTGTAGAGAAACCATTCAGAATTTTGGCTCACCGAGTACCCCCACTGTGAGAAATTAGACCTAATTTAAGTTCTACACAGAATTATTTATAGATGATTTCTCTTCTAGGCTATATATATGTATATAGAGATCTTGGCAGTTAGCCACAGTAACCAATGAAAGCAGTTCTCTCATCTTCCAGCTGACTGTGCTCTGGTCGCCAACCTCATTTTTGATCTCATTACTTATTTCAAGTGACACAAGACACTTGGACAAATGATCACCTTGACAATTGTACCATTGTAGTGAGCATAAACAACAACAACTGTATTTTACACTGGTTGAACAAGAACAACATGAGAAGATCTTGACAACAGTTGGACAAACATTCACAAAGAATGATCACACCAACAGGTTAGACAAGTCATACATCATGGAAGATACTTGACAACAACCACACAGACTTTCACAATCTCTGTAACCAACCACAACAGTAGAGTAACAGTCACCATGAAGATGCTTGACACCAGTTGGACATTTCTTTCTCAACAATGTACAAGACAATCACAGAGACATGTATCTCAAAAACTGTTCTCTTACTACTAATACTTTATTAATGTCTGATGAGGTCAAGTGAAGACTCAGGCTTCATATTCTGCCAACAATTTACATCTCAAATATGTTTATATGCAAATTATAGTGACATTATCTATGAAAACCCAAACACATCACTCAATATCCCCTCTGAAACATCAATCTAAATAAACTCTCCTCCTTCACATATCTACACCATAGGTTATCCTACACCACAACTTAGACTTAAATCCTTTCTTCGACTGTTACTGAGGGAAACACAAGATAAGCCATAAATTGGGGCAAGCATAGGGACGTTCTGCTCCACTGGTCTGTTTCATCCTTTTAGCACCTATGATGGTGTTGGACAGCTCAGGTTACAGTTCTCCCCATGATGGTTTTCCAATTCAGGCTATTCCCTGCTGTCACAATCTTGAAAGAAATTTTAAAGCTCTATCTTTTCACTGGTGAGTTCATGAAGTTGACACTTAGGACTGCTCATCTAAAAAGAAACAATATGTCCTAGCATTCTTCTTTCTGTCTATCTCACCTAAATTTGACTGTTCATGAAGTTGACACCCAAGACTGTTCTTTTGCTTTTCCAGTGGAGGAAGATCTAAAAAGAAACAATATGTCCCAGCTGTCTTTCTTCACAGTCTATCACTCCTAAGATTTCTGATAGAACTGAATCACCACACCGACTTAACACCAATCCATTTTGTGAATTTGCTCTATTTATTAACTTCTGCTCCTTCAGCTTTCAGCCATTATTAATATTAAGCTGTGATAGGGTCAGCTCCAAGTGCACCTTTAATGTCCACTCTTAGCCAGTAGTGACATGCTGAAGACCAGGTGATCTCTCCTCTTAAGGTTTCTTCTTGAAGTTATCTTGAAGATATAGCCTGGAGCTTTTACAAAATTGGAGAGTATCCCTGTCTTAGGCTTTTAAGAAAGACTTTTCTTCAGTGCCATCTGTATAGGCCAGAATTAGTGGATTCAGGCTGAATCTTTGCAACCTGTTGTTCATTTTGGTCTTTTTGGAGTCTGACTTTTCAGCTGGAGTTGAAGCTAGAGCTCAGGACTTCCCTGGATTTTCCTGGTGATTGAAAGGCCTCCTCCATCTTCCCCATTCTCTGTTAATAAACAAAGGCACAACATGTGTTTTACATCTATTGAACCATTGTCACAGTTATACAGTACTGTCACAGATTCAGAGAGGAATGGGAGGGTAAAAGGAGTGTGATATTCGAACACCCGCCTCTCACTGATGATGAAGTGCAATTTTATTTGGGGGTTTGGGGTGATATCCTTTCTCCAGGTTCATCCCCAAAACCGTGAAGTCATAATCAGAGGCAGCTTCACACAATTATCTTGTAAATTCTCACAATGAGTAGATCACAGGGACCGGTGTACCATGAGAACAGACAGTGTGATTAAGCACCAAGAAGTAGGCATTGTATGGCAGAAATCATGCACTAGAATTGCCTTCACATGTGGAATACACATAATGAAAGAAAACATGAATTTCCCCTGACAAATAGCATGAGCCTTCCCATGTATTCATCTGACAGACACTAGGTTAATTTCTACAGTGCAATGCAGTCCTGCAAACATGGATATAAGAAGTGTCTTTACTTTTACAAATAGGAGAAGTTAATTATATAATTACCATCTCATTCACTCAAACATTCTCAGCCATTATAAGGGAGAAATTACATGCAGTATATAGCATCACACATTCTGAAACAACTGCCAAAGGTAACTCTCAAGAGCGATGTACAGTTTGGTTAAGAATGGTCATGATAGGCACTCAACGAATGTTCAGAATGCACAAAGGTTTTGCCATATGCATTGAGCGTGGTTTACAGTCATAAGCATATGCAAATCATCAAATCAGACAGACAATAGACATGGTAAGAATGTTTCACTGCGGTAGACATGACAGGTTTTGAGCGGCAGTTTTAGAGTCACTGTACCGAAGTCCTGTCTTCTTTTTACATTTTCTCAAGAAAATACTCGGCCATTCGTCTCTCTCTCACTTCATCAGGTTTACACATAACATATTAAATGATTTAGGTACCTGGAGTGCAGATGACCACATCCTAAAGAATGCTTTTTGGGCAAATTTTACCACTGCATCTTGAACACGTCCTTACGGGATGGAATCAAGGCTTCGACTGGCGGGCTAATTATGTATTAAGGAGCGTTACCAGCCCAAGGGTTACCCAATCAAATTGAGACCCCACCATTCATCTACCCTCTCTCGATCTAGAATCTACGATTCTATTTTTAGTTAGGGTATCACGACGGCTTACGTGGTTAACTACTGAGTATTGAGAAATGTAAATGGACTGGGGATGCGAACGTCTGAAGACATCATGCCACAAAATAAAACATTAGAAACAAGCTGCCATAAAAATTGATAATGAAGCAGATAAATACCATCCTATCAAGAAAGATGTGCGATAGGGATGTGTAATGTTTCCAGGTCTTCTTTCCCTATGTAGTGAAATATGGGACATTTCGAGGGTATGAGAGGGATCGCCACTGGAGGACATTACCAATATAAAATATGACAATGATACAATATTGATAGCAGACGATGGACAAGATGTGCAGTGTTTAGTAGGTGTGGTTATTGTTGACAGTAAGCAACTAGGGTCAGAATTGTAAGACAATGGAGATGAAAGTCATCTCCAAGAGGAAATAAATACCACAATGTCACATCCAAGTAAATCGGAACATTCCTCAACAGATGAATCGATACGGGAACATTCATAACATCTGACAGAAGGTGCATGTAGGGATTAGAACAAGAAACACTATGTTACAGGATGGGAAACATCATCATCAGCATATGCCATACAGATAAACGCGGGTGGGCATGGATTGCCATTTTGCACGAGCACCTGACTAATCGACCCAGCGTGTTCTTGTCCCGATTGTGCTACCTGACCAAGCATCTAAGTATTTATCTATCTGCCTTTCTCTTGCTCTTTCCCCGTCAATTTCACTAGTTGTCACCAAGTTTCCACGTTTATTTCACCTCATAACGTGTCTCCAGAATCTTGACTGCCAACATCTAATGTATGTAAAGAATTTACGATGTTCATTTGTTTCCCCGCAGCCGCGACTGATTTGCGCAGCAGACCGTGTCGTGTAGTATTATAACGTGTTGGTATGGGAGCCGTTCGTTCAGAAAGCAATGGCAAAAACTACTGAACGTAAAAACTTGCTTAGTACATCAACTGCAGCTGAAAAATGCTGGTGTTGACTGCAACGTCCTGCATGGGATATGCAACATTTAAAAAATGTGTTTCCCAATCACCAATAAAGCTGTAGTTTGCAGTGAGGAAAAGCGTGTAGAAGTGCTATCTTGAACACACACTGTCGTATGCGTATGAAACATGGACAATAAGCACACAAGCTAAGAAACATTTAATGGCAATGGGCATGAGGCTTCTGAGGGAAATGCAACAAATAACACGGACAGACAGAAAAACGAATGAGCAAGCCTTACAATAAACATGTTTCCATTTTATATGTCGTGTTTAATTCAATTTTTGTAGAAGAAGGCTGGCCTGGTTTTCAAGTTGATCTGACTGTTCGTTGCCAGATATATTGCAGTGGGGTGGTAACTAATGAATTTTCAGAGCTGACGAAACATATTGGTCTCGTTTTCGAAACAGAAAATCATACCAGTTAGCAATCTGGCTCTAGTATACACATAGACTGGTAGAGCGACTACCACTACTTCAGGCAGTTGATGAGGCCATCTCGTCATCTCGTTCCGCCTGTACCTTGAGGTGTAGAAGTGAAGTATACACAGCGTGAGAGTTCCCGTTTGTTTTCTTCATAAATCGAGATTTCCACGGACTCTGTTATTACCTCCGTCCTTCGTTCACACGGTCGGGCTCTTCTTCTGTTAGTCTTTTGGCCTGTAGGCTACATCATTGCTTGTTGTGGTATGCTCTCTCTCTCTCTCTCTCTCTCTCTCTCTCTCTCCTCTCTCTCTCTCTCTCTCTCTCCTCCTCTCCTCTCTCTCTCTCTCTCTCTCTCTCTCTCTCTCTCCTCCCTCTCTCTCTCTCTCTCTCTCTCTCCTCCCTCTCTCCTCTCTCCTCCCTCTCTCTCTCTCTCTCTCTCTCTCCTCTCTCTCTCTCTCTCTCTCTCTCTCCTCCCTCTCTCTCTCTCTCTCTCTCTCTCTCCTCCCTCTCTCTCTCTCTCTCTCTCTCTCTCTCTCTCTCCTCCCTCTCTCTCTCTCTCTCTCTCTCTCTCTCCTCTCTCTCTCTCTCTCTCTCTCTCTC